>OX030951.1:111951482-112551482 GCA_943735915.1 Pherbina coryleti
AGAGGGTGGTGAAAACCATAGTTTGCGTTGGTATTGTCTGCGCTCAAACCAGATACTCTGTCTAAAGAAATGTTGTGCTTGGATAGTGATTTGCTTATGGCGTCAAACATCCCATTTGCAGACTCATCACAATTTTCGTGGAAGTCTAACAACTTATTTTGTATCCATTCTCAATATCAAAATACTGAACTACTAACGGAAATAGTTTAATATTTTTTCTATTACTTGCATCTGTTTGCAGGCAAAAATATAAATCGGTGGTATTCAAATCGTTCAGTAAAGTTTGGAAGGCATAAGGTCCTAAAACTTTTTGGAATCGACATATATAGTTTTCATAAGTTTGACAGTACAGTCCATGCCAAGGGCGTCCACAGGGGGTGCAGGGGGGTGGCACTTGCCCCCTCAACTGAAACATTTTATATATTTTTATTTCCTATGTGTATACGTTACATTTTTGTTTATATGTTACAAAGTTTTAAACTCTTAAGTTCTGATTTCTTATATTATGTTTACATTACCTCGAAACTACACAGTTAACTTTGAAACTGGATACTTACCTGCATAGTTTCCCATTTAAAATCTTAACTATCTCGCAAAGCAGTTAAGTTGAAACTGCGACCTAAACCATCTCATTTTGCTATGCAACACTGTGTTTTCATCAAGAACAAAAGGAAATTTAGAAAATGACAAGGAAATGTCACATAAAAACAGCAAAAAAATATTTGAAAACAATTCCTTTTCTTTTGATGATTCGGTCAAAGACCACCAGTTTAGAAAACACTTCCTGCTGATGATGAACAAAAACTCCTACAAGGCTTATATGTATTGTAATATATATTGTAATATTATATTATACTAGCGATACACCCGGCGCGCGTTGCTGCACCCAGCAAGTATATTGGAAATGATAAGTAAATTCAAAACTTTTATTAGTCCATTAGTCTGACACCACGCTCATGTTCCACTGCCCGTTACAGTTTCCCAGTAGCAGAACATCACCCAATGTCCTGTGATTTAAGCTTCCATAGCAATTATGTTTAGAGAATCGGGCCACACCCCCTTTTCCAATGCACAAACCAGTTTTCCAGTAGAAAGACTTTGGCAATTAGTAACTCCACACTGAGTTTTATTGTCATGCGATGTTTAGTTCCAAAACTATTCAATACCAAAAATTTGACTTGTGTGGTCGAAGCCATAACCCCTTTTCCTATGTCCGTCCCAGTTCTCTTGTTAATTTATAAAAAAACTTATTGAATCACACAATGTCAATTCTATTAAGTAAAAAGTCAGCCGTTTGTTCCTTTTGTTCATTTATAAATTACAGGAAAACCACCCTCAAAACATGTGTAGAAAAGTTGCATGCAGTGAAACAAATAAACATACGTACATACATACATACATATGTACATATATCAAGTCGGATTGGATCCCATTCTCATCACAAAAATCCTCAACATGCAAAAGGTGGTCAGTGAATCCCCTTTTAACAAAACTGTGTTAGATTATTTCTCCACATCAAAACTACTTTGAACATGTTAGAATGTACTTCGATCCAATTAGCTTTAAGCGCAGCAAAGTATGTATGTATATGTTTGTTTTGTTGTTTTGTGCTTGCTGAGAACAAAAAGAGTATAGTAGAGAGCAACATGCAGTTTATTGAGGCTCTCGCAGCACAAACGCATGAAAAGCTAACGATCAAGCAATGCATGGCATTGTGGATGATTTTTTAAAAAACTTAACACTTTAATTAAAGATACTTATTAGTGAAATTTCGTAAAGAAAATAACCAATGAACCTTTTGTAGCATAAATGTGATATTTTAAAACTTATTTCAAAAAAATCGGACCAGTACTTTTGAAGTTTTGCGGACACAAAAAATTTTCACTTTCATTTTATATAATAGTATAGATATGGATATAGAAGTATAGATATAGATGTAGATATTGATATAGATAGATATAGATATAGATATAGATATAGATATAGATATAGATATAGATATAGATATAGATATAGATATAGATATAGATATAGATATAGATATAGATATAGATATAGATATAGATATAGATATAGATATAGATATAGATATAGATATAGATATAGATATAGATATAGATATAGATATAGATATAGATATAGATATAGATATAGATATAGATATAGATATAGATATAGATATAGATATAGATATAGATAGATTATATATAATATATTATATTGTAATATTTTTAATTTTTTTTTTTGCATGAAAATTAAATTTTCAATATGTCTCAAAATTATGTGAATCAACGAAAAATTAACGTCAAATAATGACAAAGTTAACTACGCTACGGGCAGTGTAAACACCAGAAACAGTTACCAAACTATTATAGCCAAACTGCATAGTTAAATGTGTAATGTAAACATGATATTAGGTGGTACGAAACTTAGTTTTATCTGAGTTTTGTCACTTTTTGTTAAGATTTCATTAACTTCTTATGGGCATTGTTCATATAGCAAATTTGAGTAGCGCTACGACACGCTCCGTTACGTTTGCATAACCAGCCCTGAGTAACGACCAACAACCGATTTTGTTCTCTAATTATCGTCTGTTTTGCAAGTTTTGTTTTTATTAATTGTGTTGTATATGTAGAGTCTAAATATTATTTGAGAAATCAACACGAAGTTCTTTGATGTGTGAATGGCAAAGTGTATCAATACTTTGTTCCTCCCAAAAGTTGCGAGGCGGCCCGCAACCTTTGTTAAAAACAATATTGATAATTTTAAACAAAGTGTTAACGCACTTTGCCAAAGGGACCTAGAGACGTGTCGGTTTCAAAAAAGCCACTAAGTGCTGTCTGAGCAGTGTTGCCAGATATGGCGATATATCGCCAAACTGGCGGTTTGAACAACCACTTTGGCGAGAGGAATTTTGTTTGGCATGATGACGAAAAAGTGGCAGTTTGGCGATATTTCGACGATATTTCTTAAAAAGAAGTCAAAATCCTTTGATGTTCCTTTTTTACGTTATGCAGCACTTCACAATGCAAACATTTTTTCACGTCTCTTCGAAAGTGTAGTTACTCAAATAATTGAAGCGATGAGCAGTGATAGCGCTTTCCTGCCAATTGATTCAATCGATTTCGGAATGAGTTTTTCAACTTTTATATGTTAATCTAGCTGTAAGCACTATTTTGAATTTAAAACTGTTTTGTTTTCAATATTTGCGCAAACTATTGCTTGAGATGGCTATTCGGTTGCCAACAAATATTGAAAATTTCAGAAAATTCAAGGTTCTGTGTCCTGCAAGATGCATCAATATTATTGAACATGAAAAATTTTCTTGTTTCGGAAATTTTTAATGGGTTTTGGGATCCGACAGTCTCCGCAAGCAAATATGAAAATCAATGGAATAAACTCCCTTTTGTTAATTGGAATAGTTATTTTCAAAACAACGTCCCAAAAAATATTGCTGCTTTCTGGTTAAATATTTATAAATATGAGGATGGAGTAGGCAACAAATATTTCAGATAGCTCGCTGAAGTGGTAATTAAAATGTTTTTGATAACAACTAGTAATGCATGCGTAGAAAGAGTTTTTTCTTTTCTGAACAATATTAAAACTAAGAAACGAAATAAAATGCAATTTGAGCTACTTCAGGCTCTCTTAAGAATATCAATTTATAGTAATAATTTTAAAACCTGCTGCGAAAGTTTTGAGCCTACAAAAGAAATGGTAAAACGTTGTAACTCTAAAATTATGTACCTAAAACCAGAAGACTCTGAACGTGAACACAGTGAAGAATTGGAAGTATATAGTGACCTGCTTACAAATTGATAAAAGCCAGTCATATTTTTTATGGACGTTGTTATATACAGGTTTCTATACTTAGTTTTTACTTTACTTTATTTTTTTTTATATCGTTTATAACTACATATAAGTAGTTTCAACTGCAATTTACAGTCATATATACAAATATAATAAATATATTTACAACATTTTAAAAGCTACAAAACAAAAAAAATTTTGGCGGTTTTTGGCGGTGTAGGTATCGATAAATGGCGATGAAAGAGTAAAAAAACTGGCAACCCTGTGTCTGAGTCCGTTGTCTAGTCGTCTGAGTCTAACGATGTCTGAGTCCTTATCTAACTACACTCAAAGTGAGAGCAAAAATAACTTACATAGCAAAAAACCATGATACAATTATACAGGTAGGTTTGACAAAAGGCTATTTTCTCACGAAATCGTTCATGGATTGTCAAATTCGTCTCTTTTTTTTTTTTTGTTTTTTTTTGTTTGCTTTGTCTTGAATGATTTTTGACAATTCATGTTCGCTGGAAAACTGTCACACCTACCTGATTAATTATACCATGGCAAAAAACAATGCATATAACAACAGAGCGCATGCGTGTGTCCCACAGAAAATTCATGTAGTGACGAAAATCCAAAGCTTCACGATCGCAATAACAAAATATCGTGGCCACCAAAACACGAGTAACGCTCGTATAAACGACAAGAACGATCGTAGCATAATTGAGAGTGTGGGAGCCATTGCATAAATTTTCTTTTTGGGTTGAAATTTTAATATGGTTTGAGTTCTCTATCTATTGTATGCTCAGTGGTATTATTTTACTTAAAATGAGAATTAAATCATTCTCATCCCAAGTCTACCTACTGTCAATTATTTTTACTAATCAAAATCTAATCTGTTCTTATATATAATTCTGCATATAATTTTATATTTAATTCTGTTCTTATATATAATTGTAATTAAATATATAATAAATAAAAAATATATAATAAAATAAAAAATACCAAAAATAGACATAAGTAATACACAAAATAATTATTTATTAAAAATAATTGTATGATAAAAAATAAGTAGCGATTAAAAATAAATAAAAAAGAAACTTACGAGAAATAATAAATAATATTCTATAAATAGTAAACAATGTATAATAAATAATAATAATGAATATAAATAAAAATTAAACAGATAATTTACTATCTTAAATAAAAAAAATTGTTTGAATAAATATTAACAAAAACCTAGCTCATCTAAAAAAGAGAATGAGGTTTAATGAATAAAAAGTTGGATATTAGGATAGGATTTTCCCATTGCTAAGTGGGAGCTTAACAATAGGAACGAAGGAAGCCGAAAAAATATAAAAAGATATTCAACCCGATGAAAAAAGTGGAAAACGACCTATTACCTAATGCCTGGCTTAAGCCGTGTAGGCAGAGACTATAGATTGTATAGACTTTGCAACTGAAAGCCACTTTCAACATTGAACAAATCGTAGGATGTAATTATCGGCACGGCGAAAAACATTGGCACGGGCAGCGAAAAAGCAGCGCTGACGGCAAATTTGTGTTGCTAGCATTTGTTGATAGACTCTTAAACGTCAAAATCTTATCAACAAAGTTGTCGGTAAGCCATGTTTATTTTATTATTTTCGCTGGAATTCTATTCGGACGGACTAGCTTGTTTGTTTACATTTTTTTTGCATGGTTGTTGTTATTGCTCTTCCTTCTTCCTTTGTCTGCAGGTTTTTGTTTCGCTAGGATTTTTAGCTTAATATTTGGCGATCGTCAGAAAATTTATATTTTTGCGATTTTGTCTATCTCGATGAAGCTATAGTTAAATCGCTGTAACTTTTTTAATTCAATTTGAATTGAATTGCACCCAAAGACTAAATTTTAGAAAATTTGAGCACCTTTAAAATGACATCAAAAATAATTTTTTCACTAAATTTATTATTTTTTTTTTAACTTAACTTAATATTATATCTATCTATCTAAATCCACTAATTCTAAACCTATATAATAAATATAATTTATTTCATAATAAATATATTGGTCTAGCTGCCACTCAGGAGAATCGCAAGCTAGAATAATAAGTCTTGTTGCTGCTGTATTTACCTTGTTGTCACTACAATAAGCAATAAAAATATTTAAATAAATTAAATATACCTTGTTTTTTATTGTAAATAAACTATAAATCAATTACACTATAACGAACAAGAAAAAAAAAATATTTTTAATTACACTATAACTTAATTTTTAAATGATGGTCTTAAAGTTTTATATATTTCCGGTCTTAATTTTATAAAAATATTTTGTAATTAAATAAAAAACTTATTTTAAATATTTCAAATACAAAATTACTTGTAAAAAAATTAAAGTTAAAGTTTGAAAAATTTTAAATTTAACAAAATTAAATAATATCAAAAATAAATAGAATTAAAAATAAGAGTGAAATTAAAAACCTAAAAGCAATTTATAAAACAAACAACTTTAAAAATATTTCTTTTATAATTCTTAAAAAACATATTTTTTAAGAATTATATTGTGAGCTTAATGCCAAATAATTCATGAAGCAACAGGTTGCTACAACAACAAAGTTCTTAATTGTGAGCTTAATGCCAAATAATTCATGAAGCAACAGGTTGCTACAACAACAAAGTTCTTTGCAGAACTTCATTTTTATATATAAAAAATTACTATTTAATTCGATATCTTTAAATATCTTAAAAATAATAACAAATATAAACGAAACAAATTTATATGTTTATATTTTCAAGCCTTAAAAATTAGATGTTTTTGTTGTACAATTTGTTACATTTATTTTTTTTTTTTGTAACAATAATTATTTGTTACATATCTTATTTATATAATTTTAATAATTATTTAATAATAATTTTAAAATATATCTTAATTATTTGTTTGAAAATATTAAGATATAGTTAAATTTATTTCATTTAAATTTGATATTATTTTTAAGATATTTAAAGATATCGAATTAAATAGTAATTTTTTATATATAAAAATGAAACCAAAACATAAAAACAACAATCAAATCAAATAAAACTAAATAAATCCATTTCTTAATTTTCAGTTTTATATTTTATTTTTACTTATATTTATTTATACAGCTGCGGTAAAAATAATAGCACCAGCATCAAAATTTATTTCTTTTAAGAAGTTAAAATTAAATAAATCGATGCAAACAACTTTTGAAGATATCAATAAATACAATTAACCTCAAAGAAAGTAGTTAAAAAGGAGTTGCAAAATTTATTATTCTTTTTTGGAAAATATTTCAGATTTTTCAATATAACTTAAAAAATAGGCGGTAAAAAAAATAGCACTATTATTTCATTATGCATTTAAAAACTTAAAAAAACGTGACAAAATTAAAGAGTTTATTTAAGATCAAAGCTATTATGGAGAAAAAAGTGTAAAGAGCCAAAATTAATATTTCCTCGCATGTCATTTGTTGGCAATTACGGCTGCACAACGTCTTGTCATGGAATTGATCAAATCCTGGCACCTCTTAATTGGAATTTTGATCCAGGAGTCTTGAACTGCAGCCCAAAGGGTTTGATTGTTGGTCAGTTTTGCAATAGAAACTGTTTTTTGTACATCAGTCCAGAGGTTCTCAATTGGATTGAGGTCGGGCGACTGCGCTGGCCAAGCCATGACATTCACCGAATGATCCTCAAACCACTTTTTAGCTTTCTTGCTGGTATGCTTCGGGTCATTGTCCTGATGGAAAACCCACAATAACGGCATTTCTTCCTCTGCATAAGGCAGCATTACTTTATCCAATATATCAACGTATACGTGTTGTTCCATGATGGTCCTAATCCAATGTATGGGACCAACTCCATAATAGGAAAAACAAGCCCATATCATTATGCTTGAACCTCCGTGCTTAACTGTTTCAGCAGTAAATTTAGGGTTGTATTCTGCACTAGGAGGTCTCTTAACGTAAGAACGAAAACCCTTGCCACCATAAATTACAATTTTACTCTCGTCCGTCCATAAAATATTTCTCTATCTCTCTACTGGCCAGTTCAAATGTTGTTTTGCGAACTTCAAACGCTTTGTTGCATGCTTAGCAGTTAAGATAGGTACTTTTCTGGGACTACATGCCTTTAAATGATGATCTCTAAGACGGCTACGAACAGTTTCAACACACATTAAGTTCTGTTTTGAGCTCTGTTGCTGGCTTAAACGGCTCCTTCTACTTTGCCTGATTAATCGTTGGACGAGTAACGGCGACATAGCGTGCTTTCGTCCACGAGTTTCAAGTTTTGGTGCATATATTATGGCATTACGAACCAAATTATTAGAACAGCTAACTTCATGTCTAACTTCTGCATACGTTTTATAACCTCTGCAAACATTCTTTGAATAATTTCACGTTTTTCGGCACTGCAATGCTTTCTGTGACCCATAGCTTCGTAAATAATTTAAGAATTTAATTTTTTTTGTATTAAAACCACTTCCACTAAAACAAACTGAAACACTTTGATGCTACCTTTTGATAAATTGAACACAAAATGGCTTTTTTCAACAGAAACGTAAACGCAGTGCTATTATTTTTACCGAACCAATTCGTACTCCTCTCTCAAAATTACTTAACATAAAAAGAACCGTTACCCTTTTAATACTAATGATCTTGCTTTCAGAGAGTGAATAC
Source organism: Pherbina coryleti (assembly GCA_943735915.1). Taxonomy (NCBI): domain Eukaryota; kingdom Metazoa; phylum Arthropoda; class Insecta; order Diptera; family Sciomyzidae; genus Pherbina; species Pherbina coryleti. The sequence continues at coordinate 111,959,953 of OX030951.1, forward strand.
TCTCTAAAATATTATATAATAGTAGCATCTGAACAAGTTGCTTCAGATGAGGTTTTTTTTCAAATAATAGTTGAACTGTTGTCTCCAGTGCTATTTTTTTTACCGGCACTGTATATATTTTTCTTATATGTAATTTTTATTTTTTATTTAGACTTTTGACACTTTTTAATTTTTTATTTTATTTTTATTGGTTTATTTAAGCACTTTCATTTTAATATTATTTTCTCACAATTTTTATAAAATGGCATTTTTTAAATTATTATTTTTGTTTTATTTAAACTGTTATATTTTTGAACAAGTTTTTAGTTTTTGCGTTTTATTTAAAATGTATTTTCAATGTTGTTTGTTTTATAAATTAGCTTTTAGTTTTTTAATTTCAATTTTATTTTCAATTCTATTTATTTTTGAATTTTATTTTATTCTGTTAAATTTTTCGAACTTTAACTTAAACTTTTTTACAAGTAATTTTTTATTTGAAACATTTAAAATAAGTTTTTTATTTAATTACAAAATATTTTTAATAAAATTTAGTCCGAAAATTTTTTTAAAACTTAATGGATATCTTAAGGCCATAATTTAAAAATATTTTTTTCTTGTTCGTTATAGTGTAATTGATTTATAGTTTATTTGCAATAACAAACAAGGTATATTTAATTTATTTAAATATTTTTATTGCTTATTGTAGTGACAACAAGGCAAATACAGCAGCAACAAGACTTATTATTCTAGCTTGCGATTCTCCTGAGTGGCAGCTAGACCAATATATTTATTATGAAATAAATTATATTTATTATATAGGTTTAGAATTAGTGGATTTAGATAGATAGATATAATATTAAGTTAAGTTAAAAAAAAATAATAAATTTAGTGAAAAAATTATTTTTGATGTCATTTTAAAGGTGCTCAAATTTTCTAAAATTTAGTCTTTGGGTGCAATTCAATTCAAATTGAATTAAAAAAGTTACAGCGATTTAACTATAGCTTCATCGAGATAGACAAAATCGCAAAAATATAAATTTTCTGACGATCGCCAAATATTAAGCTAAAAATCCTAGCGAAACAAAAACCTGCAGACAAAGGAAGAAGGAAGAGCAATAACAACAACCATGCAAAAAAAATGTAAACAAACAAGCTAGTCCGTCCGAATAGAATTCCAGCGAAAATAATAAAATAAACATGGCTTACCGACAACTTTGTTGATAAGATTTTGACGTTTAAGAGTCTATCAACAAATGCTAGCAACACAAATTTGCCGTCAGCGCTGCTTTTTCGCTGCCCGTGCCAATGTTTTTCGCCGTGCCGATAATTACATCCTACGATTTGTTCAATGTTGAAAGTGGCTTTCAGTTGCAAAGTCTATACAATCTATAGTCTCTGGTGTAGGCACGTGTGTTTCCTTTAAGAATTCTTTTCGCTTACCACCAAATAAGCTCATCAGAAGGATTTAAAAATAAAAATTATTCTACCGACCCTCTATAGACTGAATGTTACACATTCGAAAAAACTAAGGCTAATCAAAAGAAATTTTTAAAATTATAATAAACATTCATGTCTAATTAAGGTACTATTACCGTCTAGAATGCTAAAAATTAACACATATTCAACAATTTTTTCACTTTCTTTATTATATATGGTTATCAAACTTTTTTTTACAGTATTAAACAGTTCTTGAAGATTACGAAAAAAATATTTTATTTTTATTTTCTATTAATTGTACATTTAATATAGGGCGCTGAAATTGTTCTTTTCAAAAAAACACTGCTGCTAAAAAAATGGCTGACATTTGAAAATGTTTTTCAAAAATCGGCTGTTTTTCAACGTTTTTTCATATTCAAAAATTTTATATATTTTTTTTTTGTGGTCAAATTGTGGTAAACTATCACACAGGATATAAAAAAAAAATTGCTGCAAAAATTATTAATAACGGCATAGTAGATCCGGAGATTAACTGTCCTCCAGTTAAAAAACCTAAACTCGAGAAAAATGCGTGTAAAGTTTTTTTTACACCTGCGAGCCGAGAGCACGCTTCAATTGAGTCGTTATATCTCGGCACTGGCTTCGAATTTCGATTTAATATTTTGGACAGTTATTATTGAAGGTATAAGGAATTTAAAAATGTAAAAAACAAAAATTCATTTTTGGAAATTTTTAGACGGTAATAGTACACTAAAAAAAAACATTAAGCATATTGCTCTGTTCATAACTGAACGAGCATTCAAGAAAAACGAATATAAAAAAATTTTTAAAATACAAACAAGATAATCATGCACTCTTTTTATAAATTATGCACACACACACACACACACATTTATACAAACAAAAGAAAAAAATCAAAAAAGCTATTTTAAATGACAATAAAATAAAATAAATACCTTGAAAATATCTTTTTCAGTCTGAACGGATCTTTAACTTTATTTTAAAACGAACGACAATTGTTTTAAATATTTTTAAATACATTTAATAAATGTAAATATGATTTTGTAAACTAAAAGTTCGTTATACTGGAAGTTAAATTTAAAAATATAAATTTTCATATGATAACAATGTTTACAAAGTTTGCACAGAAAATCTCAGGCAATAAAATTTCATAGGTAACATTCCAGGCTCATTTTCATAAACGTGCGAACCAATGCATACCTTTTTCCCCCTTCGACAAATTTCTGCGGACGCCCATGGTCCATGCTGTTGTAGGACAGATTGTGCCTCACGGTATGATAGGTTAAAGCAAGTTCAATGGCTGTTATTTTATCATCACAAGTAATGGAGAGGAGATCAGAAGAAGAGCCCGATGAACCAAAGAAGCTGTCTAACGTAAAAGTTTTCTTGAACATTTCAGCTTTGAGTTTATGTTTATTTGTCTCACTAGGTTGTTTTATCTGCAATGAGTTTTAAAGCATCACATTTAAAAAAGTACTCACCAACGATATAAGTTGATTCTTCTGAAGCAAAAAAAAAGTTTATGAGAACCTAACATGAACTTACCTGTCCAATGCCACTTTTTCCAATAGAAAATATAATGTTACACGGTACACATGTTGCATTGAATTCATTTTTGGGATCTTTTATTAGCCAACCGTAAGCTTTTTCCCCATGCAGGCGTACTTTTGAAGTCGTTTTTGAATTTTTCGCTTTTTTGTGGGTGTTAGTGGCGCACTCGAACTTGAACGACTTTCTATATCTGAATCAAAGACTATAGATTGTATAGCCTTTGCAACTGAAAGCCACTTTCAACATTGAACAAATCGTAGGATGTAATTATCGGCACGGCGAAAAACATTGGCACGGGCAGCGAAAAAGCAGCGCTGACGACAAATTTGTGTTGCTAGCATTTGTTGATAGACTAAATCCTATCAACAATGTTGTCGGTAAGCCAAGTTTATTTTATTATTTTCGTCGGAATTCTATGCGGACGGACTAGCTTGTTTGTTTACATTTTTTTTGCATGGTTTTTGTTATTGCTCTTCCTTCTTCCTTTGTCTGCAGGTTTTTGTTTCGCTAGGATTTTTAGCTTAATATTTGGCGATCGTCAGAAAATTTATATTTTTGCGATTTTGTCTATCTCGATGAAGCTATAGTAAAATCGCTGTAACTTTTTTTAATTCAATTTGAATTGAATTGCACCCAAAGACTAAATTTTAGAAAATTTGATCACCTTTAAAATGACATCAAAAATTATTTTTTCACTAAATTTATTATTTTTTTTTAACTTAACTAAATATTATATCTATCTATCTAAATCCACTAATTCTGAACCTATATAATAAATATAATTTATTTCATAATAAATATATTGGTCTAGCTGCCACTCAGGACAATCGCAAGCTAGAATAATAAGTCTTGTTGCTGTTGTATTTGCCTTGTTGTCACTAAAATATGCAATAAAAATATTTAAATAAATTAAATATACCTTGTTTGTTATTGCAAATAAACTATAAATCAATTACACTATAACGAACAAAAAAAAAATATTTTTAAATTATGGCCTTAAGATCCATTAAGTTTAAAAAAAATTTTCGGACATTATTTTATTAAAAATATTTTGTAATTAAATAAAAAACTTATTTTTAATATTTAAAATAAAAAATTACTTGTAATAATATTAAAGTTAAATGTCGAAAAATTTAACAAAATAAAATAAAATTAAAAAAATAAATAGAATTCCAAATAAAAGGGAAATTAAAAAACTAAAAGCAAACTTATAAAACAAACAACATTGAAAATAAATTTTAAATAAAACGCAAAAACTAAAAACTAATAAAACACAAATAATAATTTAAAAAATGTCATTTTATAAAAATTGTGAGAAAATTATATAAAAATGAAAGTGCTTAAATAAACCAATAAAAATAATATATAAAAATTAAAAAGTGTCAAAAGTCAAAATAAAAATAGAAATTCTATACAAGAAAAATATATACAGCCATGGACACATAAATAGCACAAATGTCAACTTATTTTTTAAACGTTTCGTTTGAACCTAAAAATGCATTCATTAACTGTAGTTATAATTTTTTGAGACTCCAGTGTGACGTTGTTTAAAACTCCGAGAGAGATGTACCGTTACTTACTTTTATTTGCTCAGGCCATCTCTTTCTGTTAAGGCATGTACGATCTGATGTGGTCATATAAATAGCACACATGTTAGTTGGTGAATAAAAGTTAACAAGATCGGGTGTTTGTAAAAATTTTAGAGTTGTATTCAGTTAACTTCGCCGATTCTAAATGAAATGGGTCGTGGGAAACATTGCACTCCGCAAAAAAAGGTATATAACCCACGAAGTAAGTCGAAAAGGCAAAATCATCTGAAATTGCGGATATTCTCCAAATTTTGCGAAAAATGGTTTATAATGCACTCAAGCTGGTTAAATTAAATGGTTGAAATCATTTCGAGAATAAGCCGCGCAATCCTAGACCGCGTAAAACCACCGCTTCTACTGATTGACTTATAGCTCACAAAAGTAAGGCTGATCCTTTCAAGTCAGCAAAGCAAATTATGAGGGAAATAAATGAAGAAAATAACCCGAATGTTTCAAGAAAACTAGTATCTAGGAGACTACGTGAAGCTAATCTTTATGAACGCATTAGCCGAAGAAAACCGCTCTTAACAAAAAAAAAATTTAAAGGATCGATTAGCGTTTGCAAGGGCCCATGTGAATAAAGAAGACCAATTTTGGAAAAACGTGGACTGACGAAACTAAATTTAATAGGGTTAGACCAGATGGAAAAACTTTAGTTCGGCGCCCCAAACGCCAAGAGTTGAATCCTAAGTATACAAAAAAATCATTAAAGCATGGAGGAGGGAATTGAATGGCTTGGGGAAGTTTTTCCTGGCACGGCGTTGGGCCAATTGTTCGTGTACGAGGAATAATGAACAAAAATATGTATTTAGATATTCTTAATAACCAGATGGAACCATTTGCATTTGAGAATATGCCTATTAGGTGGACTTTTATGCACGATAATGATCAAAAACACACGACAAAGGTTGTGATTGATTGGCCAAAAAAGGAAAAAATAAATATTTTGAATTAGCCGGCTCAAAGCCCAGACCTCAATCACATAGAAAATTTATGGAATGATGTGAAGGTCAGCATAAGCAACCAAAATTTTCGAAATTTAGATGAGTTATGGAGTGGAATTGAGAAGGCTTGGTACTCTCTTCCGAAGGATAAGGTCAGGAAGCTTGTGGAGAGTATGGGACGAAGATGTCGGGCTGTTTTGGACAATTCGGGATACAGTACCAAGTACTAGCAAGCATATTCGTAAGCTCATTGTAAAATAAAAATAAATTACTATGTCTTTTTTTCAGAATCCAAATTGTGCTATTTATATGTCCACCTCAGCTAAGGAACAATTTCAGATTTTTGATTAATTTTCTAATTTTTAATTCGTAATTAAACAGTTGCTACTGATTTTAAGTTCTTAATGTTTAAACTCAAATACCATGAAATAAATTCTTGTTTTCCTCTATATATTTTATTTAAATTCATGTGAAACACTCTACATGTATTTTTGTGCTATTTATGTGTCCACGGCTGTATATATAAATATAAGTTAAAATTAAATATAAAAATGAAAATTTAGAAATGGATTTATTTTATTTTATTTGATTTGATTTAGTGATTACTTATTTTTTATTGATGCGTTTATATGCTGCTAAGACTATGCTTTTTTATTTTATTCTTACACTTAAAGAATAAAATAAAATATATAAAGAATTTTATTTAATTTTTATAAATAATACTGATATTCACATTTCAATTTTTATTTATTAATTTTACAATTTTTGTCAACTTGTTATTATTTGATTTTCATTTAATTTTGTTTCATACTTTTCAGATTTTTAAAATTATTGAAAGTATTAAGCAAATTGAAGAAATAGTAGTAAAATTTGTAACTCATTTTTTTATATTTTCAGCGTGTTTTGATGTGTTGGTTTCATTTTTATGTATTAAAAAGTACCATTTCGATGTCTTTTAATATCTTATAAATAATAACAAATATAAACGAAACAAATTTATATGTTTATATTTTCATGCATTCAAAATTAGACATTTTTTACAATTTGCTAACTTTTTTCATATTATGATAATTGACTTGATTGAAAATATAAAATTTTTAATACTTGAAAACATAAAGATATATAAGTTTTGTTGGTTTATATTTGTTATTATTTTTAAGATATTTGATGATGTCAAATAAAATAGTAATTTTTAATATGTCTTTTAATTTTGAATATATAAAAATGAAAACCAAAAAAATTATAAAACGCTGAAAAGAATAAAAAAAAAAATTGTAAATACAAATTTCCAACTACTTATTCAATTTGTTTAATACTTTCAATAATTTTAAAAATCTGAAAAGTATGAAACAAAATTAAATGAAAATCAAATAATAACAAGTTGACAAAAATTTTAAAATTATAAATAAAAATTGAAATGTGAATATCAGTATTATTTATAAAAATTAAATAAAATTCTTTATATATTTTATTTTATTCTTTAAGTGTAAGAATAAAATAAAAAAGCATAGTTTTAGCAGCATATAAACGCATCAATAAAAAATAAGTAATCAATAAATCAAATCAAATAAAATTAAATAAATCCATTTCTTAATTTTCAGTTTTATATTTAATTTTAACTTATATTTATTTATATATATTTTTCTTGTATAGAATTTCTATTTTTATTTTGACTTTTGACACTTTTTAATTTTTATATTTTATTTTTATTGGTTTATTTAAGCACTTTCATTTTTATATAATTTTCTCACAATTTTTATAAAATGACATTTTTTAAATTATTATTTGTGTTTTATTTAAACTGTTATATTTTTGAACAAGTTTTTAGTTTTTGCGTTTTATGTTAAATTTATTTTCAATGTTGTTTGTTTTATAAGTTTGCTTTTAGTTTTTTAATTTCACTTTTATTTGTAATTCTATTTATTTTTTTAATTTTATTTTATTTTGTTAAATTTTTCGACATTTAACTTTAATATTATTACAAGTAATTTTTTATTTTAAATATTAAAAATAAGTTTTTTATTTAATTACAAAATATTTTTAATAAAATAATGTCCGAAAATTTTTTTTAAACTTAATGGATCTTAAGGCCATAATTTAAAAATATTTTTTTTTTGTTCGTTATAGTGTAATTGATTTATAGTTTATTTGCAATAACAAACAAGGTATATTTAATTTATTTAAATATTTTTATTGCATATTTTAGTGACAACAAGGCAAATACAACAGCAACAAGACTTATTATTCTAGCTTGCGATTCTCCTGAGTGGCAGCTAGACCAATATATTTATTATGAAATAAATTATATTTATTATATAGGTTCAGAATTAGTGGATTTAGATAGATAGATATAATATTTAGTTTAGTTAAAAAAAAATAATAAATTTAGTGAAAAAATAATTTTTGATGTCATTTTAAAGGTGATCAAATTTTCTAAAATTTAGTCTTTGGGTGCAATTCAATTCAAATTGAATTAAAAAAGTTACAGCGATTTAACTATAGCTTCATCGAGATAGACAAAATCGCAAAAATATAAATTTTCTGACGATCGCCAAATATTAAGCTAAAAATCTTAGCGAAACAAAAACCTGCAGACAAAGGAAGAAGGAAGAGCAATAACAACAACCATGCAAAAAAAATGTAAACAAACAAGCTAGTCCGTCCGAATAGAATTCCGATGAAAATAATAAAATCAACATTAAAACCGACAACTTTGTTGATAAGATTTTGACGTTTTAGAGTCTATCAACAAATGCTAGCAACACAAATTTGCCGTCAGCGCTGCTTTTTCGCTGCCCGTACCAATGTTTTTCGCCGTGCCGATAATTACATCCTACGATTTGTTCAATATTGAAAGTGGCTTTCAGATGCAAAGTCTATACAATCTATAGTCTCTGTTTATAGTCTCTGTTTATAGTCTCTGGTCTCTGTTCAATAACGTTACAATCCAAAAAACATAAGAATTGAGTTAATTACACAGCAACATTCGTGTTACCATGATCTATACTGTGTACAATTTTGGTAACGATATCTTCTTTAATTTTTGCAGAAAAATAATATTTGTGATTCATTCACCTCAATATATTTCCGATTAGATCGTATTATATGTATATCGATAATATCCAGTTTTTTTTTGTCACTTTGTATGGATTAAACAATGTTCATTACAGTAGTACTTGTATATTTGATGTTTTGTCCATATTTTGAAAATGGTGAATTAATTTTCTTCGTCTGTTCAAAACTTAAAATTGAAGAAAACGAGTGATATAATTTTCTCACAGGGACGCTTTTTTTGTAAAGAGTTAATTCATTTTACTTGTAACCATATCTTCGACACTCGGTTTTTTGGCTTTTGGCGATCTGAAGATGTGCCGTGGAATGCGTGAGTTTTGAACAAAGTTATTGGGATGTTTAGGAGAAAAAAAAATTAGTTTCGCCATTTTTATTTTTTTTTAATTTGTTCGCATAGATTCTCAGCCCGGGTCGTCATAAAAGGGCTCATAAGTCTCTTCTTCTAAAGATATAGCCTTTAAATGAGGTGGTACATAATGAATTATGCTTGATCGAGCAATAGTTGATGTTTGCATTAAAATACGGGTTGGCTTAGACTCGATATTTTGCTCTATACATGAACTTAACCCTTAAATTCCCAGCGTATCTTTTTTGATACAACCGAGAAAATAAGCTATTTCTTTTAAAATATTGCAAAAATTAAATGCTGGATATGTTGTTTCACTCAGAAAATTGCAAGTATAAAACAAAATTTAATTATTGGCATAACTTCGTTGGTTTGGGAACTATTGACCGTCAAATTCAAAAAATAGTTTTTTTTTAATTTTTACGCAAAGTTCGCTTTTTGACATGAAATATCTTTTAAACTATTAACAATTTTTGAGTAAAAAAAATTACAAGTTAGTCTAGTTATCATAAAAGGAATCGTTTTCCACGTTTTTGCCTTGAACTCCTACAACCAAGCTGATTGATTGTATACGTCGGAATACCCACTGTATCTTTTTGTATACAACCATGTTTTCTTTAATAACTTGTAAACAAAAATTTTTTCCAAAAAATAAAAACGGGGTCGTGTTCAGGGGATCATTTAGCACAACATAATTTGTTTTTTTAATGAAATCGGTGTTGTTGAGCATTTGAGGGTTAAAAGCCTTTCACAACAAAGATCCAAGCTATCTTCCGTACATGGGAAAATATTTGGATACTGAGTCGGTATGGAGGTTTTCTGAAGTTTTTTCATTATACATAGCTCGTTGAACTATACATGATGTACTTAAATCCTTTTCCTAAAATTTTATAGTCGCCTTTTCATATTGAGCCAAATTTTTTAATTCTTCATTGTCTGAATGCTTGACCCAAAGCATTTGTCTTTGATCAGTTGGTAACTGAAAAATGACAACGAACCACATGGTGTAGAAACATTGTAGCAATTTTTATCTACACATTTTGATGGCATTTTTTTCTTTGAAAATTTAATAGAAATATAATGAGTCGCACATCCAAACTCCATAAAAGTTCATATAAGAATTAACCCGCATCCATCGGAAATTTCTAGAAACGAAAAGTACGTTGTGCATTAATTTGATGCAGATACAAAAAGACAATATTATTCATTAGGATATTTTCAATTTATTAACTATTCTAGCGCGATAAGTATAAGACTATCTCTAACTGTAAACTGCTCACTTGTTTATTTTAATATTTTAGGAAGGTAGCCAAAATTCTGAATTTAAATACGCATATTTGTTTTATAATATATCATCGCCATCTAGTGCGAGAGTGACACAACTCAAAGTAATTTCTCTATATGTATATACTCAAAGGTGGAATGTAACTCCCAATAATAAAAAGTTCAAACGAACGGTCGACAAAGAGTTTAATGATAACCTAATCAATGTCAATAACAGTGTTGCCAGTCTAGCCTTTTTGAGGCTAGATCTAGCCTTTTTTCTGTCGTCTAGCCTCGAAAAATACCATCTAGCCTTTGTTAGCCTTTTTTAGCTTTTTTTTGTTTCGTTCTAGCCTTTTCTAGCCTTTTTTGATATATTGCTTAAGATGTATGGACCAGAGATCTGCATGAATGGATCCATTTGTTGTTTCAAGTTCCTTTAGCTTTTCAACTCCCTGCAAGTCGAGGCAGGGAAACAACAAGTTTGCGCGAATCATAGGCAGCAAGAATTAAGTCGCCAAATGTAGAAAACTGGAAATGTAGAAACTTGAAATGTAGGGAAAAAATAATTATTTTGCCTACAAATCGTTTATTTTCAAGTCTGTTTTCGAAATTCGAGGAAATAACTTCGTGTCATCAGTGCAAACTTCGTTTCTCGAGTTAAGAATACAGTTTGACTTTAAAGCATTGGATTGAAGTGTGTTTGTGTTCTTTTTGTGGTTTTTTTATTTCCTGCACCTGAACAGGGGAGCTTTAAGTAGGACCGGAGTGAGTTAATATGTATGACCGACCCCCATTACTTTTGCAAAATGAACATTTTTCCCTTGGGGACCAATTCCCTTCGACCACTCCGTAGGGGTTAATTAATTTCGCCACTTTGTATAGAAAAGTATAAGTAGACGCTCATCAGTGGCTTTCTACGGCAGCGCAGTCGCTGAGACTCGAAAAGCAGAAAGGTTGATTTTTCCTATCAATTCAAGTAGAAACAAAATAGAATCAAGTCTGACTTATGATTCGTTTTTCAGAAGCTAGTCGTGGCTTGTAGGTTAGAAACATATCAAGCTTCTACAAGTCAAGTCAAAACATGATTTTTTTTTAAGTTCCTTGATTTTCAATTGACTTGTTGTAGATCTCTGTTATGGACCCAGTGCAACCCTGTACTCTTAAAATAATATATTTGGCAGCACTTCATAAATGAAACTTTATTTCAGCTGGAAATGGAAAAAACAATTATTCTTTGCAATTCTAGTTTCCGTTTACTAGATATTTCAATAAAGTTTCTAAATTCATACAAGAAATGAGTTAGAAAATAGATGATTCTAATCTGATAGTACTGTGATGGTGATGGATACTGAAAGTACTTTTAACAATTATTCTTTGCAATTCTAGTTTCCGTTTACTAGATATTTCAATAAAGTTTCTAAATTCATACAAGAAATGAGTTAGAAAATAGATGATTCTAATCTGATAGTACTGTGATGGTGATGGATACTGAAAGTACTTTCAGTTCCAGCAATGGGGCTTCGTCTGATTAATGGAATTTGAGGAGCCAAAAAAATACGGTTTTTATACTTATTATATATTTGAGCTTGAAAGACCGAATTCAATTTTAATCAATTTCAAATATGTTTTGTTCTTGGTATTGTTTTATATCATATTCATATAGTACATATGTAAATATATAAATACGTACGTATATTCAGAGTAAAAAATAATGTAAACAAATCTAGCCTTTTTTAGCCCTTTTTTTAAAAGCCATCTAGCCTTTTCTAGCCCTTTTTTAAAGCCCATCTAGCCTTTTTCCCCAAAAATTTCTGGCAACACTGGTCAATAAAAGCAGGCTGAGCAGCATAACTATGAGGAGGCACTAACTGGTTACAGGAGAATAAATTATTGATCACTATAAAATCGCTATAAACTCCGCCACCACGTGAAAACCCAGTAGTTAAGGAACAGTGATCCTTACGGAAAACGTTGTAAGAAGTGCCATTGAATATTTCAGAAGTTAGAAGACTGTCGGTCAGCCATAGTTCAGTGAAAATAATTTTATCGTAGTCGAAACCACTAGAAGCTAAGAAAAACTGATTAATTTTGGTTCTTATGTCACCAATATTCTGGTAATATAAAGAATACCTATGACTAGATCCAATCAGTTTTTTGGAGTAGAAGACGTGTTGAGCGTTAAGCTTTCATGAGGTATCACCTGTCGAGGACGAGGTATGAATTCATGTACCGTTGTACCAGGTGGCTAGAAACTAGCAGATACTGTAGTTGAGAAATCCAAATCATCCACAAATAATTTAAAGGATGATATCTCCCGAATCACGTAAGAAGAAAGTTTGTGACAGATGATAGGTGCTGAAGGTTGAATTTTTGAAGTTAAATATGACATGACCTCCTTCACAAACGTAGATGCAGCCAATCTGGAGATGAAAACAGACTTACCCAGCGGACTTTACACAACGACCAGGGTGGCAACGGTCCGCGCAGGGGTTGGTGACCGGCAGCAGCAGATTACTGCGAAGAACCGCACTGCTAATTGATGTAGTCTACTTCGTGGCAGAAATGATAAGCCGCTTAACTCTGTTGCTAATATTTACATCTATACTCTATACTATTATATAAAAGGCGTCTCTCGAATTTTCATCGTTCAATCAAGAGGGTAAATGCTGAACCGATTTTAATAATTCTTTCACTATTCAATTGCTATAATAAGCGACCCTGCTACTGGGTACTACGTTTTTGGTAAATCTTTTTATTTAATTATTTAAGAATTCATGCATTTTAATCCATGCTGCCATTGTATAAGCAGCACAAAATAACAGCTAACAATAGCTTAAGCTCTTTGTTGAGAGAGAGAGAGGTGAGATTGTACAATTCACCGCGCTGGTCTCTAGAGTGGATAGTTGCACTCAGTTAATTCCTGCTACAGTGTAGCCATAAGCCCAATATATCGTATTTATTTGCGTGCCACTCTTTTTATTTCGATATCTACTGAGTTAAATAATCCAATAAATAGATTGAGATAAATTTTACAGCATCTTAATATATAAAAATTAATAGTGGTTTGTTAGGATGCTGAAAACTTGAAAACGACTGGACCAAATTGGATACTTCCTTCTGTGAGTTTGTTCGTAATTGTTACCGAAGGTTTTGGAAAAAATTCACGGAACATTGGACAAGGAGGCGGGGCTCCTCCGATACAACCCAAATCTACGATAGCGAATAGCTTTGAAATTATAGGTCGCATAGCATCGGAATTCGGTGTTCTACCTCAATTTACAAGTGCCGTTCCACAGGTAAAATTATATGGGTGTTGGACGTGGGGCGTGGCACTTTTTCAGCAGACAAAATTTTTGGTATACCTTTCAAGCTATAAATCACACATCGATGAAACTTGGTAAGAACGTACTATTTAGTCGCTTCCTTCGATTAGGAAAATAGAGCCAGCATTGGAGAAGGGGGTGTGACACCGCCCATATAATTCAAAAATATGATATCGAATAGCTTTGGAAATAAATGTCGCATAACAATAAAACTCAGAATGGAATTACTATTAGGTGATGTCCTTCTATGTACTAGAAAACTGAGACAGACTTTGGAAAAGAGGGTGTGGTTCCGCCCATACAAGCTAAATTTGTGATATAGAATATCTTTGGATAAAAATGTTGCACAACAATGTTACTCAGTATGGAGTTGCAACTTGGTGATATCCTTCTATTGGAAAACTGGGACAGACAGGTCTTTCCATGTACAGTGGTTTGCATGTACGTTGAACACCAGAGGGCGTTGTAGTACAAACTTTTTCAAAACCATCTCAAACTCCCGAACCGCTCATGCGATTAGAATGAAAATTGGTATATAGTGGTTTTCAAGTATGTAATAAAAAAAGTTGTATGTAATAAATATAAATATAATATAAATATAATAAATTTGTTATTTTTGTAGGATATATTTTTTTATTTTTATGTATTACTAGCATACCCGTTCCCAGCGTTGCTTGGGATAATAAATATAAATATAAATATAAATATGAAAACATATTTAAATAAAGACTCGATATTTTGCGCAGCTGTTCAAGCCACAACCTAACGCAATGACATTTCAGACCGTTGAATACACAACAGCCATGGTAGTACAAAACATTTCACCTCCACAACTTACATGCAATTGAAATCACCATCATGGTTAAATTAATAAGGTTATCTTGGTGCTGATCGTACTCTCTTTTCAGTACCCACAACTGTCAAAATCAATGAAAAGCAACAACAACAACTTCATCGGCTTTACATGTTATCAATTTTCGCTTTCAGATTTTGTATGAGTTGTCAACTCCGATTTGACATTTATGGGCACTCGCTCTCACCCTTGCGACAACCTCATTAGTTCAACCATGATTACTACCATCCAATTTTACCATAAGATCATAGAATTTAGTTTCGCCATTAATAAAAATGTTGATGGCCTTTAATGACAATCTTATATATTTGTTTTTTTTTTTACACAGCTTTATTCTAAAATTAAGTAAAATTTATCTCAATCTATTTATTAGATTTTTAACTCAGTAGCTATTGAAATAAAAAGAGTGGCAAGCAATCTTAGTATGAAAATCAAAATAAATACGTTATATTGGGCTTATGGCAACACTGCAGCAGAAATAAAATGAGTGCTACTATCCACTCAAGAGACCAGCGCGGTGAGTTGTAGAATCTCACCTCTCTCTCTCTCAACAAAGAGCTTAAGCTATTGTTTGCTGTTATTTCGTACTGCTTATACAATGGCAGCATGGATTAAAATGCATAAATTCTTTAATAATTAAATAAAAAGATTTACCAAAAACGTAGTACCCAGGAGCAGGATCGCTTATAATAGCAATTGAATAGTGAAAGAATTATTAAAATCGGTTCAGCGGTTACCTTGTGATTGAACGATAAAAATTCGAGAGAACCCTTTTATATAATAGTATAGATTCAAACTTGAACTTATACGTGGCGTTTCTTAATAAATGAAGTAAATAACCAGAAAATTTGGTAGCGTTATATAAAAAAATGGCTTTGCAACAGTCAAAAATGCATAAAAGTGGGAGACATTTAGCCAATTTTGCTCGCCACTGTAGTTGCTGGGTGCAGCAACGCGCGCCGGGAAAAAGCTAGTTATTTATATTTATTTCGAATCTGAAGATTCTTCGCTGCATTTGAAACCACTTATAACATAGGAAACTCACTGATATACTTATCTACATACATGCAGTAGACATTAATAGATATGTAGTGTACACAAGCATGCACACATTTGTACATGCTAGTAATATGTCAACATAATGAATCTGTTGAGCTTGGACAGAACACCCAAGAAGAGCCCATCAGAGTTAATTTCGCGTCTTAATGTAAACATCAAGCTTAAACTTTATCAAATTTTAAAATAAACAAACAATCATCGCTTCATAGCTCGATTGTTTATGCAGCTGCAAGCATTGCCTTTGCTTCCATTCCATTTCCATTTTCTATTTCACATCGAATGGAAATGATGCATAAGCCAGATTATTGCTGATATTGCAATAATCTGCCTTCCAACTGGAACTCCATCTGAGTTCCTTCTTAGATATTTAAGTATGCATTGTTAGATTTTAAGATCAGTTTCAGATGTATTGAGCTCACTTGAACATCTAGTTCAAGTTAAATATATGTATTAAAATTAAAATAATGCTCTTTTTAATTCAAATACAAAACTGGCGACGAGGATGGGATCCTCGATTTAAAAGAAGGATTCTCAAAAGAACTCAGTGCATATGAAAAATAAATTTTCATTCATAAAGACAGTGCATATGAAAAATAAATTTTCATACTATAGAACAGAAATGTTGTGCATATGAAAAATAAAATTTCATATTGAAGTAAAGTGTAAAAAAGAAAAAAAAAAAAAAATATATATAAATTTTCTATGTGAATCAAAAAGAACTTAGTGCAAAGAACTTTAGTGGAATCGAAAAATAAAATGTACGATCTGAATTAAAAAGAACTTTAGTGCAAGAAAAAAAAATATAGCAGAAAAAAATTCTGATAATTGAAACAGACGTTATAAATATATATAAAAAAAAAAAAAAAAAAAAAAAAAAAAAAAAAAAAACAACATGAGTTTAACGTTAACGGAAAGCCTAAGGGAGGCACGGAGCCTACCCTCCTTTACTGGAGAAACGGATTACTCCCTACAAAATTATTTGAGGGATGTCACAAACGTAATCGAGTTGACTGAGCCTACAAATGTCACAACTATTAGAAAGATACTAGCAAACAAACTTCAAGGGAAAGCATTGCGAGCTGTCGAGTCTTTGCAGAACCCATCTTGGGATAACATCATGACAAAGCTGCGTGAAGAATTTGGAGAAAGGAAATCTTTCTTCTCTTTAAGGAAGGACGCATTAGATGTAAGAGCAAAAAATATTGAAGAAATTCATTATAAATTAGAAAAAATTTTAAATCAAATGAACATGAAATATAATCTATATATATAAAAAAATGTTGTCAAATCTGTTTGTGACGAGTGTTTGAGAGTTCGGCTGGGTAAAAAAAAAATCTGCCGATACCATTTTGTAGGGTACGTTCTCTAGATGGTTTTAAAAAAAAAATTGTTTGAAAATGACAAGGGGGCGTGGCACCTCCCATACAACCCAAATCTACGGTAGCGAATAGCTCTGAAGTTATAGTTCGCATAGCATCGGAATTCGGTGTTCTACCTTAATTTACAAGAGCCGTTCCACAGGTAAAATTTTATGGGCGTTGAATGTGGGGCGTGGCACTTTTTCAGCAGACCAAATTTTCGGTATAACTTTCAAGCTATAAGTCACACATCAATGAAACTTGGTAGGAGCGTACTATTTAGTCGCGTCCTTCGACTAGCAAAATTTATCAAGTATAGGCCAAAGGGGTGTGGCACCGCCCATACAATTCAAATTTATGATATCGAATAGCTTTGGAACTAAATGCCGTATAATAATGAAATTCAGTATGGAGTTTCCACTTGGTGATATATTTATACTATAAAACTGGGATGGGCTTTGGAAAAGGGGGTGTGGCTACGCCCATACACTTAAAATTTTTGATATCAGATAGCTTTGGAACTAAACGTCGTTTAACAACGAAATTCAGTATGGAATTACTATTGGGTGATATTCTTCTACTAGAAAACTGAGACGTCATTGAACAAGGGGGTGTGGCTCCGCCCATACAAGCTAAATTTGCGATATCGAATAACTTTGGAATTATAAGTAGCATAGCCTCGAAATTTGGTTATCAATTTACACGAGTCGTTCCACTTAGAGATAGAGATAGAGGATAGAGGATAGAGACAGAGATAGAGATAGAGATAGAGATAGAGATAGAGATAGAGATAGAGATAGAGATAGAGATAGAGATAGAGATAGAGATAGAGATAGAGATAGAGATAGAGATAGAGATAGAGACAGAGATAGAGATAGAGATAGAGATAGAGATAGAGATAGAAATAGAGATAGAGATAGAGATAGAGATAGAGATAGAGATAGAGATAGAGATAGAGATACAGATAGAGATAGCGATAGAGATAGAGATAGAGATAGAGATAGAGATAGAGATAGAGATAGCGATAGAGATAGAGATAGAGATAGCGATAGAGATAGAGATAGAGATAGAGATAGAGATAGAGATAGAGATAGATATAGAGATAGAGATAGCGATAGAGATAGAGATAGAGATAGAGATAGAGATAGAGATAGAGATAGAGATAGAGATAGAGATAGAGAGAGATAGAGATAGAGATAGAGATAGAGATAGAGATAGAGATAGAGATAGAGATAGAGATAGAGATAGAGATAGAGATAGAGATAGAGATAGAGATAGAGATATAGATAGAGATAGAGATAGAGATAGAGATAGAGATAGAGATAGAGATAGAGATAGAGATAGAGATAGAGATAGAGATAGAGATAGAGATAGAGATAGAGATAGAGATAGAGATAGAGATAGAGATAGAGATAGAGATAGAGATAGAGATAGAGATAGAGATAGAGATAGAGATAGAGATAGAGATAGAGATAGAGATAGAGATAGAGATAGAGATAGAGATAGAGATAGAGATAGAGATAGAGATAGAGATAGAGATAGAGATAGAGATAGAGATAGAGATATAGATAGAGATAGAGATAGAGATAGAGATAGAGATAGAGATAGAGATAGAGATAGAGATAGAGATAGAGATAGAGATAGAGATAGAGATAGAGATAGAGATAGAGATAGAGATAGAGATAGAGATAGAGATAGAGATAGAGATAGAGATAGAGATAGAGATAGAGATAGAGATAGAGATAGAGATAGAGATAGAGATAGCGATAGAGATAGAGATAGAGATAGAGATAGAGATAGAGATAGAGATAGAGATAGAGATAGAGATAGAGATAGAGATAGAGATAGAGATAGAGATAGAGATAGAGATAGAGATAGAGATAGAGATAGAGATAGAGATAGAGATAGAGATAGAGATACAGATAGAGATAGCGATAGAGATAGAGATAGAGATAGAGATAGAGATAGAGATAGCGATAGAGATAGAGATAGAGATAGCGATAGAGATAGAGATAGAGATAGAGATAGAGATAGAGATAGAGATAGATATAGAGATAGAGATAGCGATAGAGATAGAGATAGAGATAGAGATAGAGATAGAGATAGAGATAGAGATAGAGATAGAGAGAGATAGAGATAGAGATAGAGATAGAGATAGAGATAGAGATAGAGATAGAGATAGAGATAGAGATAGAGATAGAGATAGAGATAGAGATAGAGATAGAGATAGAGATAGAGATAGAGATAGAGATAGAGATAGAGATAGAGATAGAGATAGAGATAGAGATAGAGATAGAGATATAGATAGAGATAGCGATAGAGACAGAGATAGAGATAGAGATAGAGATAGAGATAGAAATCATTTCCGCTACGACAGCAACGCGTCGGGTATCAGCTAGTATAGATATAGAAAAAGATGAGTTTTATACACCAGAGTGCAACGAAAAATTAATTTTTGATATATATTTAAATTTTATACCTGTATACATTAAAGCCTTATTGCTACAAAATAATATCACCACATTAGCAAATGCACATAAGTATTATATTCAAAACGACTTAATTAAAGATATTTCTTTGCATCACAATTCAACCAAAGAAATAAATTTTAACAAAAATTATACAAATTACAACGATTGGAAGAATCAAAATTTTCCCAATAATAAAAATTATAATTCAAATACTAATTTTTATCAAAATAAAAATTTAAATAACAGGAATAATTTTGACGCCACGAATACTGGTGTTCACCGATCAAATAGATTTCCGAACCACAATAATAATAATAATACTCAAAATAATTCTGGAACTAATAGAAACCAGAATTATAATAATAATAGTGCAAATTTTAGAAATTCTAACAATTTCAGAAGTTTTCCGAGAAACCAAAATAACACTAGAAATTTTAATCAACCACCAGTTGAACCAATGCAGGTGGATTTAATAGAAATGGAAAATTTTCAACAACGGCCTCGAATTATCGACTACCGATAGTACCATTAACAATAAACAATACTAAAATTAGATGTTTAATAGATACAGGAGCAGCAACTACATTAGGAGATTATAGAGTATTTGGACATTTAAAATCAGTGAAAAAATTAGAAAATCCAATTAAATTAAATACTTCGACTGGATTTACAGAAATATTAGAAGAAGCAGTAGTTTACGTTCCATTCGAATTTAACGCCCCTGGAAAAACTATGTCAGTAAAAATCACTAATTTTGAAGAAAAACCTTTTGATTGCATTATTGGCAATAATTTATTAAGTCCATTAGGAGCTATTATCAATTATACTGACAACATATTAAAAGTAAATAATAAAGAGATTAGTTTGGATGAGGAAAGAACTTGTCTAGTAAAATATGAAAACATATTCTATTTAGAAAATCAAGATTTAAAAATTACAAATCTATTGCATAAAGATTTAAATAAAGAAGAAACAGCTAAGCTTACACTATTTTTAAATAAAAATAAGAAAACATTCTTTCAAGAAGGACAAGAGTTAACAGCAACAACAAGCGTTAAACATACTATTATGACAACATTAAATAAACCAATTTATTCAAAAACTTACAGATATCCGCAAATTCATGAAGAAGAAATTGAAAGACAAGTTCAAGACATGTTACGTCAAAAAATTATTAGACCAAGTAAATCCCCATACAATTCACCGTTGTGGATTGTTCCAAAAAAATTAGATAACACAAATGAGAAAAAATGGCGAATAGTCATTGAATTCAGGAAACTTAATGAAATAACAGTGGATGACAAATTTCCACTACCAAATATAGATTCGATATTTGATAAATTAGGTCGATCCCAATACTTTTCGACTTTGGACCTAGCCAAAGGCTTTCATCAAATTTTGATGGACGAAAAGGATATAGCAAAAACTGCATTTTCCACACCTATGGGTCATTTTGAATATATCAGAATGCCATTTGGACTTAAAAATGCACCTGCTACGTTCCAACGAATGATGAACCAAATTTTAAATGAATATATCAATAAAATTTGCGTTATTTACATGGACGACATACTAATTTTTTCAACTTCTTTAGATGAACATTTGGAAAATTTAAATAAAATATTCGCAAGATTAAATGCACATAATTTGAAAGTTCAATTAGATAAATGTAAATTTTTAGCGAAACAAACGGAATTTTTAGGACATGTTATTACCGCTGAAGGTATTAAACCTAATCCAAAGAAAATTAAGTCGATAAATAAAGTTAAGTTACCTCGGACTACAAAAGAGATAAAATTTTTCCTTGGCTTAACTGGCTATTAAGGAAGTTTATTAAAAACTACTCAATGATAGCTAATCCAATAATAAAATATTTAAAGAAAGATTCAAAGATAAAAATTGATGATACTAATTACATCGAAGCTTTTAATAAATTGAAGAAATTAATAACTTCACCACCCATATTAGCATTTCCAGATTTTAAAAAGAAATTCGTGCTAACTACCGATGCAAGTAATTTTGCTCTAGGTGCAGTCCTTAGTCAAGGAGGCAAACCAGTTTGCTATGCAAGTCGTACACTAAATGGTCATGAAAAAAATTATCACACATTAGAAAAAGAATTGTTAGCCATAGTTTGGGCTATAAAATACTTTAGACCATATCTTTATGGTAGAAAATTCTTAGTACAGACTGATCATCAACCTCTCAAATGGTTACATTCATTAAAAGAGCCAAACTCAAGAATTATTCGATGGAGAATAATGTTAAGGGAATTTGAATTTGAAGTAGAGTATTTAAAAGGAAAAGATAATAAGGTCGCAGACTTCTTAAGCAGAATAGAAAATAACAATGATAATGATAAAAATTATGAAAATACGGAAGAAAATTTAAATCTAAAGGAATTATTTGAAGTATCTAATGACGATGATAATATTACAATTCACACAGCTCAAGAAGATTTAAATGAACACTTCTTTATAACTGAAAGTATAGTTAACAAATATAAGACACAGATAAGGATTGTGAAAACTAAAGAAAAAGAAATAGAAATTTTATACAATAAAAATAAAATAATATATGTTGAAGAAAAAGACTTAGTTAATGAGCACTACTTAAATGACTTATTTAGAATGAATTTAAAAAAGGAAAAGTAGGAATTTATTCCGAACTCGAAGACATTAAATATAATATTATTCAGCAAAAATTAATTCAACTTTTTAGCAATGACAGTAATCTTAAATTTATGAAATGCGTAAAATTAGCACAAGATTTAACAGACATAAGTCAAGTTTTCGAAATTATTGAAAAGGTTCACCATGATTCAAATCACAGAGGAATTTTAGAAAATTTTGAGGAAATAAAAGATAAATACTTTTATCCAAATTTAATTAAATACATTAATAAATTTATTAACAATTGCAAAATTTGTGCAGAGAATAAGTACGATAGGAAACCGTTTAAAAAGTATTTTAATCACACGGAAACTCCTACTAAACTGATTGATATAGGAAATGTAGTAGCAATAAATGTTAATTCAAATTTAACAAATACATGTAACAATTATACTTATACTTTGAATGGAAATTACTTAATCAAATTTAACAAGTGTGAAATAAAAATTAATGACTTTAAATTAAAACGTTTTGAAAGTAAACTTGATATTGTAATCCCTAATTTTAGCATAATATCAGAAAATTTAACAGAAATATATGATTTACCAAAATTCAATAATTTGGATGAAATTAAGCAAGTCTTTGCTCAAAAAGATAAAAATTATAATATATATATACTTTACCTTTTTATTTCAATAATAATTATATATCTTATTTTGAAGTATATACAATCATATGTAAAGATTCGAATGGACTCGAATCTTCTTAAGGGGGGGCGAGTTATATGTCAACATAATGAATCTGTTGAGCTTGGACAGAACATCCAAGAAGAGCCCATCAGAGTTAATTTCGCGTCTTAATGTAAACATCAAGCTTAAACTTTATCAAATTTTAAAATAAACAAACAATCATCGATTGATAGCTCGATTGTTTATGCAGCTGCAAGCATTGCCTTTGTTTCCATTCCATTTCCATTTTCTATTTCACAACGAATGGAAATGATGCATAAGCCAGATTATTGCTGATATTGCAATAATCTGCCTTCCAACTGGAACTCCATCTGAGTTCCTTCTTAGATATTTAAGTATGCATTGTTAGATTTTAAGATCAGTTTCAGATTTATTGAGCTCACTTGAACATCTAGTTCAAGTTAAATATATGTATTAAAATTAAAATAATGCTTTTTAATTCAAATACAAAACTTGCTGATGTCCACAACTTGCTTAGTTAACCCACTTGAGCTTATTTTGATTTCTTATAAGAATTTATTTGTTTTTCTGCTGTAAAATTGTAACTGTTATTGAGCCAAATTGCGGTGCTAACTCAGTATAACAATTAATAAATAAATATTTAATTTATAACAATGATCATAGCTAAAACGTAGTTTAGATCAGTTTTATTTGTGGTGGCCATATAATGCGATGATTAGAAAATATCGATCGTACTTCCTGTAGGGGTAGAAATGACTC
Source organism: Pherbina coryleti (assembly GCA_943735915.1). Classification (NCBI taxonomy): domain Eukaryota; kingdom Metazoa; phylum Arthropoda; class Insecta; order Diptera; family Sciomyzidae; genus Pherbina; species Pherbina coryleti. Next base: position 111,983,303 of record OX030951.1, read on the forward strand.
GTTCTTAAACTCATTGTTGTGCTAGGTAGATATGTTGTGAATAGAAGTTATAATCTCTAGCAGTTATAAAGCAAAATAAAGGAGGGGTAATTTTTTCAGGTGGCCTTTCATAGTGTTAATCTTAATTTAATTCTAAGAAAGTTATTTAAATTGTGTATTTTTAAAATGTGTGTGCATACTCAGGTGAAGAAGGTAGATAAAATCGACATAAATAATAAAGTTAATAATAGTAGTTATGTTAATATTTTTACCGAAAAAGGGACACCTCAAGATTTGTATCAAAGATTAAATTATTTATTTATTATAGTGATTTATTTATATAATTAAGTACACTAGAGGTGGGTAACTCAGTGCTGTGCTATGGCACTGTGCTGACTCTCTGCAGTGTGCCATGTGTGCTAGCACACTACATTGACTCACATAGTGAGTCACGATGAAGACCAGCACTTTTGCGCTTAAAGTGTCTATTATGTATTGTGTGACACTCAGTAGTGAGCATGTGTGCTAGTTGACACACATAGTGGCACACTCAGTAAAGTTGGTTTTTGTTTCACTTTGGCTCACTTGCTATAATTGACAATATGCAATTTGTTTTATAGCCTATCCGCATTGAGTGCAACAAGAACCGAGCGCCAACTGTCAGTTTTCATTTACATCAGTGTTAACCCCGTACTACACACGCGTGTGAAGAAACCTTCGTCTTTTTACGTAAACACGAAAGAGTAAATGAAACAAATGCGGTTGCTGTGGTCGCACCTGATTTGCATGTATTTTTTATGGGACGAATATTCGACTGCTTTTACTTTTCGACTGCGAAGTGCTTTTTTCGACTGTGACACAATTGTGCTAGTACAGTGTGCTGACTCCTAAGGGTGCACATGTGCTAGTGAGTCAGCACACCAAAAATTGTGCTATTACCCACCTCTAAAGTACACCTAATTCTGTTTTACACGGTAGATTGGTTCCAGAGAAAACCGTGTAAAAAAAGACATTGATCGTTTTAAAAAATAGGGGATTGGTTCCTTATCTCTAAAACCTATTAAAATTAGTGAAAAACAAGGATTTTTAAGAACAATTATTCATGTTTATTTTATTTAATCACATATGTATATAATGTGTATTAACACAAGCATAGTTATTAAAGAAAAAAAAATCTCTAAGCTTAAAAGCATTTGAAATTTCATTTTTTTACAGTTCTTACTGTGGCTTCGTTTAAACCGAACATTTTGCCAAGAAATTTTGAGCTTTCTCCATTTCTAAGGCGATCTAAAATTTAAATTTTAGTTTCCAAAGAAATAGGTTCTTATTTTGTATTTGTAGTTTTCGACATTTTCTTTTAGGTATACATAAAATATTTAACAATTAAATTGGGATTAAAAACATATAAATAACTGAATGAATATAAAATACTTTTTCGCTTACCTTTTATCTTAATGCGTTAAAATGCAATTTAATTTAACGTTAGAAAATCAAATTTGCCTGTTAAAAATGTCTTTACCAAACACGTCTGATTGCATTGATAGTTTACAAAATATAAACACATTTCAATTACTTTGACAAGTAAATTTGCTTGTATCTACAAAAAAGGAATTCCCCTAAATTTGTGATATGAACATATTTTGCAAAAATTAAATTTGACAAAAAAAACTTAAGACCAATAAAGCAAATTAAAATTTTCAAACCGTGTTAAATCAAAACCGTGTAAAAAAAGGCCGTGTAAAAGCAGAATTAGGTGTATATATATATATATAAACTTAAAGTTAAACTAAAGGCACTAGCAACTATAGTCTTCAGCCCCATACTGAAATTGTAACATCATATACTATGTTTCCATGGCGAGTTAACTCGGGGTTAGGGTTTTCGTCGAGTTAAGAAAATGGCGTCGCTAACTCGATAGTGTTTCCATGCACAGCATCGAGTTGAGTCGAACTTGTCAATTTCATTTGCCTTTTTGTTATTGTTTTACTAGCGAAATGGATACTAAATGGCAGCATTCACTTTGACAGATAGAACCCAGGTAAATCTTACAAGTTTCGTGGAGTTTCGTGGAGTTTCGTGGATTTAACGAAACTCAACTCAACTCGCGTTTCCATAGCGAGTTAACCCCGAGTAAACCCCGAGTTAACTCGCCATGGAAACATAGTAATAGTTTCAGATATCGTTAAGTATGTAAGAGTTTTATTCAGATATGGCCAGTGTATTTAATACACTGACAATCTTACACAAAATCCATATATTAATAGGTAAACAAAAAGTTAGTGTTCCCTTTTTTTCTGTGTTACTTTCAACATATTCACATAATACTTATATCGATGGATAGGTATTTTCGAGTAGATTTGCACAATATCATTTTTGAATATGTTGTCATTAATATATGTAAAACTGAGCAAATGTAAAATGATTTTTTTACCAATGGGACAATGAGAAACTGCAAAGCGACAAAGCTCTGTTGAACATCTCGCTGCTGTAGCTTACAAAAGCAAGAGTAGAATGCGGGAGTGACGCAAACATTTAAAAAGAGCTGAGTAGCATTATTGCTTACATTATTTAACAATTCATTATGTGAAAAACAACTTGAGTTTCGTTACCTTATAGAAAAATATGGCCGAATTTCGGACACAGGCGATACTAGTAATAATAAAACGCCTCAAGTCAAAAAGGAGACAGTGATAAAGAAAAAGAAATTGTTTACAACAAAACACTTTTATGCTAAAATGCAGAAGATATGAAAATGCTATAAGTTTAGCAATCTGAATATCATATGTTTTAAATTATATAAACGCTAAAATATGAACTTTTTGCGAAAAAGTATCATTTTAATGATCAAATAAAAATACGTCCCCATTCAAGATCTTGCTATATGTATTTATACTAAGCTATCGTTTAAAATTCATTTGAAGAGATTTGCAAAAAGCATATGCTGAGCTGGAATAATTTTTTTCTTGATTCTTATCTTTTTTAAATTTAATTCTTTAAAAAAAAAAAAATACAATGTGTATTCAGATCTGCCACATGTTGGATCTGCATCAATTATTAAATTACGAGAAAAACGACAAACACCGACGGATCTAAAAAATAATTATCTGAGTGTTACTCAAAATGTAAGCGATAGCAAAACTTTACCACCGCAACCGACAACATCTCAAAATCTCTTAAAAGCCTCCATTGGAGGTGCAACGCAACATAATGAAACAGTTTCTTCAATGGTTGTACCGTACAGTGCAAGCGATCGACCGCTGCTCGGTGTAAACGGCACAGGTCAACTTAAGGATACGACAATAAACAATTCGACAAATAACAATTCGACAAAAACAGTTGTCTCAGATCCCATAAAAACTATCATAAATGATAGCTCAAAATATCCTAAAAGGGTTTTAACATCTGCTAGTATTGGTGCTAGTGCTGCTACTGCTTCTGTTGCTGGAGCTGTAACTGCGCCTCCAGAAACATTAGAAGAGAAAGTTCTTGATAATAAAAATGTTCCAGAAGATGAGACACTAACTGCACTGAAAAACAGAAACTACACGGCCGATCAATCAGTGAGTAGTGGCGATATATGTTTTCAGATTAAAAAAAAAAACAGGTTTATATTATTTTAGGATTATCATAACTATTACAACAGCAGCATGTATGTCGATAAAGTACAAGCCGATGAGATGTGGAAAGCAATAAAGAACATTACAGATAATGTAATGCTTTCTTATACACATCGGAGAGCTTTGGTGAGGTTATTAAAATCAATCGTAGAATACATTCCTTATTGTGTTTCTCTTTGAAGACTGAAGTATTGAGTTTTGACTTCCCCTTTTATGGTTATCCTGTGCGAAAGATAACCGTTGCTACCGGCGGTTTCCTTTACACTGGTGAATACGTGCATTCATGGTTAGCTGCAACACAGTATATAGCTCCTTTGATGGCAAATTTTGACATTAGCCTCACTACTGATTCGTTTGTGGGACTAAATGATAACGGTTTGTGTGATGTTTGTACCCATTAAACTAAAATAGACTTAAACTTATCCATATTTCAAGGAACTGCCTTTACTGTCATTTGGGAGAATGTTTCTCTGCAAGACAAGCCGGATGTGGGCAAATTTACATTCAGCACAACATTACATAAAAATGGTGATATCGTGTTTACCTATTTTAATATACCTATTCTGTATCATACCATTCAAGATGACAAGCACCGCTTTAAAGTTGGTCTATCTGATGCCTATATCATAGATAAAATTGTTGACTGTAAGTTTAAGAAGCAGATAAAGTTGAAGTAGATTTCTCACAAACAGCTTTTTGTTCCATACAGTTGACAGAAGAAAAACTATTTATGAGTACCATCGAATTAATTTCGCCAGTTCCGATATAACTAACTCTACAATTATATATCTTAAAGCGTTGCCAACTTGCTTGAGCAAAAATGATTGTGCATCGTGTGTGAACCATAACACAACATTTGATGTAAGTAAAAATTTTAAACAAATAATTACATTTGACTTTTAACAATTTTCTTTTTAGTGTGCATGGTGTCCAATTTTGAATAGATGTTCATCCGGTACTGACAGAAGAAAGCAAGAATGGTTACACAAAGGTATTCATTGCTTGTTGGACATGTTATACATATATACAGAATTATAATCCAAATATTTTTCTTCTTTCATTTTTTATAAAAAGGTTGTGATATAACTCAAATATCCAACATAACCGTCTGTCCTGCTTTAGGAGAGAGGGGCAATAATGCTGATCAATATAAAACAAGTAGTGCCCAATCGACAAACTCAAATCCGAGCAATTCGAATCAGAATACTGTTTCGCCTCATCAATTACAACCTAGTGAAGACGGAACTTCTACAGTAACGGATCCAAAAAATAATAATCTGAGTGTTACTCAAAATGTAAGGGATAGCAAAACTTTACCACCGCAACCGACAACACCTCAAAATCTCTTAAACGCCTCCATTGGAGGTGCAACGCAACATAATGAAACAGTTTCTTCAATGGTTGTACCGTACAGTGCAAGCGATCGACCGCTGCTCGGTGTAAATGGCACAGGTCAACTTAAGGATATGACAATAAACAATTCGACAATCAACAATTCGACAAAAACTGTTGTCTCAGATCCCATACAAACTATCATAAATGATAGCTCAAAATATCCTAAAAGGGTTTTAACATCGGCTAGTATTGGTGCTAGTGCTGCTACTGCTTCTGTTGCTGGAGCTGTAACTGCGCCTCCAGAAACATTAGAAGAGAAAGTTCTTGATAATAAAAATGTTCCAGAAGATGAAACACTAACTGCACTGAAAAACAGAAACTACACGGCCGATCAATCAGTGAGTAGTGGCGATATATGTTTTCAGATTAAAAAAAAAAACAGGTTTATATTATTTTAGGATTATCATAACTATTACAACAGCAGCATGTATGTCGATAAACTACAAGCCGATGAGATGTGGAAAGCAATAAAGAACATTACACATAATGTAATGCTTTCTTATGCACATCGGAGAGCTTTGGTGAGGGTATTAAAATCAATTGTAGAATACATTCCTTACTGTGTTTCTCTTTGAAGACTGAAGTATTGAGTTTTGACTTCCCCTTTTATGGTTATCCTGTGCGAAAGATAACCGTTGCTACCGGCGGTTTCCTTTACACTGGTGAATACGTGCATTCATGGTTAGCTGCAACACAGTATATAGCTCCTTTGATGGCAAATTTTGACATTAGCCTCACTACTGATTCGTTTGTGGGACTAAATGATAACGGTTTGTGTGATGTTTGTACCCATTAAACTAAAATAGACTTAAACTTATCCATATTTCAAGGAACTGCCTTTACTGTCATTTGGGAGAATGTTTCTCTGCAAGACAAGCCGGATGTGGGCAAATTTACATTCAGCACAACATTACATAAAAATGGTGATATCGTGTTTACCTATTTTAATATACCTATTCTGGTTCATACCATTCAAGATGACAAGCACCGCTTTAAAGTTGGTCTATCTGATGCCTATATCATAGATAAAATTGTTGACTGTAAGTTTAAGAAGCAGATAAAGTTGAAGTAGATTTCTCACAAACAGCTTTTTGTTCCATACAGTTGACAGAAGAAAAACTATTTATGAGTACCATCGAATTAATTTCGCCAGTTCCGATATAACTAACTCTACAATTATATATCTTAAAGCGTTGCCAACTTGCTTGAGCAATAATGATTGTGCATCGTGTGTGAACCATAACACAACATTTGATGTAAGTAAAAATTTTAAACAAATACTCACATTTGACTTTTAACAATTTTCTTTTTAGTGTGCATGGTGTCCAATTTTGAATAGATGTTCATCCGGTACTGACAGAAGAAAGCAAGAATGGTTACACAAAGGTATTCATTGCTTGTTGGACATGTTATACATATATACAGAATTATAATCCAAATATTTTTCTTCTTTCTTTTTTTATAAAAAGGTTGTGATAGATCTCAAATATCCAACATAACCGTCTGTCCTGCTTTAGGAGAGATGGGCAATAATGCCGATCAATATAAAACAAGTAGTGCCCAATCGACAAACTCAAATCCGAGCAATTCGAATCAGAATACTGTTTCGCCTCATCAATAACAACCTAGTGAAGACGGAACTTCTACAGTAACGGCAACCAATTCTCAGCCCTTAAATAAAGCAAGCATGGATGGTATTGATGTATGACACCGAAATGAAAGCCTTTTCTAGAAAAATTTGTAAATGATCAAGAAGAAACATCAAATATCCGTTTTCTATCCGTTTGTTGACTAATACATTATGGAATTTGAAGAAAGGGGCACTAAATAAAAATTTTCATTTAATAATTAAATGTATGTATGTATGTATCTATAATGTTTTTAATTTGCTAAAGACTTACTAAATACGAAGATATACTTAAATGTTTAAATATAATAAAGGATTTTCATCCCTATTTCAAATTACAGAAATTGACAAATAAGCTGAAGAATTAAAAAAAAAACCGTAAACTTTTGCGATAAATTTCTTAACGTTAGTGCTTCTAAAGTTTTTAAAGGGTTAGAATTGTGGAAGTTATATCCGAACCATAGAGGTTCCATTCAGCCTCTAAATGCTCTAAAGCATTATACAACTGCCCGGATAATTTTCCAAACATATACGCGCTATTAAAAATTTTAGCTACACTGCTAGTGTCCACAAGCACGTCTGAGCGTACATTTTCGGCTTTTAAAAAAACAATTCAAAGAGAATAAAAACACTATATTTTTTATTAGCAAAATATTTGTAATAACTTATATTTTTGCAATGTAGGGTCGATTAAATGACAGCACTCGCGATTCTTCGAGACATAGTTATATCGGCTGAAGAAGTCCTTGAATTAGAAATCAGTCCAAGCCGGCTGGATTTTTCGCTTTAAAAACAGTAACAAAAAATATAAAAATAAAAGTTTACCTTTTCATTATTTCATGTATTTGTTAAGAAGATAATCTATTTAAGTCCTCATTATCATTAGTTGTGCCGATCTGTACGCAAAGACAAAATCAGTTAAATATTTAAAAACATGAACCTAGCATTATTTTGATATGAGCAATCTGAGCAATTTGTGCCTACCTTGTAATTGGTAATGGTGAAGATTTGGAGGTCGGAAATGCCAAAATAAATCATGAGACCTGGCAAAGCAAATTATTAGTAAGTATGTTAACAGTTCTGAGTCAGAGTGGAAAAGTACGTTTATTTACAAGACATATTTATATCCTCACGTTTAAAAAACGTGACAAACGTTCAATTCATTTTGTCACTCCATTTGTAACGCCCATAAGAAGGCGTGGTAGGTACAGAAAAGTATATATATTCTTGAACAGCATCACCACCCGAATCGATTTAGTCATGTTCGTCCGTCTGTCTGCCTGTGATCACGATTAAAGCCGTTATCTTTAAGCTATCATCACGAAATTCGATATTTAAGTTTTATTTTCAAAAATAAAGATCAAGTTCGAAAATGAGCCAAATTGGATGAAAACCAAGCCTACCTCCGACACAAAGTGACTTTATCAAAACGGTAAAATCTGTTAGAATTCAACAAAACTTAATATATGGACTTGAAATTTTGCATATAACATATATAACTTTGTTATATAACATGTACTCTGTGTATGAAATTGAGCGAAATAGTAACGAAAATGTTTTTACAAATAAACATTTTATCGATTGCTTCAGACTTTGAATTTACTTTGGTTCGGTCGTGAAGGTATATTAACTTCGGCCCAGTCTAAGATAATTTCTTACTAGTTTTTAATTTACTTTGTTTAGAAAAATCGTTCAGAATTATAAAACAAAAACACTGAGCGAGAGAAGGTTTTCATCCGCAAGACTACTTTATTTATTCTACTATGTGCTATATTGGCTATTAAGCCATACAAAAGCCTTTTTTCTTGTTTTTCTCAACAATTCATTCATAAATTTGAGATATCTAGGAAAAAATTGAAACGTCACTGCCAACTTATTTTCACACTATGTACTTTGCTAAGTAGGAGTAAGATCTAAAAAGAGTAGGATTACATACATTTTTAAAAATGAACTTCCCGTCAACCCTAGTCCAGAAATTATTGTAGGAATTCAAGGTTGCATTGGCAAAAATTAAAAAAGTACTACATATTGAAATAATAAATGTTGCCACCAAAAATAAAAAATTGCATTAAAAAATAAAACGTGGTGCCACAAGGTATGACTTTAGAAAAAAAAATTAATTTATTTATACATATTATATAATCATATATTATTATGCAACCATATGGATTGACATTTTTCAGAGAAATAAAAACTGTGTGTTATCATACAGTATTAATATATTTTATTCATTTATATATAAAATATTTTAATAAATATTCAATAAAGTATTTAAAATCTATAATTACATTTACCTGTTGGTAAAAAATTTGTTTGGCAAGATATAATTTCCAACGGTCACCTCTAGTGACAAAAAGAAAAGCAAAGTGAGCCGTCTCATTTCCTTCATAAGCTGAATTACACTGGGGTAACGCTATCAAATTTAGTCTTTCAAGTTGCAATACACTCACACTTTTTAACTTACACACTAAAACTTTCGAATTTGACTGCCAGCCGGGTATAAAATTTTTCTTGATTTTTGTTTAACTTGATCGTGGAAATTTTTCGATGGCAATTTGACCGTGGCAAAAACAATTATTAAATTTTTTAATGTTTTCAACATTTAATTTATTTACATTTATTTGCTTTTGCATTTTTATAAACTTTCCACAATTAACTCTTTCAAATAACAATCTTTACTAATTGCACAAAAATTTTATCAGTTATTTAAAATGGAATTAATGGAATGGCAACATTATTTCATTCTCTCACTCTATGTTTTTATAATATGACTCCTTTTACATTGGTCAAGACTTGAAATCAAGTTTTTTTGACGATCTCTTTTGGACTTGACGAAACCTTTTATATTAGTCAAGAATTGAATTCTGGTGCAAAAGAGATGCGTTCTTTATTGCTTTAATATGTTTGCTCTGCTCATACACATTCACTATTAATATGTTTCCATGGCTAGTTAACTCGGGGTTAGGGTTTTCGTCGAGTTAAGAAAATGGCGTCGCTAACTCGATAGTGTTTCCATGCACAGCATCGAGTTGAGTCGAACTTGTCAATTTCATTTGCATTTTTGTTATTGTTTTACTAGCGAAATGGATACTAAATGGCAGCATTCACTTTGACATATAGAACCCAGTAAAATCTTACAAGTTTCGTGGAGTTTCGTGGATTTAACGAATTTCAACTCAACTCGCGTTACCATAGCGAGTTAACCCCAAGTAAACCCCAAATTAACTCGCCATGGAAACATAGTATATGTTTATGAGTTATATATGAGTTGAGTTTCGTGGATTTAACGAGTTAAAGCAAACGAAAAATAATGTGAAGCACTTCGAAAAAACAGCGAAAAGCTCAAAAGGAATACAAAAAATTGCCAAAAAATTGACGGTACAGCGTCAATGTTCTCTTACCCTTTCGTCGCTTCCGATGTGCGGCGAATTGCCTACAAACTCACAGACTTGAATTCAAGTCTTGACCAATGTAAAAGCGGTCTATTTGTAAAAAAACTTATAATGAATACGATGCATAGAGTAAAGCCGGGAGTAGAATGATTGCGTATGCGTTTTTCATTCGTTTACTCGCTAGAGCAATTTACGCAAGAAAATTATGGTAGAGTTCAATGATTGCGTTTTACGTTCGGATTAAGCAGGGCTACAAAATTATAAAACATTTGGTATGTTCTTAATGTTGAGTTTTTATTGTATATACACAAAAATACTTAAATTGTCTTCATTTATAAGTAAAAAAATCTTAAATCCTGAGTATAAAAAAGTTCTTTTGAGAAATTAATAATGAAAAAATTATAGACATTCTTAATTCTTAAGATTTATTCACAAGAGCCATCCCTAAAAGTAATGAGTTTCTGACTCGTTTCTTTTATTTCTTCTATCTGTTCGTTATAAGTAACGAGCTGTCAAAAAACGCTAGTTACGCAAGAAAAGTTGAAGTATTTTTAACTTTCTTGCGTAACTAGCGTTTTGCCAGCGTAACGTTCACAACCATTGAACTCGCTCCCATAAGCTTTCACATACTTCTATTTTATAACGCCAGCGAGTAAATGGATGAAAAACCCATACGCAATCATTCTACTCCCAGCTTAAGCTTTCACATACATCGATTTTATAACGCCAGCGAGTAAACGGATGAAAAACGCATACGCAATCATTCTACTCCCGGCTTAAAGTATGAGGAATACCAAATATAAAGGAAGTACGAAATACTACGAACTTGGTACTATGATACAATTATACGAGGTAGGAGTGACAACTAGATATTTTCTCAAGAGTGTCTTGCACCTACTGTCATTTGCCTGTATATTTTTTTTTTATTTTATTTTGTACATTTTTTTCATTCTCTAATTTATAATATTTTGCAAGACATTTTGCAATAAACGTCACTCCTACCTTGTTTAATTGTATCATGCTTGGTACCATTTGATTTGTATGAAAATTTCATATAAACTGGATGGTACCAAGCATGATACAATTACAAGGTAAGCTCATTTTAAGAAGGCTGCTCAAATGAGAAATTTTGCAACAAAAAAGCCTGTATGTTGGCTTCATTCTGTATTATATCTTAAAACATGGCTCATATTGTTTAATTTTTAGGGTTTTTGCTTAATTTTCTTGTATTATTCCACATCTTGGTACTCAATACCTGATAACCGTTTTTATACTATTTAAAGTAAATTATACATCCCTATGGCTGAACGAATAAACGTTAAAGGGCTTACACATCGGCGAACAATATGGCGGCGCGAACGTGTGTGAAAAATCTAGCGTTCAAATTGAACGAACCTGTTCGTCACACAAGCCATTGATTTTTGTTGTTGTTAGTCATCATTTTCAGCAGCATCCCTTGTTCGACAGAGAAAATCAAAAATTTTTGTAAACACGGCCAACCGTGTGACAAACTGTCGAACATCGCTTCTTAACTAGCGAACTTGTGTGAACATGGCCGCCGTGTGACGAACAGATTCGCCGATGTGTAAGCCCTTTTAATTGTCAAAACTACCAAAAATACCTACGCAAATGTTTTGATTTACTTTGCTTTGCTTTGCTTTTTCCCTACGGCTGTCAAAAAATTTTGAGAAAGTGAGAAAAAAAGAGACAAACTGTGGAAAGTTAAAAGTGTTAAATCGCTTGCACTCAATAAAAAATTGATTGCTTTGAAACTTTTGTTTAGAATTTACCATCAGTTTTTGACTAGGGTAGGTAAAATTGTTTTGACAGTGTTCAAAATTCGCGATCACCTTCTTAATTACACCATGCATGGTACCAAGTTCTCTCCTCATTGAAATGGTACTCCTTGCGTATTTTCTGCATCCCATACGTAAACAATCTTGTAATAGCTATTGGAGTGCTGCCATATAACTATAAAGAAAGTAAATTTGAAGATGCTTGGCAGCACCAAGAACCAAATTCATAAGGAAAGTATGGAAAGGTCCCTTTTAAATTGGTCAAGACCATGAAACAATAAGAAGGTAGGGTAAGGGGCTTTGACAAGACCTACTGCTAATGTCAAAACCATATAATACTGTGCTACCATATCTTAAGAAAAAATCCCATGACAAATCCATGCTTCATGGTTTCCGTGGGTAAGCGTTTTATATAAAATGCATTGCTGAAAATATTGATAATTGAGGAACTTTTAAAAAAAAGTTGATTTATCTTCAACAGTTCCACTGTCTTAAGAAGACTTAAAAAAGTTTTTTTAAGATATCGTATGCACATTAGAATAAAATTTTTAAACAAAAAAATAAAGAATTCAAAAAGATAAACAAAAAATGATGGGCAATATTAAATTAGTGAAAATAAAGCTATAAAATAACTAAAAAAAATCGTTGTTTCTAATAAAGACACATTGATTGAAATTTTTCTTATTGACCCATATAAAATTCCTTTTCTATGTGTTTATCCCAAATTTATGAAATATACAGAAAAGTGGCACCGTTAAAATGCTTTTTGACATAAGCAGTAGGTCTTGTCAAAGCTCCTTACCCTACCTTCTTATTGTATCATGGTCAAGACTTGAATTCAAATCTATGAGCTTGTAGGCAATTCGCCGCACATCGGAAGCGACGAAAGGGTAAGAGAACACTTCCGCTGTACCATCAATTTTTTGACAATTTTTTGTATTCCTTTTGTGTTTTACGGTGTTTTGACAAAGCGCTTCACATTATTTTTCGTTTGCTTGCGTGCGCTTGTTGTTCTGTAGTTAAAAATTGTAAGGCTGCGAACATAGTGCATGTGTATGAGCAGAGCAAATGCAAGTTATGCAACTCTTTTGCACCAGAATTCAATTCTTGACTTATGCAAAAGGTTTCGTCAAGTCTAAAAGAGAACGCCAAAAAAAGTTGATTTCAAGTCTTGATCAATGTAAAAGCGGTCAAATGAAATTGTACTAGTATGAAAAGATTAGTACTTCGTATTAAATAATAAAAAAGTATCCAAAATGGTACAAACGTACGTACTTGTGCAACCTTGTAGGAATTTTTTGTGGCGATGGTGAAGTTGAATTTAGTTGAAGAAAAATGGCGAAAGTGTGTGGTGCTTGTGTGATTGGATTTTATTTAATTTTTGTTATAATTTTTAATTTGAGTTGCTGCGTCACCACAGAATTTAAAGAAAGTAAGTTCCAAAAAATCAGTTGGAATAAATGCAAAAATAAATTGAAAAAAAGTTTCGCTAAGAGATTTATTAATGTTTCCAACGGTGTAGGCAAACTAAACCAAGAAAAAATAACTTAGCAACATAAGGAAACAGGAGTCTCGTCATTGCAGTGGTGAATAGTAAATTTTTCCATCTGCTAACTTAATTGATATTTTATTAACATATATTAGGAATAATAAAAATACATATATTGATATGCCCTTCATTACTAAAACGCCAGATACTGCGAAATACTACAGGTGAATCAGCGCAGCAGCAACTTTGCTTACGTCGGACTTTTGCGCTATTCGGTACTAGTTCTGCGAAGTTTAGGCTTAGGAATTACCAAGATTTAAGTGACGATTTAGAACTTTACAGTTGGTCAGTTAGTTGGTGTTCCGCTAGACTTCTTCATGCTTTAACAGCCATTAGGTCGCTATATAAAATTCTAGTTGATAGCAAAGCGCGTTGAGCAGACGAACACCAGAACGAAGCAGCATTTAAACAATGAAAAATTATTTATCAAACATTGAGATTACTGCGAAGAACCGCACTGCTTATTGATGTGGTCTACTTCGTGGCAGAAATGATAAACCGCTTAACTCTGTTGCTAATATGTACATTATTTATATTTATTTCGAATCTGAAGATTCTTCGCTGCATTTGAAACCACTTATAACATAGGAAACTCACTGATATACTTATCTACATACATGCAGTAGACATTAATAGATATGTAGTGTACACAAGCATACACAGATTTGTACATGTTGATGTCCACAACTTGCTTATTTAACCCACTTGAGCTTATTTTGATTTTTTATAAGAATTTATTTGTTTTTCTGCTGTAAAATTGTAACTTGTTATTGAGCCAAATTGCGGTGCTAACTCAGTATAACAATTAATCAATTAATATTTGATTTATAAAATGATCATAACTAAAACGTATTTTAGATCAGCTTTATTTGTGTTGGCCGTATAATGCGATGATTAGAAAATATCGATCGCACTTCCTGTAGGGGTAGAAATGACTCGTTTTTAAACTCATTGTTGTGACAGGTAGAAATGTTGTGAATAGAAGTTATAATTTCTATCAGTTATAAGTCAAAATAATGCAGGGGTAATTTTTTCAGGTGGGCTTTCATAGTGTTAATCTTAATTCTATTCTAAGAAACAGTTATTTAAATTGTGTATTTTTAAAATGTGTGTGCATACTCAGGTGAAAAAGGCAGATAAAATCGACATAAATAATAAAGTTAATAATAGTAGTCGTTACGTTAATATTTTTACCGAAAAAGGGACACCTCAATTTGTATCAGAGATTAAATTATTTATTTATTATAGGGATTTATTTATATAATTAAGTATATATATATATATAAACTTAAAGCTAGGCACTATCAACTATAGTCTTCAGCCCCATACTGAAATTGTAACATCATAGTTTCAGATATCGTAAAGTATATAAGTGTTTTATTCAGATATGGCCAGTGTATTTAATACACTGACAATCTTACACAAAATAATAATGAAACGCCTCAAGTCAAAAAGGAGACAGAAATTGTTTACAACAAAACACTTTTATGCTAAAATGCAGATGATATGGAAATGCTATAAGTTTAGCAATCTGAATATCATGTTTTAAATTATATAAACGCTAAAATATGAACTTTTTGCGAAAATGTAACATTTTTATGATCAAACAAAAATACGACCCCATTCAAGATCTTGCTATATATATTTATACTAAGCTATCGTTTAAAATTCATTTTGAAGAGATTTGCAAAAAGCATCTGCTGAGCTGGAATATAAAAAATCTGGGTCAAAGAATTC
The DNA here is from genome assembly GCA_943735915.1 of Pherbina coryleti. Lineage (NCBI taxonomy): Eukaryota > Metazoa > Arthropoda > Insecta > Diptera > Sciomyzidae > Pherbina > Pherbina coryleti. The sequence goes on from OX030951.1 coordinate 111,998,395, forward strand.
AATAGATTCAATACAACTTCGACGTTATATTATGTAATAGATGCCCATATCTGGAGAAAGAACATCTGGAGAAGTTAATGTGCCAATGTTATCAAATATAGTAGACTCCCAGTAATCCAGCCCCTGTATAATCCGGCACCCCCTGTAATCCTACATGTCTATGATTATTGTATATTTTTTTGACAATCTTCGCTAATGTAGATAATGCATTATTGAACAGCTTACTTGTACTTGTAATTCATAATTTTCATAACTTCATAACTGTAATACATAACTTCATAATTTTTGATTATTTTATTTATTTATTTATGTGTATCCCAGCATTGAAGGGTGTTAGCCCTTATGCTTTTAAAATGCTAGTCACAAAAAGTATGTGCATTTGTTATGTGCAATAGTATGTACATTTGTTTATACACATTTATTTCCTAATGTAAAGTTATTATTTCTTGTAAGTTCTATAGCATTTATGATGTTAATTTTATAATAAAACTTAAGCTCTCTATTGTGTTGTTTAATTTACTAAATTTGACATACATAATGAAGTATGATTTCTACTTCAGAGTATAACATATAGAATCTTATTATTGGATCTGTAATTTGTCGGATTACAAGGTACTCTTTTGTAAAAAATTCCGGACTATAGGGGGTCTAATGCAGTACTCTATAATCCGACAAATTCGATAGTTCGACACTGCCCTGCAAAACGTTTGCCGGGGTTCCACTGCAGAAAGAATCTTAAAACGTTTTGATCTGTTTGCTCCAAGTGGCTAATGTGAAACTGACCCCTTCCTCTTTATGAGGAACCGTATTGAAACTATCAAAAGCGCAATCTTAATATTTACTAGTTAAAGGGCCATTGGCATAAACAATGAAATCTTTCAGTGATTTCTATGTCTTTGCTTCAAATGGGCTTATGCTGAAAAAACTTGTATTTAGAATAATAAGTTTTTCTGTTTAGAAGACATTAATACACATAATACAATTATCGTCACATTTTTTATGGGAAATTGCAATTAATTATTTCGTACAACGTCAGCACTCGCTGATATGATAGATAACTCCTATATATTTATCTAATATATAAAAATTAAAATTTGTTTGTTTGTATATTTGTTCGTCCTTTACCGATCATCTGATCGTCCGTACCAAGACCGATCATCTGATTGCAATAAAATTTTGTTAGCTTATTCGATTATGTTTGATTTCGATTATATAAGGGGGCGTGGCACCTCCTATGCAACCCAAATTTGCGATATCGAGAACTTTGGAATTATAGGTAGCATAGCCTCGAAATTTGGTTATCAATTTACACGAGTCGTTCCACTTAGAGATAGAGATAGAGATAGAGATAGAGATAGAGATAGAGATAGAAATAGAGATAGAGATAGAGATAGAGATAGAGATAGAGATAGAGATAGAGATAGAGATAGAGATAGAGATAGAGATAGAGATAGAGATAGAGATAGAGATAGAGATAGAGATAGAGATAGAGATAGAGATAGAGATAGAGCTAGAGATAGAAACAGAGATAGAGATAGAGATAGAAATAGAGATAGAGATAGAGATAAAGATAGAGATAGAGATAGAGATAGAGATAGAGATAAAGATAGAGATAGAGATAAAGATAGAGATAGAGATAAAGATAGAGATAGAGATAAAGATAGAGATAGAGATAGAGATAGAGATAGAGATAGAGATAGAGATAGAGATAGAGATAGAGATAGAGATAGAGATAGAGATAGAGATAGAGATAGAGATAGAGATAGAGATAGATATAGAGATAGAGATAGAGATAGAGATAGAGATAGAGATAGAGATAGAGATAGAGATAGAGATAGAGATAGAGATAGAGATAGAGATAGAGATAGAGATAGAGATAGAGATAGAGATAGAGATAGAGATAGAGATAGAGATAGAGATAGAGATAGAGATAGAGATAGAGATAGAGATAGAGATAGAGATAGAGATAGAGATAGAGATAGAGATAGAGATAGAGATAGAGATAGATATAGAGATAGAGATAGAGGATAGAAATAGAGATAGAGATAGAAATAGAAATAGAGATAGAAATAGAGATAGAAATAGAGATAGAAATAGAGATAGAAATAGAGATTGAGATTGAGATTGAGATTGAGATTGAGATTGAGACTGAGTTTAAGATTCAGATAAAGATAGAAATCATTTTCGCTACGACAGCAACGCGTAAAATGAAATTTGCGCTCTAGAAAAATGAAAATACAGGAAGATAAAGATTTTCTTTTGCTTCAGAGAAGGAGAGGCCGCCCAGGAACAATGTCTGGTATAGATGCAATTCTAGCCAAAAAAGAAAAACGTAAAGAGAAAAGAATACAAGAAGAAAAAACTCGTATTGAAAAACATAAAGCTCAAGGAATGTAATGCAGAATTCATTAAATTTATATATTTTTCTAAAAAACCAATCGTTGGTGATTTTAGCAGCAACAGTACTGAGTGTTTCAAATGACACAGAAGCAGAAGATATTGAGTTGAACAATTCAATAGACTCCGATAACATTTTGAGCTTTGTGAATAATACATTACAGACGAATTTTCACGTAGAAAATCAAAATAAGTCTCGATGCGGTACAGTTAATTTTATTGACGACAGAATGCTAGCTAGCATGGACAAATGTAGACTATCTACGAGACATGCTATGCATATTGTATGTTAACAGCAACGGCTGCCGCCCTCCTTAAAAAAGTACAAGACAATTCCACTAGTTCTACATCAATAAATTTACCAGATCTTGTAATAAATCGAACCACAATTCACTCAATGCGAAGAGACTACCGCCGAAGACAAGCTAAGCAGATTATCGATGAATTCAATGCATAAGATTGTTTCTTAGATTTTAGAAGTCAGTTTAATTAGTTTTATTGTAGATTCCTGAGGTATTTGTTCTACATTGGGATGGCAAACTCCTTCCTGCAAATAAAGGAATAGAAAAGCTAGATCGATTATCTTGTTTTGACCAGTGAAGGAATGGAAAAATTGCTTGGCATCCCAAAAATAGAAAATTCTTCCGGAGAAAATACAGCTGAAAGCATTTTAATTTTTTTGAGCGAATGGAAACTTGATGGGTTGGTTGAAATTGTATCTTTTGACACGACAGCTGCTAACACTGAGGTTAATAACAGCGCTGCATACTTGCTTGCAAAAAAATTAGGACGAAATTTACTTTTTCTTCCATGCCGCCATCATATTAGTGAGTTATTTGTAAGAGCTGTATTTGAATTAAATTTTGGAAAAACATCGGGACCGGAAGTCCTTCTCTTTAATCGATTTGCGAAACAATGGAAAATTATTGAATCTGAAAACTTTAAGAGCGGAATTTTGGACGAAGAATGTCAACGAATTTGAACATCATCTCGCGTACAGCATCTCAAATATTTTTGTCAAAATGTGTTAAAATCTCATTACGTGCGTGCGGATTATAAAGAATTGCTCCAACTTACACTACATTTCATTGGCGAGCAGGTGGTACCAAATTGTTTGCAATTTCGTTTACCTGGTGCAACATCACATGCACGATTCATGTCAAAGTGTCTTTATTGCCTCAAAATATTCTTGTTTCGCGAGCAATTTAAATTGACAACAACGGAATTAAAAAGTTTTTGCAGTATTTGCTTATTCTTGATACTGATAAATGTGTCATATTGGTTCCGTTGTGTAAATGCTATTGAAGCACCAAAGCAAGTTCTTAAATTGATACAAAACGTCATGGTATGGTATTGAAGTATGGTATTGAAAAAAATAAGAAACCACATGCGGTACTTATCTGAAGAAGCAGTTGGTCCCTCATTTTTTGATGAAAGTCTCCCGTTGGGAGTAAAACGAGAAATGGTCCAAAAACTTAACATCGGTAATGATGTAGATGGAAGTGAAAATGAAAAAGACATACAAAAAAAAAAAAAAAAATTGTAACAATTGAGAAAATATTTTCTTACAATGGAAAGGTTATCTCTCACTTTGTCTCTTCAAGAACAAAGCGATTTTTTCTCGATTGACAATCGATTTAAGCTTTCTGCAATCGGACCCTTCTGAATGGCACGAAATGGCGGATTACTGTGCTGGCAAACAAATCTGTCAACATTTGGCTGTGGTAAATGATGCATCTAAAAGAGCAATTCAACTCGTTACTGACTTTAATCGCTCTTTAACATATGATGAGGAAGATAAGCAGTTTTTACTTCATGTTGTTGAGCACTATCGGCACTTATACCCATCTCACAAAAAATCCCCCTCATAAGCACAACACTATTATCTAACATATAGCTTACATATATGTATACAGATTTTACATTAAAAGTAACCTTAAAAACTTTTAATTCAACTTTTTATTTTTATTATAAGTATTATAGAAATTCAGATCTATGCGATACTAAGGAATATCTATTTCTTTTAAAAACTGCAAAACATAGAAAAAAATATTGTAGGAATGTGAGATACAGTGGCGGATCTACATACGGGCTGAAATGGCTTTAGCCCCCCCTAGGAGAATTCTTTGTATGGAAAAAAATGAGAAAAGTCAAAAAAGATGTTTCAGCCCCCCATTGGCATACAAAAGTGTAATTTTAGCCCCCTTTGGCGAATCCTAGATCCGCCACTGGTGAGATATACTGTGCTACAAATAAACATACAACTTTCAACAGTATAGTTTCTGTAGAAGGTACAATGGAAGGTACAATCGAGAAAAGTGTGGAAATCGTGAAAGAGTAAATTTTACAATATTATGGGCTCCACTAGGCACGACTAGGCACCGATGGATCGGGTTAAGAAATTAAAGCAGTATTTTTTACATCAAACCTCATTTAAGAGGCGCAAATATAAAATTTTTGGCAAAAAAAAAATCCCATACAAACTGCGGCCAGTCTAATATACACTTGTGCTCATACAATTAAGACAAAAAAGAATTCGCAACTATTATTGCTATAATATTTTTCTGCTTTTGTTTTTTGCTTTCGTTTTCTCATGATAAACTATTACCGTCATAACGGTTTATGCAAAAAAAAAATTTTGAAGTAATTTGTTGTTATTCATAATCAGTGCTATTTTTTTTTGCGAAGCAAACAACATCTAAGTGCTCACGTAATTAAGACATTTGATTTAATAACGGTAAATAATATGTCTGTCTACTTTTCTTTCATTGCATTGTACATAAAATGATTAATGTATTAATTTTAGTAATATTAAATTTTGATTTGGCCTAATGGGGAATAAAAAGAGCTCCACACCTTGCGAGAGGAAAATGATTTGGAATTCCTTCCAAAACTCTGGAAACGTTGCTAAAGTAGCTTAAAATTTGAGTGTTTCGCGTACCAGAGTATATAATGCCCTGGAATATTTTTATAAACATTAAACTTTTGATGATTTGCCACGAAATAAGCCCCGCAAAACGACAGCAACTGATGATCGCAAATTGGTTAGGTTGAGCAAATCCAACCCTTTTTAACCTCCAGCGAATTAAGGGCTCAGATGGAAACAGATTATAATGTAAAAATATCGTCGCAAACAGTTCGAAGACGATTAAAGGAAAATAGTTTAAATGGACGAGTTGCTCGAAGGAAACTAGATACATCCAAAAAAAATTTGCGAAGGAGACTTTAATTCGTAACGAAACACTTTATAAACAGCAAAAATTTTGGGATCTCATTGTATGGAGCGACGAATCTAAATTTAATGTCTTCGGAAACGATGGAAGGCCGTATGTTCCGTATGTTAGGCGTCCTCCGTTGAAAGAATTGGACCCAAGATACACCAAAAAGACGGTGGCTCTTCCGTTATGGTTTGCGGTTGTTTCACCTCATCTGGCGTTGGTCCAATACAACAAATAAGTGGTAAAATGACAGGTGAAATGTATAAGGATATTTTGGCGGAGCATTTGGACGGAGACTACGTTGAAAATTTGCCACTTGCTGGGATCTTCCAGCAAGACAACGACCCTAAACATTGCTCCCGAACAGTGAAATTTTGGCTCGAGTCAAATCATATCCAAGTCTTGGAATGGCCAGCCCAAAGACCGGACCTAAATCCGATAGAAAACCTTTGAGCTTTAATTAAATGAAAGGTTTCAGGTCGAAAACCCAAAAATAAGCCTGAACTGTGGGCTATTATTCAACAGGAATGGTACAAGATTACTCCCGAGCAATGCCGGTCTTTAGTATGCTCCATGAGCAACAGATGTGCAGCGGTAATTCGCCAAAAAGGGTTCCCAACTAAATATCAATATCGTTGTGGTATTTGGTAAAATTAAAACACAATTTATACAAAAACTTGTGACATAATTTAAATTCTTTTCAGATGTCCTAATTATATGTTGCTTTCATTGCTGATGAAATAAACTAAAACTGAATAATTTTATAGAAAAATTAATTATTTTTAGAAAAAAATGCCTACATTATGTATATTATTTATGGAGAAATAAATGTTAAAGGAAAATGTTTAAAAACGTTCTCCAAATTTTTTCAAAACATATATTTGTGAATTACGGTCGACATGTCTTAATTGTATGAGCACAAGTGTATATATATACAATATATATATACAATATATACAATATATATATACAAGGTGGCGCAAAAATAAGTTTCCGATGTTTTTTGGCTGTAATTTAAAAAAAAATGAAAAACTTTGATTCTTCTTGTGGATTATTTTTATTTGGTCTTTTAATTTTTTTTACATCAAGTCGAGAATATGATGTCATGTAAATGGCCGCCGCCACAGTTGATTGTCATTTGAGCCCTTTTTATGGCATTTTCCATCACTTCGGCCAAAACTTCCGGCGATAGGTCCTCACATTCTTGACGGATATTGTCTTTAAGAGCTGCAAGAGTCTGAGGCTTGTTGACATTAACCCGCGACTTCAAAAAGCCCCACAAAAAGAAGTCTGGAGCGGTCAAATCAGGCGATCTTGCTGGCCAGTGCAAATCGCCAAATCGGGAGATTAGGCGCCCGGGAAATGCATCCTTCAGCATATCGGTTGTAGCACGTGCAGTGTGTGCCGTTGCACCGTCCTGTTGGAACCACATGTTTTTCAATCCCAATTCATCAAGTTGCGGCAAAAAGAACTCGTTGATCATTGCTCTGTAGCGCTCACCATTCACAGTAACCGTTTGGCCCGCGACGTCTTTGAAGTAAAAAGGTCCGATGACTCCTCCAGCGAAAACAGCACACCATACAGTGACTTTGAGCGGGTGTAATGGCTCTTCGTGGGTTACACGCGGATTTTCAGTGCCCCAGAAGCGTAAATTTTGCTTATTTACGTACCCGCTAAGATGGAAATGGGCCTCATCACTCATGATTATTTTTGATGAAAAATCATCTTCCTCTTGGTGGTGATTAAGGATGGCTTGAGCGTATGTTAGACGCGATTGGCGGTCAGCAGCTAACAGCTGATGCACCGTCTGGACTTTGTACGGAAACATCTTCAAATCTTGTACCAAAATTCGCTGTAAAGACCGTCGACTGATACCCATTTGCGTGGCACGTCGTCTGGTCGATGTCGACGGCGCTTCCATGGCATCCTCGGCTACAGCAGCAATATTCTCTGCAGAACGGCTACTCCGGGGTCTGCCACGCCTGGCAGCATCTCGTGTTGTGCCAGTCGAGGCGAGCGGCTAAACGTCGCAGTGTTTCACCAGTAGGCGTTGGACGGCCAGGAAATCTGCGGCGAAATTCACGTTGTGCCAAAGTCACCGACCGATTATTGGTCAAATAAATAGTCAGCAATATTCCGCGTTCTGGAGCAGTGTAGCGTAACATTTGGGCTAATTGGGCGTAACGTGTATTTCGCATGTGTTTACTACACAAATGTCAAAACAGAACTGACATTAGGGGCCAATCGCAAAATTTATAGCATTTTCTGATAGGAGGATTACTTTTGCGCCACCTTGTATATATAAATATAAAACACAACATATGAGGGGCCATTTTCAGCAAATACCATTTATCTTATATAGATTTAACATTGCAAAATTGATATCTTAGTGACAAAAAAGATTCAATACTAAATGATCTGGGTTTAAAAAAAAAATAAGATGTGCACAAAAAAAATTTCGGCTAAATTGTACAATAAGATGTGATTCCTTCCTTGCAACTCCTTACATTTATATTGTGATTCTTGACACTAACTATTGCGAATAAAGATAAATATAATAAATAAACGCAACTTTACTCCGGAAAAAAAATTTTAATTGACCCACAGAGTTTAATCTAGACGCGAAATTTACTTTTTTCCATGTAAGTGGCATGAAAAAAAAATATTAGGATTCGAATGAACTAATAGGTATTTTAAAAATTAAAAAATATAAACATTTTAACAAATTAAAAGAAAGGCTTTACAGCCAGCAAATAAAGCAGTATCAAATAATAACTTCAGCGATAAATAAAAATAATTTTTTCTCTTAATTCTAATCTTCCTTAAATTTAATCCTTTACAGGTGAAAAATACAATGTGTATTCAGATCTGCCACATGTTGGATCTGCATCAATTATTAAATTACGAGAAAAACGACAAACACCGACGGATCTAAAAAATCAATATCTGAGTGTTACTCAAAATGTAAGCGATAGCAAAACTTTACCACCGCAACCGACAACATCTCAAAATCTCTTAAACGCCTCCATTGGAGGTGCAACGCAACATAATGAAACAGTTTCTTCAATGGTTGTACCGTACAGTGCAAGCGATCGACCGCTGCTCGGTGTAAATGGCACAGGTCAACTTAAGGATACGACAATAAACAATTCGACAAAAACAGTTGTCTCAGATCCTATACAAACTACCATAAATGATAGCTCAAAATATCCGAAAAAGGTTTTAACATCTGCTGCTATTGGTGCTAGTGCTGCTACAGCTGCTGTTGCTGGATCTGTAATTGCGCCTCCAGAAACATTGGAAGAGGAAGTTGTTGATAATATTGATGTTCCAGAAGATGAAACACTAACTGCACTGAAAAACAGAAACTACACGGCCGATCAATCAGTTAGTAGTAGCGATATATAATTTCAGATTAAAAAAAAACAGGTTTATATTATTTTAGGATTATCATAACTATTACAACAGCAGCATGTATGTCGATAAAGTACAAGCCGATGAGATGTGGAAAGAAATAAAGAACATTACACATAATGCAATGCTTTCTGATTCACATCGAAGAGCCATGGTGAGGTTATTAAAATCAATTGTAGAATACATTCCTTACTGTGTTTCTCTTTGAAGACTGTAGAATTGAGTTTTGACTTCCCCTTTTATGGATATCCTGTGCGAAATATAACCGTTGCTACCGGCGGTTTCCTTTACACTGGTGAATACGTGCATTCATGGTTAGCTGCAACACAGTATATAGCTCCTTTGATGGCAAATTTTGACACTAGGCTCACTGCTGATTCGTTTGTGAGACTAAATGATAACGGTTTGTGTGATGTTTGTACCCAATTAACTAAATAGACTTAAACTTAACCATATTTCAAGGAACTGCCTTTACTGTCATTTGGGAGAATGTTTCTCTGCAAGACAAGCCGGATGTGGGCAAATTTACATTCAGCACAACATTACATAAAAATGGTGATATCGTGTTTACCTATTTTAATATACCTATTCTGGTTCATACCATTCAAGATGACAAGCACCCCGTTAAAGTTGGTCTATCTGATGCCTATATCATAGATAAAATTGTTTACTGTAAGTTTAAGAAGCAGATAAAGTTGAAGTAGATTTCTCACAAACAGCTTTTTGTTCCATACAGTTGCCAGAAGAAAAACTATTTATGAGTACCATCGAGTTAATTTCGCCAGTTTCGATATAACTAACTCTACAATAATATATCTTAAAGCCTTGCCAACTTGCTTGAGCAATAATGATTGTGCATCGTGTGTGAACCATGACACAACATTTGATGTAAGTAAAAATTTAAAACAAATCCGCACATTTGACTTAACCATTTTCTTTTTAGTGTGCATGGTGTCCTATTTTGAATAGATGTTCAACCGGTACCGATAGAAGAAAGCAAGAATGGTTACACAAAGGTATTCATTGTTTGTTGGACATGTTATACATATATACAGAATAATAATCCAAATATTTTTTCTTTCTTTTTCCATAAAAAGGTTGTGATAAAACTCAAATATCCAACATAACCGTCTGTCCTGCTCTAGGAGAGAGGGGTAATAATGCTGATCAAAATAAAACAAGTAGTGCCCAATCGACAAACTCAAATCAGAGTAATTCGAATCAGAATACTGTTTCGCCTCACGAATTACATCCTAGTGAAGACGTAATTTCTACAGTAATGGCAACCAATTCTCAGCCCTTAAATAAAGGAAACAGGGGACGTATTAACGTAAACTCTGAACCAAAGAGTGTTGGGCTAGCTTTCGGTTTACTGGCTCCTCTTTGTTTGATTGCAACATTTTTGCTGTGGATTTTATATGCTTATAGAAATCCCCATACGAAGAGTGGTCAGTTGTTAATACAGGTAAAAAATATTTTTTATTGCAATAATTTTATATATTTACATGCATACTGAGCAACCATCATAACATGACGACAATTCAAGTTGTCTGTAGTGAGAGCATATTAAGAAATATCAGTTAAAAAGAAACAAGATGAACATTTTTTTAACTCTTATAATAAAGTGTATAATGTTTATTAATTATAGCGACGAGTCTTTCTAATGAAACCAATGAAATATTTTCTACACTCAAATTATGATTGTTTTGGGTGATCTATTATTCTTATGAACTTTTTTTAATTATTCTGTGCTTTGCTCGTAAATAATTTTTTCGTGGGTATATTTTATTTGTATATTAAGTCATAACAAAAATTACAAGTTCTTTGTATCATTGCATTAACTTGCTTATTAATTTTTCATAATTCCGAAGCAGCCTCGTGATACCGGACGGTTTGAAAATCTGAATCTATTGTTTCCGTATCTACTGGCAGCAATTACGAAAGCAATTATATATAGCGTTACTTACGAGTATTTAGCGTTTTGATAAAGTTCCAATTTAAACGAGGCAGCTCATATAAATTCGGACTGCTGAATTGTTTAGCTCGAATTAAATAATTGTTATTCAAGATGAACTTTGCTCTTAGAAATAACGTTAGCTTAATTTGTAAAGAAATTTAGTTAATTTAAAATTTTTATAGAATTATTGAACCTTTTACAGTATAGATAGACGCAGCATAAGAGAAGTACTCTTAGACAAGAAGTACCAAACAAACTAATAAAAATAATCCTGTCTTATGAACAGCCAAAGTGGTAATAGCATAAGGAAAGCTTTACTGTGAACTCGGTATTGAAGCAGGAGATTAGTATTGTGCTACCTTGGAATTATATTCACTCAGAGGTGTCTACAGACACAATGCCAATATGGTGATAGACCAACAACCCTCTATATGTTCATGAAAGTCAAAGGTGTTGCCAGGTCTGATTTTGAATAACATATCGTTTTGAAAAAATAAAAAAAGGTAATTATTGTTCCAACGAATCAAATTGATTCGAACAATATTTTAATTTTTGAGTAGGATCATTTAAAAATGTTGAGAAATTCTGACAAAAAATCATTATGATGGACACTTCCCATTTTAAATTGGATGTGTTGCTATTTAAACTACAAATCAGCTGAAACTTGGTTATAAATAACAAATTTTTAAAAGATAGCTTATATTAAAAACCTTTTTAACTGTTGAAAATTTGCTGCTGCTTGGTGGTGCAGTTTTTTCTAATCAGTTGCTATAATTAAAAAAAAATAATAACAACAACTGCTGTCTGAAATGGTATATTAGTCATCTTATATTTCTAAATTTAAATTTTTATTTCCCAATTCCCTTCCTTAATTTAATATACGAAAGGTTGGATCACTTGAAACTTGAGTCATTTTATGGTTGTTGCTCTGTATGTGAGTGTATATTTTAAATATTAAAAACAATTTTATTTTCACGCAGTCAAAAAACTTGCATCAGGTTTGTAATATTGTTTAAAATAAGTTTGACGAATGCAGTGTTTGTTATTTTTGTAGCGGTAATGTTATCTAAAAAGAAAAATATGCAATTAAAAATGAGTTAAATTTGTTCTATATGCATATGAGGAATTTTTTTTTTGTTTTTTTTTTTTTTTTTAATTAACTGACATTTGAGCTTGCGTTTACTGTGTTAGTTTAAATTTTTGATTATTCGACCGGCTTATATAATTTCAATGCAATAAATATGACGAAACGAAACTGACATCGCAGCTATAAGCATGATTTATAATGAAAGAAGTTCCACTTAAAACACAAGTCTTTCCGAGAAATGGCTCTCATAGTTTTAATGCTTTTAACGCCCATTTAAGAAGTGTTTCGTAAAATTCAACAATTATTTGTTTTTAATTTTAGTATGTTTTGACTTGAAAAACTCTTTAACTCTGCTGTTGTTATGTTTTTAACATTCAATTCAATAATTTTCTAACACAACTTATAATGGTTTTTTCTTTTTTATAAGATACTCTAATCGAAATTTTTTCTTTCAGTATCGTCCCAGTCAATGGTCATGGAGGCGAGGCGAGGCCCGTTACACAGCCGCTACAATTCATATGTAGAGTGTATTTGTAATAGAGAACTGAAAACTATAATCTGTGGACAATTTTATCTAGAATTGAAATTTTCGTTGTAATTTAAATTTAATTTAAAGAGTACCTAGATAACAAAAAGACAAACATTGGTTAAATGGTTGTATTATTTCATTATCTTAATTTTGTGTAAAATAATCCTTACTGTTAATTTTAATGTATGTGATGTTTATTTTTTTTTTGTTTTTATTTTTCAATTTATTTTAAATGAGCATATTAGTTGTCAGAGGATCTTTATTATTTTTATTGTATATTATTTCCTTTAAAGTGTATTACAATAATTAATGTTTGTGTGTATGTAATATCAGTTATGTATTAAATAAAAATATAATCATATCGTCATCGATATGGATAAAGGTATTTAATTTTTGTTTTAAATTGTATTAATTTTGTCCTAATGGTATTAGTACAATGTGCAATAAATACCAATAACAATTGGACAAATAACTTATTGCCAATTTTAAGAATTCACTATTAAAGATTTCCTTTATTTTATACATTTTGAAAAACAAAAAAAAAAAAACAAAAAAAATTCACGGAAGAAATCTCAATAAGTGATTCCACGCCTTATATATAAACTAATATGTATAGATTATTTTTTCTTTATATAAGATAAAATAAGAAATTAAAAACAAAAAAAAAAACGCAAATGAATGTATATTAAAAACTTAGCGATATTTGCTATTAAGTTATTTTAGAATATGGTTACATACTTTGACATAATTAAGAGCGTAACAAATAAACTTTATTTTAATAAAAGTATCCAAAGATTTTTATTTTTGAGACGAATGCCAATAGTGCCCGGAATATAACTGATACGGATATAAGAGAGTTCATTGTTTTACATAACTTTTTGAGTTGTGAAATTGAACAAATTTATGTAAATATTTGTTATATAATTATCCGCAACTATTTTCGTGTATGAATATGGTGTGTGCTCCGTTAAAAAATTACTATTTTTATGAGCTGGCGGAACTGTAAAAACAAAATTCATTTAGCCAAGAACATTTTTTACTTAACACACCATATGCATGGGCAGAAGTAATAAAATTATTTCCTTCTTTAAAATTAGGACAAAATTATTGGAAAAAAAACGGGTAAATTCAATGTTATTTGTTAAATCAACAAAATATTCGACCTCACTTATCTGTTTTGACTTTAAAACCTTTCACAAATATATTGTAGACAATATGCCTTTGTTCTCGGTTATGAATATATACAGTGATAAACAAATAATAGAAACGGCTTGTGTTTCATTCTTTTTTTGTAAAATGAATTTTGTTTACATATGACTTAAATATTAAGGGAGCATCTATCAGAATATAAAAGAAAATCAGCTTTTACGCAATTCAGGAAAAAAAGCTTTTTCATTTATTGTTCCTGGAAAAAATAATAGAAACAAAAGACTAACTAACATAAGAATTATTTTTTTTAAACCTACCAATTGTATACTGTTAACTAGTTTTACTTCAATATTTTGTTGTGGTAGCACGATTTTTTAGAACTTCGGGGTGCTAACTGTCCATGGAATCCACCAGTTTGGCACAAATTGATGGATTATCAGCATCACTAATAAATTAATGCTTTTGTCTCGAAACATTTTTTTTACCAGTTGCGAGGAGTCTTTAGGATCGCCATCTTGCATAGCCTCCCATTTTAACGGCATTTCTTCATCGGCAAACTGCAGTATTATGCTATTTTATATATTTAGTCTGTAGTGCATATTTTACCTTCAATACAATATATTGGACCTACACCCAACGAAGGAAAACAACACCATAGCATTATATTAACACCACCCAAGAATGTAGGAAACCAGATTACGCGTTCCGCAAATGAGAGAGAGAGAGCATGACGTTACAAGCGATATTGTCAGACTTTGGAATAATTTTACTCCCACAACCAAGCCTAAATATTTTTTTTCTTATTTTTATAATATGTATATGGACCTCCTTAACTCATTGGTACAATAAAATTTTGTCAGTCTCGAATAGTTTAGGAGATAAAAATCTTGAAAGTTTAAAAAATTCTTATTTTTTGTATACGAAAATATTCATATTTTTATACAGAAGAGTAGATATTTTTACTTTACTTTTTCGAAAGAATTTATTTTCAATTTCATCAATTTGCCTAAGAGATCGCACATTTGCATACGTTTTTGTCAAGCAAAAGTACTGTGTGACGTCATGCACTCAGTTGAGAAAAAGAGCATTAGATAACGGGACTGCGGAACGCCTAATCTTGTTTCTATCATTCTTGAACACCACCATGTTTACCGGTTTTGGCTGCTTCGGATTATGTGCAGTATTTTTTAGGCGTCTTACATGAGACTTTCCATCGGATCCAAACAAATTTACCTTTGTTTCGTCTGACCGCAATACGTTTTTCCATTTTTATACCCCCACGTTTAAAAAACGTAAATGGGGGTATATTAATTTTGTCACTCCGTTTGTAACGCCCATAAGGAGGCGTGGTAGGTATAGAAAAATATATATATTATTGATCAGCATCACGAGTTGATTTAGCCATGTCCGTCTGTCGTCACGATTACAGCCGTAATTTTCAAGCTATCATCACGAAATTCAATATTTAAGCTTTTATCTAAAAAACTAAGGTCAAGTTCGAAAATGAGCCAAATCGGATGAAAACCACGCCTACCTCCCATACAAAGTGCCTTTATCAAAACGGTAAAATCTCTTAGAATTCCACAAAAATTAATATATGCACTTGAAATTTTGCATATGAGCTCCGATATTTAAAGTGCACTCTAAGTAAAAAATTCAACCAAATCGGATAAAAACCACGCCTACCTCCCATACAAAGTGACTTCATCAAAAAGGTAAAATCTCTTTAAATTCCACAAAAAATAATATATGGACTTGAAGTTTTGCTTATTAACTTTGATATATAACATGCACTTTGTGTATAAGATTCAACCAAATCGAGTGAAAACCACACCCACCCCCCATACAAAGTGATTTTATAAAAAATGAAAGCGAATATTTTCTGTTAAAACTATGTAGGCATAACAAAAATGTTTTATACAAATAAACATTTTATTGACGGCTTAAGACTTTGAATATACTTCGGTTCGGACGTGGGGGTATTTTAACTTCGGCCCAGTCGAAGATCATTTCTTACTAGTTTCGTATCAAATGCTTTCTTGCAAAAGCTAATCAGTTGCGAATGTTTGTTTTTTATGCTCAAGCATGGCACTTTCATTGCGGAATGTGCTTTCAAATTATTTTCTATTAATCTATTCCGTATCGTGCGACTAGATTGAACTCCTTTTTGAGTTCTTTCGAAAAGAAAATCAAGTCCACAACTTTAAGGCTTTGAGGAACTGATATTTTTGCCGCACTATGCGCAAAATCGTTAGCAAAATAAAGTACCGTTATCCAACTACACTGCAGTTCATGCATACAATATGCTTTAAAACTTAATAGCATTGCTTGGAATGTCAAAATGCTTCCAGTTTCTATTATTTGTCCATCACTGTATGTATGTATGTTAATTCATAAATCCGAACTCAGACATCAACAAACGGGGTGAGTCTCTTTTTGATTATACCAACCTTATTATAAGTAATGTGGGTAATGAACCTACCTTCATTATTAGCAACAGGCAGGAATTTTTAGATATTACTCTTGCCTCCGACCATATTTCAAATAAAATCAGGAACTGAAAAGTTTAAAAGAACATTCCTTCTCTGACCATAGGTATATTCTTTTTGACATAGAGGACTTTGCTCCGAGATCACGTAGCTTCCGTAATCGCAAACAAGTCAACTGGGGTCTCTACACAGATACACTAAAAATAGAACTTACAAACGGACCACCTTGTTCTCCTAACTGTAAAAATTCCTTAGATGACCTAGTAGATAATCTTACTGCATCAATGAACAAAGCTCTAGACACTGCGTGCCCGCTCAAAACACCAAAGGGGAAGAAAACCCCACCTTGGTGGGACACTAAACTAGAAGAGCTCCGAAATAAGAGTTGAAAACTCTTCAATAAAGTAAAATCCACTAGATCCACCGATGCGTGGACAATCTATAAAATGGCTCTAAAAGAATACAAAAAGAATTACGTAAAGCACAACGACAATCCTGGAGAACCCTCTGTGAAGAAATATCACAAACTTCTAAGGCGTCGAGACTTAGGAAAATTCTGGTATCTAGTGCTCAAAACCCGAATGTCATGAAAAAAGAAGACAGAACCTGGACCACCAATAGTGAAGAATGCTCAAAGATGTTCCAGCGTGCATCTACCCGCTGTTGGCAACTCCTTACATATAATCACACAATCGAAGCTAAAATGGGCAATAGAAAGCTTCAAACCGTTCAAGTCACCAGGACCTGACGGCATAGCCCCAATTGAAATTCAAAACCTTTTTGACATCATAACCAATGGCTTATGATAATCTATCGAAGCTGTCTTGACCTGAATCACATCCAAAAACGTTGGAGACACTTGAAGGTAGTTTTTATATGAATGCAGGAAAAAGCTCACACGTAAACCCAAAAGACCTTCGACATATCAGTCTCTTATCTTTTCTTCTGAAATCTCTCGAGATCCACTTGAGACAAAAAATAGAAGTAAATCCAATCTCACTAGCACAACATGCCTACGCTAAAGGCAAATCTGTGGAAACTGCTCTTCCCGTCATAGTATCTATCGTTGAAAAGACCCTTCATCAGAAGGAATATACAATGATAGCCTTCATTGATATAGAAGGTGTCTTTAACAACGCCAAGGCAGAGGCTATCACTAATGTGCTGACGGAACTTGGGGTGGGTTCTGCGCTGGTAGCACTTATAAATCAAATGCTAGTAGACAGGATTATAAGCGCAAAAGTCGGAACGGCATTTACGCTAAGATCTATACCAAGGGGAACTCAGAGAGGAGTTCTCTCGCCTCTAATCTGGAACTTAGCGGTGAATGAACTAATGGGTAAACTGGAACGAGAGGGGTGTAAGGTGATATCCTACGGTGATGACGTTGCTATTGTCATCTCAGGAAAAGTTTGCCATTGTCTGCAGAGAGGTGGCGGCCGTACAGAAAAATTATTTTAATTCAAATAATTTTCTATCGCTGCTGGGGTTCGAACCCGGGTCTGCAGGTTCGTTGACATAGAGGCCACGCACTTTAACCAACTACGCCACTCAGCGTTAATCCTGATGAAACTGAGTTAGTGTTCTTTACTAGACAACACAACTTACCCACAATCAGTCCTCCAAAACTGGGAAATACAGGACTAAATTTCTCGGAACAAGCAAAATAAATGGGTCTCATATTAGATAGCAAACTATATTGGAAACCCAATCTGCTCAAGAGAGCCAAAAAAGCCAATATAGTTATATTGCAAGAAAGCAGTAGTAAATGGGGATTACAACCTAAAGTTTTTCACTGGATCTATACAGCTGTCGGCTGTAAGGCCGATATTGTTACACGATGCTATAGTTTGGTGGCACGCACTTAACAAACAAACACACCTCATATAAATACTTCCCAAAGTTCAACGGTCAGCTGAGCTGTGCATCAGCGGAACGCTGAGAACCAGATATCCTAACAAAACAGATGGCTGTAAATACAGCAATCCGTCTAGAAAATACTTCCCAATGGGAAGGAGGTACTCTTACATAAGGAAACTTTTTCATCCAATACCTAAGACCGTAGACTATATCACGCAAAAACTTTTATTCTACAAAAAGTTTGATTTATCAATTCCCTCCAGAAATGAATGGGCGCTTGGAAGTCCTCCACCAAACAATGCCACTGAATTCTACACTGATGGATCAAAATTAGATGGTAAAGTAGGGGGAGGAATCTACTCTGAATCACTAAACATCAACCTTGCCTTTAGGCTACCCGACCACTGCAGTGTCTTCCAAGTGGAAGTTACTGTGATACACGTATCCGTTACTTTGCTTTAGATGAATGATATAGAGATATTTGTATTCTATCTCATAGTCAAGCCGCTTTGAAAGCCCTGGAATTTGTTTTAACAACATCTTAAACAGTCTTAAGCTGCCGCAGATCCCTAAATGAGATGGCAGAGCAGCTCAATATATTTCTATGTAGGATCCCCGAACATAGAGACTTCCCAGGAAACTGCAAAGCAGACGAACTCGATCGAAACGGTACTACCAAACCCTTATCGACAGATAAGGAACTAATTGGAATACCTCTTGCCACATGTAAATTACTCAGAAATTAACTATCCCTTAAAAGTGCCAACATTAGGTGGTCTCCGAGTAGCACATGCCATACGGCGCGTCAAGTTTGGCCAACCCTGAACTTAAACCGCTCAAAGAAACTAATTTCTCTTAGAAGGCACCAATAAAATATTTTCTTATTCTTTCTAACAGGACACTGCCTAATTGGACACCATGGCCGAAAACAAAAAATCCTCCATGATTTCTGCAGAAGCTGCAGAGATGAGGAGGTAGAATTCACAACACATCTGTTCTGCTCATGCCCAGAGCTGGCCAGAAAGCGCCACCTTTTCCTAGGTAACTGGTTCCACAGTGACCAAGACGAGCTCTCAAAATCTTGGATCTACTGAATAATCAGCTTTATAAATAGCTTTAACTGGTTCAGATAGTGTGGAAAATAATTAACCCCTGGTATCACAACGGGTCTAAATTGGCCTTAGTGTGTCTCATTAAAGACAGCCGCGTAAACCCAACCTAACCTATGTATGTCAATTATACAAAAGAAGTCCAGGTAAACAACTAAAACTTGCTTATGCGTACCTACTGCTGGTGTTATAAATAATTAACACTATTAGCATGTTAGTGAACAAATGATTTCTTAACCCAGGTCTCTTGACTATACTGTCATCATAGATTTCTTCGCATGGATGGCAAATTCGAGAGTGTAGGCATCTATTGTGTTCAGTTCAGTAAGTTGTACTTCGGTTTCTGAATGCTTCAATTTTAATGTTATCGAAGACTGACGAGTTTTTTGTTGAAAATTTTCCATCTATGATGAATATATTTTAATTCAAATAATTTTCTATCGCTGCTGGGGTTCGAACCCGGGTCTGCAGGTTCGTTGACATAGAGGCCACGCACTTTAACCAACTACGCCACTCAGCGTTAATCCTGATGAAACTGAGTTAGTGTTCTTTACTAGACAACACAACTTACCCACAATCAGTCCTCCAAAACTGGGAAATACAGGACTAAATTTCTCGGAACAAGCAAAATAAATGGGTCTCATATTAGATAGCAAACTATATTGGAAACCCAATCTGCTCAAGAGAGCCAAAAAAGCCAATATAGTTATATTGCAAGAAAGCAGTAGTAAATGGGGATTACAACCTAAAGTTTTTCACTGGATCTATACAGCTGTCGGCTGTAAGGCCGATATTGTTACACGATGCTATAGTTTGGTGGCACGCACTTAACAAACAAACACACCTCATATAAATACTTCCCAAAGTTCAACGGTCAGCTGAGCTGTGCATCAGCGGAACGCTGAGAACCAGATATCCTAACAAAACAGATGGCTGTAAATACAGCAATCCGTCTAGAAAATACTTCCCAATGGGAAGGAGGTACTCTTACATAAGGAAACTTTTTCATCCAATACCTAAGACCGTAGACTATATCACGCAAAAACTTTTATTCTACAAAAAGTTTGATTTATCAATTCCCTCCAGAAATGAATGGGCGCTTGGAAGTCCTCCACCAAACAATGCCACTGAATTCTACACTGATGGATCAAAATTAGATGGTAAAGTAGGGGGAGGAATCTACTCTGAATCACTAAACATCAACCTTGCCTTTAGGCTACCCGACCACTGCAGTGTCTTCCAAGTGGAAGTTACTGTGATACACGTATCCGTTACTTTGCTTTAGATGAATGATATAGAGATATTTGTATTCTATCTCATAGTCAAGCCGCTTTGAAAGCCCTGGAATTTGTTTTAACAACATCTTAAACAGTCTTAAGCTGCCGCAGATCCCTAAATGAGATGGCAGAGCAGCTCAATATATTTCTATGTAGGATCCCCGAACATAGAGACTTCCCAGGAAACTGCAAAGCAGACGAACTCGATCGAAACGGTACTACCAAACCCTTATCGACAGATAAGGAACTAATTGGAATACCTCTTGCCACATGTAAATTACTCAGAAATTAACTATCCCTTAAAAGTGCCAACATTAGGTGGTCTCCGAGTAGCACATGCCATACGGCGCGTCAAGTTTGGCCAACCCTGAACTTAAACCGCTCAAAGAAACTAATTTCTCTTAGAAGGCACCAATAAAATATTTTCTTATTCTTTCTAACAGGACACTGCCTAATTGGACACCATGGCCGAAAACAAAAAATCCTCCATGATTTCTGCAGAAGCTGCAGAGATGAGGAGGTAGAATTCACAACACATCTGTTCTGCTCATGCCCAGAGCTGGCCAGAAAGCGCCACCTTTTCCTAGGTAACTGGTTCCACAGTGACCAAGACGAGCTCTCAAAATCTTGGATCTACTGAATAATCAGCTTTATAAATAGCTTTAACTGGTTCAGATAGTGTGGAAAATAATTAACCCCTGGTATCACAACGGGTCTAAATTGGCCTTAGTGTGTCTCATTAAAGACAGCCGCGTAAACCCAACCTAACCTATGTATGTCAATTATACAAAAGAAGTCCAGGTAAACAACTAAAACTTGCTTATGCGTACCTACTGCTGGTGTTATAAATAATTAACACTATTAGCATGTTAGTGAACAAATGATTTCTTAACCCAGGTCTCTTGACTATACTGTCATCATAGATTTCTTCGCATGGATGGCAAATTCGAGAGTGTAGGCATCTATTGTGTTCAGTTCAGTAAGTTGTACTTCGGTTTCTGAATGCTTCAATTTTAATGTTATCGAAGACTGACGAGTTTTTTGTTGAAAATTTTCCATCTATGATGAATTATTGAGAAATTATTTGTTAGTATATATTTAAAAACTTCAATGTTAGTGAAGAAATGCTTCTGAACCAAGGTATTCTACAGGAGAACTAAAAGCCCCACTCTAGGAGAAAATATTTATATCCTTTTTAGTTCGTTTAAAAAACGTGGTATATTGAACATTTTTTATTATTTAATTATTTTTTAGAAATTTAGTTGGCTCTTGCTTGAGAAATAGGCGTGTATTAAAAAGTATAATAATCTTAAATCTCTGGTTTAAAGTTTTGTCGTGGAATAAAAAAATAATATTTACATTCCTTGGTCTATAGAAATTTTTTATTTATTATAATATACATCATAAAGTTATGTTTTAAACATTTTATGCAAATATAAATATTACTCTTGATCAAAATGGGTTGAAAGTAATACATGAAATATAAATCATGACTTACAAATTGCCGAAAAAGATCACGACATCTGATCATACAATAAAATACATTCAATATTAGCAACACAATCAATAAACAAAAATTAAATCAATGTAGTTAGCAAATTAAATCAAAATAATTTTTATTTTTTCATCATGCCTCCGCAGTAAATCAATTAGTGCGTCATCTATAAATCTTTATGGTACTTCATCTTTCAATCCCAATTATTACACATGCAGCAACTTCGAAAAAAATTGACTATAGTTCAAATTACTAGTTCGATCTAATGTAGTTATTTTCAAATATCTCCAATTCATTTTGTATGTAATTCGCTTTGTTACGCAGTAATTTAAGTCGCTTTTGGTTTGCCTCCAGCACACCGAGTTGAGCTTCTATTGTTTTCAATTCTTCGTTCATATCTGTAGTGGCATTGTCAACAACGCGACACAAACGAGCAAATGTGCTTGACAGTTCTCTGTTAACAAAGGTAGAACAAAAATTAGTAAATAGATAATAATTTATATTAATTTAAATTAATTACTGTTGCACTTGATGACTGCAATTTGCCGAAGTAAGATCAACAATCATTTTCAACTTTTTGGTTGCATGGCGCACGTACTGAGCCTTAAAAGTACGCTCTTTTGCTGAGTTCGTCCATGACAAACGTTCATAAAAATATATACAACCATAGAGCGCCCCAACGCCAACAAGAACACGCCATCCAATAGTTTTTAGCATCTAAAATTAAAATATATCGTTTGATTAGTAAGAATTTGCATAACTGAAATTATTATGATTTTCAGTATTAGCTTTAATGTTGTTTTTACACGATGAGACTTCAGATAACTTCAGATGAAGAAATAATTAAAAAGTTCGAGTTAAATTTCTAAATTCATTATCATATGTTTTTGTGGAATTCGGTCTAATACGGAATTTTTACTTCATAGTCTCAGCGGTTAGGGCAAAAGTTTTAAAGCAGCATTGTTGATTATGTTGACGGTCATGTCAATGCCATTATTATGTGCTTGAATAATTTGATTTAAAATTCTGTTAAAATTTTAAATTAAGTGTCACATGAGCAATAATAAAAAATACTTAATAACTAGCTTTGGATTATTGGCTATACCTTATAAAAGCTTAGAAATTACCTTAAGAAATTTGTTTATATTAATTATTTACTTTTTCAACCAAGTCAGCATATTCAGTTTTATGCTGACTACGAACGGCTAATGTGCATGTTCGCAAGAAGCTTTGTATGACATTATTTACTCTTTGTTTATTCTTGCCATTGTTTAGCTCTGCATTTAGCTTGTACTCTTTGCCATTGTTTGTAGCAAAGTGACATCCGATTATACAGAGTGGGCTTAATACAAGTTTTAATAAAATACATGAAAAAAATCAAAATGTTTCCATGCATAATGGCTTTATTAGTAAGAGCAAATATCCCCATTAATTATGGAACACAACGTCGATCAAGTGGCTGACTTCGCAGTAGTGTATTTTGTCACTCCAATTTTTCAAAACCTTGTTGATGGTTTCGGGCTGTAGGTTGAAATTGTCCATAAGTGCTTGAAAAGATTCCGTATTGTTGGCATAACATTGGTGCTTCACGCTTCCCCACAAAAAAAGTCCAAAGGGGTCAAATCGCAGCTCCGAGATTGCCAATTGACATCACCAAGATGGCTGTTAACACGATTTGGGAATTTGGTGTGCAAAAGATCGTCATCCTGCATGAATCCGAGGTCGTCCAAATTCATGTCTCCAATTTCAATAAGAAAAAAGTTGGTTAACATGGCTCAGTAACGCCCAGCGTTGACCGAAACGTTGTTCCCAGCCTCATTTTCGAAGAAAAATGGTCAAATGATGCCACCACTCTACAATCCGCACCAAACTGTCACTCTCTGTGGATGTATCGGCTTCTCGAAAATAACGTGCGGGTTTTCCGAGCCCCAGATGCGGCAATTATGTTAATTAACGTAGATGCCGAGATAAAAATGTGCCTCGACAGAAAATATGATTTTTAGCCTAAAATTGTTGTCCAATTCAAGCTGCTCTATACCCCAAACTGCGAAGCGATAACGAAGCGGATGGTCGTGCGCTTTCAATTGCTGAGTCAATTGGACCTTGTAAGCGAATAACCAGAGATCTTTCTACAGAATTCTCCTTAGGCTAGTGCGTGATATGTTGAGCTGTTGAGATCGATGGCAAGTTGATGTTCGTGAATTGAGTCTCACACTCTCGGCTACAGCAGCCACATTCTCGACTGTGCGCACCGGGGTGAGTGTTGTCCACTAGCATACCAGTCTCACGAACTTTTTGCACAAACTTGCGTACAGCAGGCGCGGTGGGTGTTTCATTTCGGCCAAAACATCTTTTCAAATAACGCACTGTTTGGGCTACACAGCACTCACTTTGGAAATAAGTTTCGAATATTTCCTAACGTTGTTCAAGCGTAAAGCGACTTATTTCTTACCGCGGAGGTATGATACTGAGCGGGAAACAGCTATCAGTGTCAAAATAATCTCTGATTTGAAAAGAAATCACAAGATGGTTTCGATTGGTTTTATATCGAAGTCGATATAAAAACTTTGATTTGTATGGGCGGAGCCACAATCCCATTGTTTAATGCTCGTCCCAGTTTTTAATAGGACATCACCAAGTGATAATTCAATTCCGCATTTCAATTTTATTCGACTTCTATTTCTATAGCTTTTCGATATCATAATTTTGGCATGCATGGGCGGAGCCACACCCCCTTGTCCAATGCTCACTTAATTTTGCCAGCCAAAGGATACGGCTAAATAGTACGTTCTTACCGAGTTTTATTGATTTTTATTAAAAAAAAAGAACAAACAACTAATTTTTACCGATTTTATATGAGAAATCGTATGGTCGAAAAGGAATCCACTATTTTTGCAATATCTCGAGAACCACTCATCCGATGCTGTACAAATAGGTTTAAATCCCGAAGCTGACCGAAAAATTCAATTTTTCTTTTACCATTGTATCCTATTGCTTAAGTGGAGTTATATGCTGTGTCAAACTATGAACAACACGCATAAGGTAAGTAAAACTATTAAATATAGTAACAAAAACAATAACGATGGCCGCGCCAAATTGCTGTTGAGTAAAAAGCGTTTTTTTCTTGCTCTCCTGAAAAGTAATATTTATCAGATTCGCCACTTCACATTTGTAACGACGATATGGGAAATAGAATTTATAAACTTTTCTATATCTAACTCGCCTTATAGTGGGCGTAACAAATAGATTGGCAAAGTTAAAATGGTGACGACATAAAAATAATTGTGTTCGGTTCCTTGCAACTTCGAACGAAAGATTTTATTAAATGGTTAATTAACAACTGGTTTTAAAAATGGATTGAAAGGATTAATCTACAAACTTTTAATTAAAAAGTGATCAATACTTATACATATGTACATTCCAGAATAGCTGAAGCTTGGAATAGAGCAACAAGAGTTATCCTTTTTATTTCTTCATTATAAGAGCAATGAGCGAAATACTTTTTTTAATTGAAGAATTGAAAGCCTTGTTAACCGAGCCCATGATGAATTAGAATTGTTGTTTAGTAGAGAATGGTACCGCCCATACAACTCCTACTCTTTGATTGCGATATCATGAAAATTATGAAACCTTATGTTCTAAATTATTACATTAGAACTTATGTGAAAGTACTAAGATTAAAAAGTATGGCGTGAGTAAAAAAAATGGGGCCTTGCACCTCCTAAATTAAATCTATGAAATCAAATATAAACACAACATCAAATATAATCATAATCAAATAATGGGCTATGGCAACACAAATTCAAAATTTGTATTTCAAAGGCGAGATATTCAGCCCTATCACTGAGTCCGTAGTAGAAAAGTTACGAACGCAACCCTCCGCTACGAATACGAAAAATTTGCTATCACTGAATCCATGTGAACTCGAAAAAATTGTTGCCAGTTAATGGTGTTAAAAATGGTTTGTTTTTTGCATTTAATTTAAAACTTTTCTCAGACAGTCAAACACGTCGTAACAAATTAGTTTTCAAATAAACGAAATGGCGCCACGAATGAACTCAATGGTACCAATCTACAAATTTCGAATTTACGACGTAGCCATTCGAACTCAGTGATGCCTTTTTCGTAGTTTCTACGATAATCGTACTACGACGGGACTCAGTGATAGGGCTGATTGACGTTTCTGGAACTAACGGTCTTAGTATTGATATATGTATCAATATGTATCAATGCCAGATGATATATGAATGGTTTTTAACTAGAGCGTTAACCTGCCATACAACATACATAATTAAAATCGTAGATGGAAGGAAGGCAGTCCATGGGTGATTTTAGAGACACATAATCTATGACATCCAAGCTACCCCAGGTTAATTTCAAAGTTTTGAATATTTTGAAAAAAACCCAAATACTAAACACCACGATTTTGAGTCAATGCGCTTTGGTCACACAAAAAAAAAAACATACCTAATAATATGTAAAACAGATATATGGGACCATTTCTTTATTTTTTAGTTCTTTATTTAAAAAAAAAACTTCCTCAGGTCACCATGATTGATTCAATTTTTATTTTCTACTAGCTGATAAACCCGGTGTAAAAGTATAAAAATTTGCCCTATCCTCGTGTTAATGTTATTAAAAATCCATGAAAAATAAGCTTCACTAAACTGATTATTTAATTACTTTAAAACTCATATTAAGGACTTTGTTATTTCTATCGGTTGAAAATTAAGATCGGAAGATATTAGTATGATTTTTCACATAAATTTTTCTTGTAGCTTTACTATTCTATAAAGAGAATAAAAACAACTTTTGAAAAAATTAATTTCATAAAAAAAATCAAAATTTTTTGACAAAACGGTTCTGTTGCTTGTTAAGGGGCGGAAGAGGCGTGGTTAGAACTAAATATGCAAAAAGCTAATCTAAGATGCAAGTAATATGTGTGCCGAATTTGAGCGAAATTTGTCCAGCCGTTTGGATTAATATTCGGGTCAAACAAATAGAAAATGATTTTTATTAATAAAAAATGTCTTTTTTGTGGTAAATATAATTTTTTCTCGAAATTGTTTTGAAACTAATGATTTCAAATTAATCAACATCTATTTGATGAAATTAATTTTTAATTAAATTGAAAGCAAGCTTGAAACCTTGGAATATTTATGTTTCTTGTTTGAATGAGTGTAAATGATTTTCTCAAGTGTATTTTTTTTATTTTATTTTTTAATTATAGGATTTCAGTCGCGTTTTTTTTTAATTATTTTAGTTTTAAAAAATATCATTACCAGAAATTTTTTTTAATTTTCAAAATTTTAACTACTATGTTTTAGTTATCAAAAATTTAATTAAAACATATCGAAAAATTATTTTGATTCTTAAGAATTATTTTAACTTTTCTCGATACTCAATATTACTGTGGTTAGTTATGAAATAAAATTTATTTTTATTAATTCGTAAAGCTAAAGAAAAACGATCAGTTTAAGGTAGGTTTTAGACAATAATTTTTTTGAAAATCGATTTTTTTTTTCTAATTATTTATTTTGTACAACTATTCTTGATTGTGTAAAAACAATTTATATCAATCTCGCTAATATTAAAGATTCCCTTGCGCTTCAAATCCGTTCATCTATAGTAGTACTTGTAAGAGTAAATTTTACTTCAAACGCGTTTTTCTCGAAACATACTTTTTCAAAATATACTCCTGCAAAAACACTAGTCAACCGACTTTAATTTTTATTTAATCGATTTGTTATGTTATACGCATCTTTTACCAAAATGATCGACTTTGGAAAATTTTTCTAGTTTTACACGCAACAATAGGGTAAAAAATAACGTAAATTTTTTATTTTATATTTCCCTTCCATTTTGGTAAGGATTTGCATTTCTATCTATTTTCGAATTAATTCTCATTTTTCTTTTTCAGACGATCCGGAGTCGAGTGGCCGGTTTTCACCTTTTTTTTAACAAAAATATCAGTGCCATCTTTATATATGAACAATATTTGTAAAAATACATTTTTTTTAATCATACTGACGATGTAAAATTCGCATCCAAAAAAAAAAAAAACTTTTTCAGAAAAATTTTCTAAAATATGCTTTTATGTTACCCATGTTTTTGCCCATCATGTTTTTGCCTAAAACCTAACTTAAATCATTGTAAATACTTACAATTCCGGCTACGATTAGTCCACCCACTGTACCCTGAGATCCAATAGATGTCATCGCAAAACGTGAAATAACAGAAAGTTGTTCTTGAGTGATACCACCACCTCCTGGTGTTGGCAATAGACAAAGTGGTGTATCTGTGGTAGGACTAAGTGGCATGTTATGCAATTGCTGAGGTTGAATCAGACATAAGTTTAAATTTTATTAAAAATGTATTTAAAATAACTCACCCCAATGCTATTTTGGTGGGTAAGCATGTTGGACGATTTCTTATTGCGTTCCTTTACTTTGCCGGTGAATCGATGAATCATTGCTGTAATTCCCCAGGAGAATTTAAATTCAAGATCCTCTTGGAAGTCTGCGCACAAATTCTGACAATTAAGAGAATACAGCATTTCGAAAGGTTGTGTTCGTGTTGCGATTTTAGTATGAACAACTGATTTCTCACTGGGAATGAGTGCATGCATGCGATCTGAAAATTGTTTTGATTTTGAGAATAAATAAATAAATAAATAAATATCAACACTACAAATTTAATTTTACCAGTCATATCACGTTGCGCTGATTCAACATTCATAGCCAAAGCCATAGATAATCTCGCTCTCAAATTAGATCCCAGACCTGATTCAACGTGCGAATTTAATTCTTTTTTGTATATGTTCAGAACAAGTGGCTCAGTATGGAACGGCATGTTGAACTCGTCGATCAACACACCTAAACGCCAGATTTCCTCGTTGAGTGCTTTGGAAACCTTTTGTTCTACTTCCTCTACCATGCTGTGTATTTTGAGTTTCATTTCGCGAGTTACATTCATCATTTGGGTTTCAGTTCCCTGAATGCGATCGGTCAGTAGCGTTTTTTGATCCAACTTTAAATTGCGGAAAATATTTGTGCGTTCGAAGATGTTCTCCAGCATCGAATGCATGTCACCAGAAACCGTTTTGCCACGTGAGCTATGCTGCTCAAATTTTGTTTTGACTGCGCTTCTGGAGATGCACTCTTCAAATTTACGCTCAAAGTCTTGGAATTCAAAATAACGATTCTGAAACCCATCAGCAATAGCACCCATGTGGGGTGGATTTCCTTTCGATTCCTCGACGCGAGCCTAAAGTTTACAAAGCAGGATCAAGTTTTGCTTAGAATTTTTGATTAAAAAGGAGTAATGGGGAAACAACTTTTTTAAAAACTCTTATAACATAGTTACCTGTAGTGTTTCACGCGCTGATACAAAAAACACTCGTTCAGCTGCTTCTTTCTCATTGCTTACTTTAAGTTCCTTTGTGAGAAAGTCAATGCACCGTTCGGTATGTTGAGACTTGACCTAAAAGAGGACAATTATTTACATGGTGTCTGGTATAAATAATATTAAAGCGATATTAAGCGAATTGCTCGTGATATGTGATTTGTAAGCTAGCACAGAATTTTACCTTCTCAAGGTCCTTCATTTGCATTTTTAGTAACAAACAACATATACAATTACTAATAATTCAAATGGGAAACAAAAAAACTTTGAAGGAACATACCGATTCTTGACTTTCGGGCTCATTAGCAGATGCATCCCAGCGATTGTTCAAAATAAATATATTCGGTTTCGAAAGTTTTTGCGATACAGTGTGGAAAAAGGATTTTTCAGCACGTGTCATTGTTGATTCAGCATTTAGTACCAATACAAAAACATCGGCATTCAAGCAATGGTTGTCTATCCAGTCATCCAAGTTGGCCGAGACATCCACACCCGGTGAGTCGACAAAAACAACATCGTCACGAAGCAAACTGCAACGTTCGCGTGGCCAAAAGATGCGCACAAGTGAACTTTCACTAAGCTTTTCCTGACACAAAGCATTAGCGAGTTGTTTGATATTCTTAAAGAAAAAAAGAAAAAATAATTGCATCGATTACTTCTTTAAGAAATTTGCACGCTTATATCGCTCGTTTTCTACAATAACGTTACAACTCAAAAAACTAGATTTTTCAGGAGAAGTATTTTAAGTTTTGAACAAACAAAGGAAATTAAATCACCATTTTCAAAATATGGACAAAACATCAAATATACAAGTACTACTATAATGTACATGATTTAATCTATACAAAGTGACAAAAAAAACTGGAGATTTTCGATATATAATACGATCTAATCGGAAATATATTGAGGTGAATGAATCACACATTCTACTCTCATGCAAAAATTAAAGAAGATATCGTTACCAAAATTGTACACATCAAGAAAACGAGCGATATAATTGCATTTATTGATTATAGGAATTGTTTGTTGATGAAATTCAATCGCACTTATTTAACTTTTATCACATTTAAAAGATATTGCACTGTGCGATAAATAATTATTTTTTTTTTATTTTAAATGATTTGTTCTTTCCATTACTTTTTATTGGTATTGAAACGGGTATTTGAGCCACATGAGAACAAGTTGAGACAATCCAATTTTTAATTTCTTAATAAAAAAAAAAAAAATATTGTAAATTCCCATGATTTTGCCATGCAATTAATTAATCTTCTTGATTTTTTAGATTTAAATTTTTTGTGCTAATATGTCTTTTCACATTTTCCGCATTGCGTACAATGTGACAAAGAATAAAGACCAGTTCACTTTCTTTATCGTTTACTTACAACTACATTTAATTTCTCATCAGAACCTTCTTTCATTAAGTAGGCCTCTTGATCATCGCTGCCTTCAACTTGGCAGAAGCAATTTGTGGTATGACCAATACCACTAGGAAGGATTTTCTCACGCAGCATAGCGTTTATTACAGAGCTCTTGCCGTTGGAAGTGCGACCAAAGAAGGCGACTTTCATGTGATCGCGGGAAAGTACTTCTCGAATTGCAGCAACTTTATGCACATAGCTCTCAAAAAGTTCCCTTTCTGATTTGTCCACTATCTCTGCTTCTGCATGAAGAGCTAGATGGAGAAAAGATTACACATTATCAAAAAGAACATTAAATATTAATAAAGGATTGTTACCATTTATGAATTGTGTAGTTTCTAGAACGTATTCCTCGATTTCTACATAAATATCATTGATCTTCTTTTTGGCTCTGACGAAAACCTGCAATGGCGATTTATCAAGAGCGGCCGTTGAATGTAGCATTGTACGATTGTCAGTCAATGCATTTATGTCAAAGGTGGATGTGCCCGCGTTGCCGCCATTTCCAGTGACCATTGAAATTGTTCGATTCAAATAGGCCGCCATTAATACGAAAAATAAACGTTTACTTAATATATGAAATTATCTATTTTCCCTCGATTATCCTTAATTTGCAGTATTTTACTTAAATTATATTCAAATATTTATATTTTCAAAATAATGTGACAGAATAGAATAAATAAAACTGAGCAGAAGTTTTTTAAAATTTTCAAATGAAGCTCAGGTGAGCGCAAAGTTTTTACATAGCTTGTAGAGATCAGTAGGCTTAATAAACCGATAGTGCTTTTACCCTGTGGGTTAAACTAAACAAATGCCAATCTATTGTAAAACTGAAAATAAAACAAAACAAAAACATTTAAAAAAATTGGTAAAAAATATGTACATGGAATTATATATGGGTACTTATTTAAGAAAGTTCAGAAGAAGTTGGATAAAAAAATGAGTTATTCATTTTAATTATAATAGATAAATCATTAACTGTGTGTTTGAAAAAAATAACAATATGTACCAATTTGATTTTATTTGGCCAATAGGATTGTCATAGATTGTCTAAAAAAATAATATGATTTTTCAAAAAAAGACTTAAATATAAATGGGGTACTGGAGTCTAATTTTCAAACACCTTAACGCTGCTTTTCTATATTGTTAGCTGTCATTTTCAATGAACGTAGCAATCACAATTAGAGAAAATGACAACAATTATTTCCAGTTACATTTGAGAATTGCGCAATGTCTGCAGGTAACTTTAATATGCCGTCCGCAAAGCCCAAAGGTTTGATTAATTTGTTAACTTGGCAAAGACACAAATTTCGAATTTTTTATGCATTAAATTTTTGAAAATCAGAAATTTTTTAAAAAGTAGTGAAATATTATACCTACATTAAATAGGTAAATATTATTGACTCTGAATACAAAAATCCTAATGTTCGAACCGCAAACTTGGTGTATTGATTTGATGATAGGGCATTCCAATTACAGCTCTAGAATTTTGAGCTTTTCGTTAGCACGGGAACACGGGTATTTCTAACAACCCGGCTAATATAGCTCTGTAGGTAAATGTAGTATATTATTATTTTTATTAAATTTTTGCTTTAGAGCAGATCAAAAGTTCATTACAAAACTAAATTTCTCTGTATATTTCTTGGTGGAATAAATATTAGGTGTTCTCATCCAATGGGATTCCCATTCTCATGGGATGCCTTATTTTGACTTTTTCATACAAAACGTTTACATGAAACCTCTCAGATTGTCAAAATAAGGCAGCATGTCAAATATCAAATAACCTACTAGGTCTGTTCCCGTTCTTGCAAGTTTGTGAAAACTTTCGATAATTTTTACTAATTTCTGTTCCCGTACATCAAAAACTTGCAAAAGAGATCGACAGTGAAAGCGTAAAACATTTCCCCTCCTTGAGTTAAGTTGCAAGTTTCTGCTACACAAATTCCGTGTAGTAAAAACTTGCAAGTTGTCATGCATTGACAGAAATGCAAAACCAGAAGACAAATATTAAAATAAACTGTTCGTCAGGCACATTAAGAAAGATGCCACATACATCAATATTTACCTTTCTTCCCCACAGATTATAAATAAAAAACATATTTTAAACATATGTTATTGACTTCTGTTTGAAAGTTGCAAGTTTTTACTAAAAAGCGTTTCAGTACTTTTCGCAACTTTTCTTGCTAAGAGACTATTTATTAATTCAACCATCTGATAGCCCTAGTGTGTGATTGTTTAAAAGAGGCAAAACATTTTATTTTTCAAGCAACGTGGATTTTTGACAATAGTATTCACCCCACAAAGGCCAGATATTTTCATCCCTATTATCAAAATTTCATAGCGCCCTTCATTTAAATAAGTATTGCATTGAATGAACAAAACATAAAGATTTATAATCCATATATGTGACCTTATATTCCCAGATCAAATTTTTCAGGAGAGCTAGTAATAGACGTTTGGGTAAATTTTATCAGTTTTCAGGTAAAGGTTGGTAATACTGCCCAGACATGTTCTGAGCATTTTAAAATCGGGTTTTAGTCGATTATTAAATCAGAAATACCAAAAAAAAGAGCTTTTCTCACTTATCTTCCACTATGTATTTTATATGGGGAAGTTAAGGTCCCTTTTAATTGGCAAAAAAATAGAAATTTACATGATAGAGCTTCAAAATCCTATAAGTAAGCTAATTTTTAAATTTTTTGGTGATTGAGGTGCATTTTTGTCAAAAATAATGGCTCCACAAAATAATCCATAAATGAAATAAAAAAAAAAAATTAAATAAGCTCACACATTTTTATTTCATTGTGAAATAAAGCCTAATGAAATAAGCCCTAATCAAATTTTATTTGGGAATTATTTAATTTTGATTTTTTTTTTTTTTTTTTTGGGTTTTATTTCATTCGGTTTGGGTATTATTTGATTCCATTAATTTGGGAGTTATTTAATGTTTTTGTGTAAATGCGCCTTTTACAAATTATTCATTCCGTAAAGGCGCATATTTTAAACTTAAACCTTTCTTTTTTGGGGCTTATTTAATTTTTTTGGGGATAGTTGATTGCTAATTTGATTTAATTTTTTCGTTGTGTGTTAATTCATAATGAAATAAACTTGAAGTTTTGGGGCTTATTTCATTTTTCATTTGGGTTTTATTTCATTGCATTTGGGGATTATTCCATTTCAGTAATTTGGGGTTTATTTAATTTTGTTGGATCTTATTTCATTGGGTCTTATTTCTTTGGGTGTTATTTCATTGGGGGTTATTTAATTTGGGGGTAATTTCGTGGAGCCAAAAATAATATGTAATTTTAAGAAATGCAAAAAACAAACTTTGATTCCGGGGAAATAAGGTCCCTTTTTCTATGAGACATCAATTGTAAACAAAATATTGAACTTTATTGATTTTTTTTAAAGTAATTTGTGGTGAAATCCAAAAAATTCTCCATACAAATTTTGTATGCAACATAATGAAACAAGACCCAAATTTGAACGTTATATCATTATTTTGGTTCAGTGCAATAACGCCCAAAAAAAGAATGAAGTAAAGCCCGAAAATTTTCCATACAAATTTGGCCGTTATTTCATAATAAAATAAGACCCAACATTTTGGGCTTAATTTAATTTTTCTATATTGGGTGTTATTTCATTATGAAATTAAATAAAGCCCAAAAATTGTCTTATAATAATTTGCCCTTGTATGGAATAAATGAAACCAAAATTTTTATAAAAAATCGCGACACTTCAATTTGATTTCATTAATTCCGTACAAGGGCAAATTATTATAAATGCATTCGAATGTTCTGCGTGAGCAATATGTATTACTAGCGACCACCGGTGCGCGTTGCTGCCCCCAATATGAGCGGAAAATTGCAATGTATCTTGGTTGCGAGCGTTTAGCGCGAGCGGCTTGCGAAAGCTTTATATTTTTCTGACTTTCATTTTGTTGTTAACAGACGCTCGATTAAGAAAAGACAGAAGAGACCGAAATGTGAGCAGCGAATAGTTTGCTCTGAGTTTGATAACGTTGCTCTCAGCTGCTGTTAATAAAAGAAAAACCAACATAACAACAACAATTATATGTAATTATATGCAAACTTTAATAAGCTACAACTTAAAAAATATAAATTTTTAAGAAATAAAAAGTCCAGTTTGCACATCTACAGGTCTAAACCTATCAAAACATACTAAATTTATTAAAATTGGACTTGTACTTAAAAAGCCTTACGCCGGACAAAATTTGGGTTTGCGTAATATATATAAGATTAACAATTGGCCCTTTTTCATTTTCTTTTTTGGGGGTTATTTCAAATTTTTGGGCGTTGCTTCATATATTAATATTTTTGACATTATTAATTTTTTCCCAAAAAAGATTTTGGGACTTAATACATTTTTGTTTTGGGCGTCATTTTTACTTTTCTTTATTTCATTTTTTATTTTGGGCATTATTAAATTGGGCATTATTTCCCAAAAAGGTAATTTGTACAACAAACTATTCAACAAAGTATGAAAATGTATTTATTTTAAAAATTATTACCTAATAGTTAAAATAAATAACTAATCACCTCCTACAATTTGTCTATAAAGTGTTGCCTTCAAAAATACTACGGTACGTTCTTGCATTTTAGGTTCATTCAAAAATCATACTTTTTCATCATAAAGTAATTTTGAGATTGAGTTACTTCGTCGCATTCTAATCATGTCGTGAAGGAGTATTTAAAGAGTTTTTATTGAAAACATATTTCGAAAGCATATCGTCTTAGGAGGGTGAAAATTAATTTACCATATTGGAATAGGAATAGGAATAGGTTCAATGTTGGATATGCCTTTGCAGGTTAAGCAGACCTTCATTCGGATATGAGGGACGTTATGATATGAATGTGGCCCCAAGATGTAAAGGACTGTTGTTCTGTAATCCTGTGGCGCTTTCTATTTGTTTTAATCGTTTAATAAATTTTTTTGTTTTAATTTTTTCGAATAAATTCACATTAAAAAATAAATGCAAGTTTAATTTCAAGAAAATGTTTACTTTCGAGATCAGGTGCTCATTTTACTTCCTAGCTATACCAAGTTTACTGAACATTTAAATACTAGCAAAACATGTATAACAAGGTTAAACACAACCTTGTATAAAAGCCTTTTAGTATAAATTCGAAGTTTCAGCTTAATTGAAATTGGATTTTCGGTTAAATTATGTTTTCAATCAAACCTAATAACTTTGCTGCAAGAAGTTGGAAGCTTTATCAAAGTTATGATCACAATGTCGTGATGATTGAGATTTTAGATATACTTAATGCTGTATTGTTCTAGTTTTGTACCAATTTTTACTTCATAACTTTACTGCGATGGATCTATTTATATATATGACTTAAAGATGAGGAATACCAAATATTCATCACCAAATCTATATTTCTTGGAATGTGCATTCCGCATGTGCAGGCAAATATTGCATATCAAGCTATGAATATACATAAGTATAAGTACATGTGACTTCAAAATCCGGCTGTGAACAGTTTCTTAGGTCGCAAAGCACACAAAATACGTTCTTAATTTGAAAAGTCTCTTCTAAAACGCAAAAACAAATGAAAAAATAAGTTATATCAATGACGTAGATGCACCTTAAAATTTATTAATAATAAAATTAGAAATAGAAGACAAAACACGAGAGACAGGCAAGTGACGATTGGTCAACTCAACTAACCTGATTGTTTTCGGTCATTTTAAGTGCTGAATGTGTATTGTTTAAAGCTGTTCCAGGCTCCACACTTTATTTTTAAGGGGAACAGCAAACATATTACTAAATATTTAGCTTTTATAATCTATTTTTTAAGTGCGCTAATCTTAATAAAAATATTTTGATAAACGAATATCTAAATGATGTAACTTAAAAATCTTCCGTCGAAACTTTTGACAGTTGAGTGACACATCCCTAAGAGTGCTGCCACATATTTACATAGATGCTTTACAAATCATCTTTGCATAAAATTTCCCATGAAAAAACTACAAGGTAGGCTCATATTGGAGGAAACGTAAGCTACACTTAATCGTAAAAGTGTACATACGGTTTGATTTAATTAGCAAAGTTATAACTATTTTTATTCTATTAATCCTTAATTGAAAATGCATAATTTGCATATGCATTCACAACGAAATTGGGCAAAAACAAATTCAAAGCTCAGCTTACTGCTTCGAAGTAACAACAAAATCAGTTCATGTAACTATTCTCGACTGGTTGAGAATGTGACGTCACAATGACGACATTTTCAACTGGAGTGTTCATAGAAGTATGGTGAGTTGAGTAGAGTATTCTCTTCTAGTTGAGAAGTTCTCGTGAACTTTATATTTGTAGAGTTTGTAAATTTTTGGTTGAGTATGGATGGAGCTGTATGTAGAATTTTTTGTTTTTTTTAATGTTTATTAATATTTTTTATTTATTCATAGAAAAAAGTTCTGACAGGTCGTGTGACCAGAATGCAAAAGCAAAAACTATTGGAATATTTTGATTTGAGATATGGCAGCACTGTTTTTATCACATTCATAGCCATGGTTGTAGAGGTACTTACTATCTACCGTTTCGAATAAGTTTTTTTATAAAATTACTAATTACAAAGTTTTTCATACTATGCTACAATTTTATTTCTATCTCTTTCTTAAACAATTTTTCTTGCTGTCGCCAAGCAATACTAATTGATATCATTTTACGTATTCTTTGCAAAAAATGAAATTTTTTGGCTTCTTTCATATGTAATTAATAACTTCACAAAATTTAGTATAGTTAGTATACGTAATTATTCAACCTTTCACATTTCACATACAATAGGGTACCATCGTGAACAAACTTCGATTTATAGAAAATCTTTTCCATGTCGTTTATGCAAATGATGAAAATAAGTGTACTCAAAACTGCACCCAACGGTATAACCAAAGCAACTGTCGCTGGTTCAGAAACGTACTCTGCTACTTTAGTACTTTTTGTCCTTCCCGAAAAATAACTTTTGAACTAATTTAGTTCGATCCCGCTTTGCCGTACATATGTGGTTTCTGTAGCAGTATATCCCTGTCAATAGTTTAAAAGGCTCTTTGCAGATAAAGAAAAACGGCTACTATGACTTTTTTATCTTGTACTTTTGACTTCCACTGTGCAACTAGATTCAGTAGCGCTTCACAACTATGCTTTGGTCGAAATTCATACCTTTTCATATACTCTTCTCACGGTTGAGAAGAAATAAATTTGGAATCTCTTTTGTTATTCATATTTCTTATTAGTTTTTAGTTTATTTAAAATAAATAAATCAAATTTTAAATTATTTTCAATTCTTTCAAGTAGTTTTTTATATAGCACATTAGGAATATTTTCATGAAATCTTCATGAAACTTTCGCAGTTAGAAGAAGAAACTTCCCTTAAATCTACGCAATCATTGGCACCAGATTTCGGGTTTTTCTTAAAAGAAATCTGCAAGTAAAATATTATTAAATTTAACATGATATTGAATATCGAGTGTTTATAACTACTTTTCCATTAGTTTCCTTCCGCCTGCACACACTTGAAGCACACACTTAAACAATTGTAAATATAATTTTGTAATTTATACAAAAATGTATGCAAAAATCCAGATTGTTCATCTTCCTTTTAAAACGTTTTTATTAGTTTCACTTCTTTGTCTGTCCCGTACAAATCTTGGAATCGATTTTTGACCAACTTCCCGATGAGCTAGAGATTTGAAACTTAAAATGTAGCTCAGAACTGGATGACAACACAATATTATCTAATTTGTTTGTCTGTGCGTTTATTTATTTCGCTAAAATGTGAAATTATTTGATACATACAAACATACATATTAAAAATCAAACGAAAAAAAATTGGAAAGCTTATTGACATTTTCAAATTTCAAAAATTCACAACTGAAGTAAATTTATGGCCTCATTTAGAACATATTTTCCTGTGAGTTCTGTAGCTCTGAGCCTGTGAGTTCTGAGTTCGAGCCTCAACAATGTAAATGAAATTTTTGTTTTTTTATGAAAAAAAAATTCAAATTTTTCAAATAAAAAGTAGTTTAAATAAAATTTTTTTATTTATTTTTAAAAAGTAGTTTGATTTATTGCTATTTAGAAAATATTTTTTTGTAAGTTCTGTAGTTCAGAGCGTAAAGCGACCGCCTTAGTATACGCTAGGTAGTAAGTTCGAGCCTCAACAAAGTGGAGGATTTTTTTTTTTATGAAACAAATTGAAACCTTTTAAAATTCACCAGTGAGGGTGAAAAAAATTTTAAGAAAGTAGTTTAAAAAGAAAGATTTTTAGTTATTTTTAAATAGTAGTTTGATTTATTGCTATTTTGCTATTGCCTTTTGTGTGAGTTCAGTAGCTCAGAGCACACGGCCCTTGCTTTATGATCGTGAGGTTGTGAGTTCGATCCTTAACAATGTCAATGACGTTTTTCCGGTTTTTTCGTATTTCATTTTCTTGAATAAATTATTTTGTCACCTTCAGTCGTAAAATTTTGAAACTTCGTATTTCTTAAATTTTTGATAGAATTCGAAAGAATCAGAAATCTCCGGAAATTATCGATACATTTTAGAGAATTTGGTGTCCACTTGATTATTTTTTTTCAGTAGGTATCATTTCAATTGTACTGATAAAAACATAAAACCCTCAAAATCTATCGTAAAAATTGAAGAAGACTTAAAACCAGAAAAAAAATTGTGGCGACCGTGGCGTAGCTGGTTAAAGTGCGTGGCCGCTATGTCAAAGAACTTTGGAGACCCAGGTTCGAACCCCAGCACCGACAGAAAATTATTTGAATAAAATAATTTTTCTGTACGGCCGTCACCTCTCTGCAGACAATGGCAAACCTCAGAGAGTAATAAAAATGCCATGTAAAGCTTCTTGAGAATAAGAACATTCCGTTCATCGCCGTTCGGAGTCGGCGTTAAGCATGTAGGTCCATTTCTCGGTCAATTGTGTACAAACTTAATAACACCCACAACACAATTGATCATAAGAAGCTAGGTCAAAGTCCTTTCAAGGGCTGAAATGGCCAGTTATTTATTTATTTTATTAAAAACCAGAAAATAATAATTTAAGTAAAAAAAATTTTTAACATCCAACGTTTTTAAATCGAACTAAAAAGTATAAAATAATTTCTGCTAGAGTGGGGCTTTTAGTTCTCATAAAAACATGGGGCGCATGCTATAGGGAATATTTAGGAGTTTAGAAAACCTTGGCTAAGAAAGCCACTAACATATTAAAATTTTTATTTGCTTACAAATAATTTCTCATAATTCATCAGAAATATGCATAGATAGGCATGGAAGAAAGTTTAACAAAAAAACTCGTCAGACTTGATAACATTAAAATTGAAGAATTTTTAAACCCAAGTAGAACTTACTGGACTGAACGCAATAGATGTCTGCAAACTTGAATCTGCCATCCATGCAAGGGTTTCTATCCTGACAGTCAAGGGACCTGAGTTAAGAAATCATTTGTTCCCTAATACTACGTTTACATTGAGCCAAATGACTCATTTCAGCTCATTCAGCCAAATGAGAACCGAAATCATCTCATTTCTCATACGAATTCTCATTTGCAAATCATCTCATTTGAAATAAATGAATGAGATTGGATGCGTTCTTAAAACTAATTACAAACTATTTCGAACGCATTCAATGCAGAATGGATAAAAACACAACGAACGCACTAAAAAGAAAAGAAAATGTCAAACATATTGTGAATTTAATTCGAAAAAAAGAACAAGCTGTCAAACTAAATGCGATACGTTTGCAAAAAAAATCAGTGTAAACACATTTTAATGACTCATTTCAAATGGCTCATTTGCTCTAATGTAAACGTAGTATAATACTATGTTTACATTAGAGCAAATGAGCCATTTCAAATGAGTCATTCAAATGTGTTTACACTGATTTTTTTTGCGAACGTATCGCATTTAGTTTGACAGCTTGTTCTCTGTTTTCGAATTCACTTCACAATATTTTTGACATTTTCCTTTCTTTTTAGTGCGTTCGGTGTGTTTTTATCCATTCTGCATTGAATGCGTTCGAAATAGTTTGTAATTAGTTTTAAGAACGTATCCAATCTCATTCATTTATTTCAAATGAGATGATTTGCAAATGAGAATTCGTATGAGAAATGAGATGATTTCGGTTCTCATTTGGCTGAATGAGCTGAAATGAGTCATTTGGCTCAATGTAAACGTAGTATAAAACGTACTAGAATTGTTAATAACACTAATTACTATTCTCTATAGCATGCGCCCCACGTTTTTATGAGAACTAAAAGCCCCACTCTAGCAGAAATTATTTTATACATTTTAGTTCGATTTAAAAACGTTGGATGTTTAACATTTTTTTTACTTAAATTATTATTTTTTTATTATGATCTTGTAATTTTATCTCTTTCTTTTACCTCAGAATCAAGGTAGAACTTTATGCAATGCAAGTTTCCACTGAACATAACTTTGAAGACTGAACATTACGCCAACAGTGCTATTAAATTTCGTTTTTTGTGAAATTTGTAAACTTTTACATAATGTAACAAATCCTATGTTACATTATGTACCTATACCTGGGGAATTCCAAGTCAAATCGGACAGCATGAAGAATTTTTTTTTTGGATTTGTTTCATTTTTCACTATGTTGATGTCCCTTTTCAACAGCGTGTCTCAGTAAATTTTCAGATTTTTGGGGCAACTGGTTACAGAGATATCGACGTGTAAAATAATCGCATTATAAGGAAACTGTGTTAAAATAAATACTCATAACTTATTCAATATTAGTCCAAATATAACAAATTTTTTTTTATTGTTTTTATTCCTTTGTAAACTATCCAAAAAAAAATAGGAAAAAATTGTGCACAGTGGGCTTGTATTGTATTTTTGGGATTTAAAATTTAAAATAAATTTTTCTCAGTGTATGTAATCTTCGATTTTCTTCAAATTTTTTTTAAAATAAAATAGAATATTTTTCACAAATTTATGCCAAATTTGGGAGTGGGGTTGGAAAAACTACTATATTTCACAATTTTTTAAAGTTTTGTAAGAACATATTTTTCACTTTAAAACACTGTAATATATTTGAAATGATAGTAAAAGAGGGAGAGAGAGAGCACAGGTGTAGAAAAAAGTAGTAAAATGAAAGAATTTGCATTGCTGCTTCAAAGCAAATAACAAAAATGTTTTTTTTTTATTTTGCTTTGTTCTTCTAATTCTTTATAAAGTTAAACAAATTTTCTAAGTTCTAGTGCTTTATAGTTATAATTGCAACGCCGAGTATTATTTTAAAGTTATAAAAAGCTTTTGGTGAATAGTTAATTCAATATGGAATACCAACATCGGTTTAAAGAATGCTGCAACCCATTAAAATTAGAAAATCACCGGCCTAAGAAAGATTTAAGACAAGCTTCTGCACAACTGCAACAATCATGGGGCCTAAGTCGTTCACATTATCTGTGTTCAAATTGTAGAAAAAAGT
This sequence comes from Pherbina coryleti, assembly GCA_943735915.1. Classification (NCBI taxonomy): domain Eukaryota; kingdom Metazoa; phylum Arthropoda; class Insecta; order Diptera; family Sciomyzidae; genus Pherbina; species Pherbina coryleti. Next base: position 112,040,677 of record OX030951.1, read on the forward strand.
TGCTTTCCTTAATATCACCTTCCTCTTCTTCAACAATTGCAACGGATGATGCTGATTATGAAGTTGCAAGAATAATAAGTCCACTCTCTGAATTGAGTATTGACACACAATTACCTATAGTCAACCAAGCTTTACTTTTATTGAATATATCTGTAATAGATGAATATTCTGTACATAAGCCATCATATGTAAAGGACAAATATGAGGAAATTTGCTGTAAATTTGCAACGCTTTTTGGTCTGGAATATACAGATAATCTTTATGAAAATTCTTTGCATTTTAAAAACATGATCGAAAACTTAAAAGACAAATTTGACGATGAAAACACTAATCGAGATCAAAAAATGCAAATATTGACATTATTACCAGTTTCGTGGAGCATAAATAAAATTTGTGATGTCATGGGAGCAACAAAGCATATGGCAGTTGTGTCAAAACGCTTAAAGGAAAATCAAGGAGTTATGTCAGTCCCTGAAAAAAAAAAAGGTAATGTGGTAACAAATTTTTATAAAATGGAGTTTGGAAATGCAAAGAATTTTCATAAAGATTATCTGTATATTCCAGACCAAAAAGCGTTGCAAATTTACAGCAAATTTCCTCATATTTGTCCTTTACATATGATGGCTTATGTACAGAATATTCATCTATTACAGATATATTCAATAAAAGTAAAGCTTGGTTGACTATAGGTAATTGTGTGTCAATACTCAATTCAGAGAGTGGACTTATTATTCTTGCAACTTCATAATCAGCATCATCCGTTGCAATTGTTGAAGAAGAGGAAGGTGATATTAAGGAAAGCAACTTTTTTCTACAATTTGAACACAGATAATGTGAACGACTTAGGCCCCATGATTGTTGCAGTTGTGCAGAAGCTTGTCTTAAATCTTTCTTAGGCCGGTGATTTTCTAATTTTAATGGGTTGCAGCATTCTTTAAACCGATGTTGGTATTCCATATTGAATTAACTATTCACCAAAAGCTTTTTATAACTTTAAAATAATACTCGGCGTTGCAATTATAACTATAAAGCACTAGAACTTAGAAAATTTGTTTAACTTTATAAAGAATTAGAAGAACAAAGCAAAATAAAAAAAAAACATTTTTGTTATTTGCTTTGAAGCAGCAATGCAAATTCTTTCATTTTACTACTTTTTTCTACACCTGTGCTCTCTCTCTCCCTCTTTTACTATCATTTCAAATATATTACAGTGTTTTAAAGTGAAAAATATGTTCTTACAAAACTTTAAAAAATTGTGAAATATAGTAGTTTTTCCAACCCCACTCCCAAATTTGGCATAAATTTGTGAAAAATATTCTATTTTATTTTAAAAAAAATTTGAAGAAAATCGAAGATTACATACACTGAGAAAAATTTATTTTAAATTTTAAATCCCAAAAATACAATACAAGCCCACTGTGCACAATTTTTTCCTATTTTTTTTTGGATAGTTTACAAAGGAATAAAAACAATAAAAAAAAATTTGTTATATTTGGACTAATATTGAATAAGTTATGAGTATTTATTTTAACACAGTTTCCTTATAATGCGATTATTTTACACGTCGATATCTCTGTAACCAGTTGCCCCAAAAATCTGAAAATTTACTGAGACACGCTGTTGAAAAGGGACATCAACATAGTGAAAAATGAAACAAATCCAAAAAAAAAATTCTTCATGCTGTCCGATTTGACTTGGAATTCCCCACCTACATAAGGAAAATTATGTACCTATGTACCAAACGAAATTAAATGTACGAGTTTTGGTACAATGGTACCAAAGTAGCAACAGTGGTTATACCAAAATTGTGAGGTATTTTTCTTATTGGTTTTATTTTATTGGAGGACGATCCTCACAAGGAAACGCGTGAGGGTCAAGGGGGCGATATTCACATGGCAACGTGTCTGACTGCCTCAGCCTGGTGAGGCCAGCATTATCCATGTCGAACTCGTCTCAAGTCGACTCAAACCTCTGCGTGGTGTCCTCTAGAAACAGCAAACTGGCAACCGATAGTTTGACGGCTAATCTGAGCGGCGGGCTCCCTGCCTTTAAAGGGTTATGCGTTGGGTTTGAAGCCCACCACGTAAAAACAAAATTTCAATGAAACGCATAAGAAATAAGATAAAAATGATCCCCAAATCTGATGACGACTACCGCAAACGAAAAACTGGCAAGAGACTACGACATCATGTTCTGCAATTCACACCTACGACTTGCCATAATCCGTGTCAAGGCAAGATTTTTCAACATAAGCCTGATTTGTGCGCACGCTCCAACAGAAGATAAGGACGATGAGACCAAAGACAGCTTCTACGAGTGCCTTGAAAAGGCCTATGAGGTCCAACAGTCGGAAAGTTCAGCCTCCACGACAATACCTCCGATAACGGAATGAGGCTGATTGACTTTGCCGCAGCGCGAAACATGGTCGTAAGTAGCACTAGATTCAAGCATCTCAATATTCATAAAGCAACTTGGATGTCTCCTGATCAAAAGACGCGCAACCAAATTGATCACGTTTTGATTGACGGAAGGCACTTCCAGTGTTTTAGATGTACGCACGATCCGTGGTGCCAATATAGACTCGGATCATTATCTTGTCCCAGCCAAGATCCGTACATGCCTGTGCGCAACGAAGAATGCGCACAGAGAAAGCTAGACGTCGAAAAGCTGCAATCAAAGCAAACAGCCGAAGACTTCGCTACTCGACTCTCACTCCTGCTTCAAGAAAGCACTCCTCCGACCGACGATAAATGCGCACAGTGGAATCATATTTCCCACTCTATGCGTACGGTTGCCGAAGAGGTGATTGGCTATCACCGCCCTCGTCGAAACCAGTGGCACGACCAAGAGTGTCGCGACGCCACTGCAGAAAAAGACGCCGCCTACAAACCTGCCACCCTGCAGTGCAGTCAAAAAAGACTGCCACCCTGCAGTCGATTGTAACGCGTGCTGCTAAGGAGCGATACAAAGAGAAGAGGAGGGAAGAGAGACGCATTTTCAGGCGAAAGAAAAGGGAAGCGGAAATGCGTGAGTGCGAGAAAATTCAGATGCATGGTGACAGGAATGAGGTCCGAACATTTTTCTAAAAAATAAGACGCCTGGCCGATGGTTTCAAGACCGGGGCCTCTTCCTGCAAGGATGAAAATGGGAATCTAGTGACAGATATCCAGAGTGCACTAATGATGTGGAGGGAACACTTCTCTAGGCTTCTGAATGGCGACGACGACAACAATCCCACCAATAGAGATGATATCCCGGAATCCCCAATTTTGGACGACAGCATTGAAGTTCCGCTGCCCGACCATAGTGAAGTCTTGAAATCTATAGCTCGGCTTAAAAACAACAAAGCCTCAGGAGCCGATGGCTTACCTGCTGAGCTCTTCAAGAATGGAGGCGAAGCTCTATTTAAATGCATTCATGAGCTTCTACGCAGAATATGTTCAGAAGAATGCATTCCAAACGATTGGAACCTCAGTGTGCTCTGCCCAATCCACAAGAAAGGCGATCCCACAATTTGCGCCAACTACCGTGGGACAAGCCTTCTTAATATCGCATATAAGGTCCTGTCGAGCGTACTATGTGAAAGACTGAAGTCCATCGTAAACCAGCTGATTGGACCTTATCAGTGTGGCTTCAGACCTGACAAATCCACCATAGACCAGATATTTACGCTACGACAAATCTTGGAAAAGACCCTAGAAAAACAAATCGACACACACCATTTTTTTGTCGATTACAAAGCCGCCTTCGACAGTCCAATAAGGAATCATCTTTATTCCACCATGTCTGAATTTGGTATTCCTGCAAAGCTCATCCGTCTTTGCAGAATGACACTGAGCAACACCAGCAGCACAGTTAAAATCGGGAAGGATTTCACTCCTCCATTCGATACCAAACGAGGTTTTAGACAAGGTGATTCCTTATCGTGCGATTTTTTCAACCTAATGATGGAGAAGATCATCTCCATAGATATGCTGATGATATCGATATCATTGGCCATAATACGCGCGAAGTCAGCGCAGCATTCTCCAGGTTAGCGAAAGAGTCGAGTCGAATGGGTCTTGTAGTGAACTCAGATAAAACGAAATACCTAGTGTCAACAAATTAACAGTCACAGCGTCTAGAAACCACGTCACTGTTGACAATATCTCCTTCGAAGTTGTTAAGGACTTTGTCTACCTGGGATCCAGCATTAACTCTTTCAACGATGTCTGTATTGAGATAAATCAAAGGATAACTCTTGCCAATAGGTGTTACTTTGGGCTGAGTAAGCAATTCAGAAGCAGAGCCCTCTCTCGACGAACAAAACTCACGCTCTATAAGTCACTTATCATGCCCGTACTATTATATGCAGCACAAACCTGGACGTTGAGCAGTTCTGATGAAAAGACTTTGGGAGCCTTCGAGAGAAAGATCCTTCGTAAGATCTTCGGTCCAATCTGCGTCAATGGCGAGAACCGAATTCGATGGAACCACGAGCTGTATGAGCTGTACGCTGACATTGACCTAGTTAAGCGCATTAAAATCGAGCGGCTTTGCTGGCTAGGTCATGTTGAGCGAATGGAAAACGACGCTCCAGCGAAAAAAATATTCGATTCAGTGCCCGGTGGTGGTCAACGCAGAAGAGGACGCTCATATCTTCGTTGGAAGGATCAGGTGTTAGCTGACCTGACCACGCTTGGTGTTTCCGGCTGGCAAAACATAAATGGCTGGCGCAATTTCTTCGACTTACGGTTGTAAACGCCAGATAAGTAAGTAAATAAGTAAGTGTTGGTTAACACACACTGGGCCGCATTCGGGTGCAGTGTATAAGAAGGCGCAAACTTTTTCAGCATTAACTAAAATTAAATGGAATAAATTCGTAAATAGGATGAATCATGGTGTAGATATATTAAGGGTTTTCATGCAATGTCGAAAACACGCCGAAAATGCTAAAAATCGAAAAAAGCGTAAAAGCCGAATTTGAGCTGTCAAAATTCGTATTACCCATATTACACGTTGTCCGTTTGTCCGACCTTTGTTGTTGCTTGCAATGTGAAACTGTCAAAAACAGTGAGAGCGAGAGCGGATGGAACAACAAAATCGCTTGTCTGCCCTAGCGTACACCGGACAAACGGACATCGTGTAATATGGGCCTATGAAATCTGATATTCGACAGTTTTCCACAAGATTTTGCTGTGAATAAAGCGTCGAATACTTTCAGCAACAAATTGTTGCCACCCTTCAAATATTTTATAGTACGTTGACACCTAAGCTAATTTGCTCATTTCGGCCAAAAAACAGAAATAAGATGCGTAATTAGCTCATTTCACATAGAAATATTAATTTGAATATCCAACTCATTCCAACGAAATGAGTAGCAAATGAGGTCATGTTAAACATGTCATGTTAAACACAGCTCTGAGCATATTTTCACAACTGCTTTGTGAACATACCTTTCAAAGCAAAATGTAAGAAAAATTTGTACACAGAAAAATTTTATCAAAACAAAATATGAAAATAAAACAAAAACAACCGTCAAGCAAAATAAGTGGGAATTCCCATGGTATTTTGTGGTAAAAATCTCTCGCGTGGGAAAAAATACCACATGTGAGATATTTACCACGCGTGGGAAAACAAATACCTCAAATTACCACAAAATACCTCAAAATACCATAGAATACCTTAAATTACCACAAAATACCACAATACCTCAAAAGAAAATTTTAGGGATTTTGTGGTATTTTGTGGTAATTTGAGGTATTGTGGTATTTTGAGGTATTATGCGAGTTTACACATAAGTGTGAGAAAAAGAGAAATCTGGTGGTAATTTCATATGGCGACACTGACCTCATGCAAAAACATAGTTGAATAAATAAGGTTGTCTCGTGGCTGATCGTACTCTCTTCACAGTACCCATAATTGTCAAAATCAATGAAAAGCAACAACAACTTCATCGGCTTTTCATGTTATCAATTTTCGTTTTCAGATTTTGTATGAGCTGTCAACTTCGATTCTTAAAAAAAACAACAACCACAGCAGCTGCTGATGTATTTCCACAAAAAGCTGTTTTTGACAGGAGATGTTTTCTTGCAGAAGAGAAAATAAGCAGTTGTCAATGCCATGGTATAATAATACAAGGTAGCATTGACAGTTGCTTGGGAAATCATCTACTGTCAAAAATATACTCAAAAAGAGAGCGCTCACAATCCGCCATTGAAAACACAAGCAATGTTGAAAACGTTGAAATGAAAAAAAACAACTACCACAGCAGCTGCTGATGTATTTCCACAAAGAGCTGTTTTTGACAGTTTATGTTTTCCTGTTGAAGAGAAAATAAGCAGTATACCATGGTATAATAATACATGGTAGCATTGACACATGGTATAATAATACGTGGTAGCATTGACAACTGCTTATTTTCTCTTCAACAGGAAAACATAAAATGTCAAAAACAGCTTTTTGTGGAAATACATCAGCAGCTGCTGTGGTTGTTGTTTTTTTCACTTCAACGTTTTCAACATTGCTTGTGTTTTCAATGGCGGATTGTGAGCGCTCTCTTTTTGAGTATATTTTTTGACAGTAGATGATTTCCCAAGCAACTGTCAATGCTACCTTGTATTATTATACCATGTTATTATAGCATGCGTTTCTGCTCAAAGAAATAAAATATAAGGAAATGGTGTTCTCCTCACCGAGCGTTTCCACCGCCCGAACGAACGAAGAAATCATCGCGAACAAATCGTCGCGATGAATTCTTCGTTCGGTCCAACTGTTTCCACCGCACGAACACAAGTTGCGAACATTGGTAAGTCGCCATCTTGTTCGTTCGTGCAGTGGAAACACTTAAATTCAATGCTTGCGAGCATCAGCGTTGATCAATATTTGTTTATGCAAACGTACTAAATTTGATAAATTTTTACTACTTTTATGCCTTTTAATTTAGGTTTTATGTAAGTATTTATGTAAAGAATTTATTATATAAAGAATATTATATAAATAATTTGCTTATATCAAGTGCTAATAAAATAACAAAGTAAAACAAAGTTCTTTTGCGTTAAATTTTCAATATATTTTCTCTCTTTTTTGTTTTTCCTACGTTATTAACTACCATTTCAACAAATCTACTACTTATGCGCAAATAAGCACTGGATTCTCCCAAAAAGATCGAGCGTCGGCCGATCAGAGCGAACGAAGAAATCTTCGTTCGTTCGTGCTGGAAAAGTGTTTACACTGCGCGAATAGCGCTTGCGAGCATTTTGTAAAAAACCAATGTTCCGAACCTTGGTTCGGACCAAACTGTTTACACTGCCTGAACGAACGAAGAAATCTTCGTTCGTTCGGGCGGTGGATACGCTCGGTCACATACAGTGTGTGTGTACTGAGGCAACAGTTTTTTGACAGTTCGATCTCTCGTGTCTAAAAAAAATTGGAGTCGAATTATAAATACCTATTATTTAATAAAAAGCTATTTTTATTGCTAAATTTTGCAAAATTATTAACGTAAATAACATAAACAATTGACTAAAAATGCATTGAAAAGTGAAAAGTTGTGCAAACAGCAATAAATTGAAGAACAAGGTAATATCCTTTCACAAGTAAATATACCGGCATCAGTCGAATTTTATAAACAAAACAACTTTATTTAGTTTAAAGAAGTTGTAACAAGTGAAAGTTGTAATATAATAAAATATTTGCAGTTGGAATTTTGCGAAAAAATTAAAATTAGAGCCCGTTGTCTTGCACCGATTTAGTGAGATCGAACTGAAAATACAAATACCGATTCAGAGGCGCATTCAATTTACACAATCGCACATATTTTTAGGGCGCTCTTGTTTTCAGTGATTGAATTTCAATCTTTCAGATTTTCATATATTGCCGTCCGGGGATTCATGTGCTGTATGTGCAAAAAACACATTTTGAGTATATGGAAGTTTAAGTTTGAAGCGAATTTTTTTTAAAAGACTACGATAGGATTTCCTGAATGTCTTACCATAAGTTTGTATAAAAATGGTTATCCACAAAACATATTTCCTAATCCTTAATCTCACGCACAAAAGTACATTTTCTAACGGTAAAAACTCCACTTTGCTCTATACGCCATTTCAAACTTATTTTTAAGTGAACTCATACTCATAGAGCAAAGATGCATAAGGAAAAAATGAAACAGATTTAAAGTTTTTCGTCAACAGCAGTTTATTCATTTACAAATTCAAATTAATATTCATTGAAACACAAAAGAAAAATATGTTCTTAAATTTATTTAACAGAAATCATAAAAAATGTATTCATTTACAAAAAACAAAAATAAAAAGCTGTTGGTATAACTATTACAAAATGGCGTATGGAGCACATGAATCCCCGGGCGACGATATGCTTGATTCAAAATTCCTTTGGATTCGAGCACTGGGATTAGAAAATGATATTATAAATGCAAGATCAGTAGTTTGCTGTTTGCATGATTGCTGAAAAGGAACTTCGTATTCAAACGAAATTTATTTGAATACGAAAATTCGTCTTATTCAAAAGACAAATCTATTTTGGAAAAAATATAAATATTTTATATTTATATTTATATTTATATTTATATTTTATATTTATAAATATACTGTTAAATGCGCAAAAATCCCTTATTGGAGAAACTATGTTTGAAGGTCATATAAAGTCTTCCGGCCATTATATCATAGTCAAATCATTAATTGAAATTTGTTTAAAAAGGCGATATTATAAAACGAACAAAAATAAACGAAAAGTCTTCAATCATACAAAAGCTCCACAAGACTGTTAATTTTAAGGGGTTTAGTAGCTGAATTGTTTATTAATAATTTTACTAATGATTTCTGTTCTTTATGGGTGAAATAGGCCTACAAATGAACCGTACACCCAAAAAAATCGATGATGCACCAAATTGTATATCTCAAAGGTGGTGTGGAAATACAATAAATTTTCACAACTTGTGAAGTTTAGATTTTCACATCTATCACTCACATAAGTTTCATGTCATTTCTTCATAATATTACCTGATGACTTCACATTGTCTACTTACATCATTATTCATCCTAGTTATTTATTCATTCCATTCAATTCTAGTTTATATTGCAAAAGTTTGCGCCTTCTTATTTGCTGCACCCGAATGCGGTCCTGCGTAAATTTTTCTATGTGTGTGTTAACCAACACCAATGAGAAAAATACCTCACTTTTGAGGAATAACACCGCTTCCTTATCTCTTACTTCTTTGTTTCTGCTACACAAATTTCGTGTAGTAGTAAAAACTTGCAAGTTGTCATGTGTTGGCAGAAATGTCAAAATTTACGATGGAATAAAAAAAAAAACAGATGGACAAGTGCATCAAGTATAAATTTGAGCTAAAAATGGAAAATAAAAAGACAAATATTCAAGTTAATTGTTCGCCAGGAACATATAGCTATATATTTAATCAATTTGTGCAGCTAATTTATCAGACATTGTCGAAATCTTCAAAATATTTTTTCGTTTAATTAGCCAAATGTTTGTCCAACATATGTTTGATCAAAAATTGCAAGTTTTTACTAAAAAGCGTTCCCGTACTTTTTAGCATTTTTATTGCTCAGAGACAATTTTTCTGCTTACTCTTGCTAATTTTTTTTTTCTGTAACTTGCAAGTTTTTGCTACAAAAGTACGGGAACAGACCTTGTATGTGTGCGAAACACCATTTCCTCATTTTTATTTCAATGCGTTAGTGTTCTAAATTAAAAAACTTTTGGTATTGATATAAAAATGGATAAGGACAAATTTCGTTCCTTGATTAAGCATTGCTTTTTGCGTAACAAAAGTGTGAAAGAAACAAAAGTTAAATATTATGGTGAATCTGCTCCGTCCATAGGCTCCGTCGTATTCAACCGTAAAATATTGGATTACTGAGTTCAAAAGAGGTAGAATTAGCACAAGAGATAAACACGTCGGGGGAGCACCAAAAACATTGACCACTCCAGAATGTATTGGAAAAAATCCACGATATCGTATTAGACTATCCGAAAATGAAAGTATGCGAGAAAGCTACAGCCGTAGGTATATTAAGTGGGTCGATGGTTTCAATTTTACATGAACATTTGGATATGAGAAAGCTGACTGCAAGATGGGTGCCACGTTCCTCAACAATTAATCAAAAACATGAACGTGTTCGCACTTCCCAGCATTGTTTGAGCATGTTTAAACAAAATCCGACTGATTTTTTTTGCGTAAAATAGTAACCATGGCTGAAAAATGGATCCACCACTATACGTCAGAATCGAAGGAATCAGCAAAAGAGTGAGTAGGTCCCAGTGGAAGCGCACCTAAGCGAGCAAAAACTCAGCAAACGGCCGGAAAGGTGTTGACTTTTGATGGGAAGGTGTTATTTTGGAATTCAAGTGACATTTTGTTCATCGACTATTTGAGAAAAGAAAAAAAAAAATCAACAGAAACTATTACTGTAAAATATTGGACCAATTGCAGAACGAAATCACAAACAAACGTCCCCATTCATCGAAGAAAAAAAATATATTTTTGCTCCAGCTCACAAATCGATTGAAACCATGACCAAATTGCATGAGTTACGCTTCGATCTGCTTCCTCATCCCCCATATTCTCCAGATTTGGCACCCAGCGAATTATCTGTTCCCAAACTTAAAAGGTGGCTCTAGGGAAGGAGATTTGTGACGAATGCACAGATCGTATTGGAAACTGAAGCGTATTTCAGAAATCTTGAGAAATTTTTCTATTCAAAGTGCATCGCAATGTTAGAAAATCGTTGGAATAAGTGTATCGAGCTGAAAGGAAACTTTGTGGAAGAATAAACAATAATTTTGGCAAAAGTCGCATGTTTTCTTTGTTAGGCCGGCAGCAACTTGAACGTCCTAGTATAAGATGTTTCTTCCGTTTATCACAATACTGTTAATTTAATTTTTTTTTCTTCGTTTACAACTAATATTTTTATTGACCTCCATATTGATCTTTGGCCATACCTTCCTTCCTGGTCTACCTTAATCACTACATATATGATTAGTCTTCGCTAAAGCTAGTTAAGATATTTATACGTTCCTATGACATGTGTAGCTATGCCAACAATTTAAGTTGTTTGTCCTTACAGCAATTTCGTATGATTGAATTTTTTGATTCTTTAAATTGTGAAGTTTTAATTTGAACTATGCACTACACTGATTTCCTCCTGTATTTCCTTTGTTATCAAAATTATGTTCAGTGAATCATTAAAAGATACAACTAAGCGGCGAATTGTTTAAGTCGTATCTTTTAATATTCATATAGAATAATTCATAATTGGAAAACCTCTTCGAACTAGTTCTCTGCAGAAAGATTCTTGGTTATAATGTACAGTCTGAATGATTTTAAGTATTTTCATTCAATGCGTTGATTTTAATATCAATATCAATTGATTCATGGTCACTCATTTTCGATTTGTTTTTAAATATTTGCGTTTAAATTATTTATGTGGGCATTATTAATCACTACATAAACTATAAGATTAGACGACGTCCTGGTTATTTTTTTTGATTCAGTAACAATTTGTCTAAACGAATTAGCACCAATTAGGTGTTCAATGTTTCTTCTAAAATTGCTAAGACCCACACACTACCGTACGTCAAAACAAAATTTTAAAAAAATTGAAATTATGAAAGAAATGCGGAAGTGGAAGACTAGAAAAATATATTCATCACAGGCAGAGAGAAGTATTGCTCGATACATCAAGTTGGCTCGCAAAGCATCCGCAGTAACTATCGTCAAAGGACTAAAAGAACCTGAGTTTGTTGGCGTCCACCCGCAGACTGTGAGAAATTTTTTGCATTCACTTGATTTGAGAGCATACATACCACAAAACAAACCTTTTTTGTAAAAAAAACCTTGCTAAAGGACTGCAATACACGAAGGAATATATTCATCAGTCTTATGACTTCTGGGCCAAGATTATTTACACAGACGAATCCAAATTTTGATTTATTTTGATCTGACGAATTCATTTCATTTCATTTGAAAAAAAGGTGAACCATTAAATAATACGAATTTAAACAAAGCGATAATGAATGGTGGTTGTATAGTCATGGCTGAGGAGCCTCCAAATTAAAAATATACGACCATTATTGTGTTGTACAGGATAACGATCATAAGCATTCGTCGCTAATAGTAAGGGAATGGCTTCTATACAACGTCAAGAAAGTACTTCCACATCCTCTCCAAAGTCTTATTCTTAACTCAATAGAGCACCGTGGGCAAACATGGAGAAACAAATTGCGTGGTGCCATGTGAGGAGCCAAACTGGACAAAAAAATGTCATTCAGGATATATGGGAGAATATACACCAAGAATTTAATTCATTCCGTTAACAGAAGACTTAAAGGCCGTACTGGATGCCAAAGGTGGGCACACGAAGTACTAGTTTGCATCAAATTAATAATTTTTAAACACATTTCTTTGTAAAGTAAGTTTGTGTAAATGTTTTTTTTTCTGAAAAATGGACTCATTTTAAGTTGTTAAAGACTTTCGTATTAAACTGAATTATTTAAAAAAAATCTTTTTAATTGTTAATATGAAGTAGATGCATTTGCCCTTTTATATTTTAGTTTTTTTTTTTTTTTTTTAACTTTAATAGCTACTTAGATATGCAACTTTGTTGATGGAATCGTTTACTGTACTTTTTTTTTTTTGGTTGACTGTAGATTAGTAATTAACCCTACTGATGAATGTGTAATATGTTATGGTTGCAAACTATATTGACATTCATTTTGGATGAGAGTGAATAAGATTCGATGAAAACTTAAATTAAAGCTAAGATACATGAAAAGCTGTTCTCCCATCCCAGTCATTCATTTTTTTACATAGTTTGCAATATATTTTGTAAAGGAAAACATCTTAAACATTTCCCTCAGAGTTTTCCTAATATTGAATGTAACTTCCATGTTTTATTAAAATTGTTGGTTTTTGCGTAAAATTTCGCTTTTTTTGGCTATGAATACAAAGTCTAAAAATAAAACTATTAAAACAGTATGAATAATGCAAAGTTCTTTTTATTTTAGGTTCCATTATCGACCTCCGAGACCTCTCCCCTAGGTATCAAATTTTAACTGAATTGTGCTGATATAGAAGTTAGATCTTGATGGTCGCCACATTTTATGTCATTTAAATAAAATAGTTTAAAAAATTAATATTGATACGTAGTCATTTTTTAGTTTGGGCCACTTTTCTGTAATTTTTTCCACTATGCATTGTACGATATGAAACAAATTATAACGCATCTTTTGCTATCAACTATTGTTGTGGGCATTTCAAAAGTTTTCAACTTCAAACGATCACCAAAAAGCAGACAAAAATCAACATAAAACACAAAAATTTCAGCCGTTATTTGTCAGACGCTTAAAACTATTCTTTTATTTATAAAATTACTTTAATTTGTATATGCTTCTACCTTACAAAAAAATTAATTCATTCTTCCTCACCGATACGACTCTTTTTTTATGAAACTAGTTTGAACAATTTTTTGTTTCAATTACTTTTTATTCCAGTAACACAAAAAAAGAAAAGGAAACATAAATATTTTAAGCATAAAATTTAAAATAGATAATTCATTGTTAAGTATAATTACAGTAAATAAATGAAATTTGTTCACATTTAAATAAAACAGAAATGATACAATACAATACCTCCTGTCTGAGGTATCCTATATCCAATGCACCTTGTGCTTCTCTGCTAAAATAGTTTTCAATTAACACACTTTACCATCTTTCATAAGCTCTAATAACGCTATTAAATTCGGCGTTCGGTTGACTAATTTATAATCATCCTGATTTAATGTTAATAAACATTTGCATACAACTGAACTCAGGCGAGTGTCTTTGGTGCGCAGCACCCTAGCGGCCATCTCGCTAAGTAAGTTTATGCGGAAACTGTATGTCGGCATCTGTGAAAAGCGCTCCAGATAGTCACAAAACATGCCCCAATCTGCTTCAAATATTATGCCAATTAAAACATCGATAGTGGCAGACGACTTGTCCCGGCTTCGGCTCAGTATTTGTCTGCAAGCATTTATCTTGTTTAGGCCACACTCTATTAGGCTATAGAAAATGTTGCGTAGTAAAAGAACACATCCGGTATGTTTTTCGCAGTCGTAAACCATGTTAAGAAGTTTGCTTCGATTATTGTGTTTGGAATAAACACTGCAAAAGACGAAAAAATAACGCCTGAATAATTTTGAGTGGTTAAACATGAATTTGTAGGCAGTATTCAGCTCTGACTTGGGCAGACCTTCTAGTGCCATCTGAACGAAACTAGCATCACGAAGTTGGTGATTATGTAGGGTATTGCCTAGAACAGGGCACTTATCAACTAGAAATGGCAAACAAGTTGGTCCAAAAATTTTTGCAATATCAAGTATTGCAGCACCACTGTTTATGGCTTCTCCTCCTCTACCAGCAAACTGGCCGCGGCTCATATTCACGTAATTCGGGTTGTTATGTACTAACACGTCTTTTGCAAATGACTCACAGTCTACTTTATCATCTAACGTTATAACACAGGATATTCCATTCCCTGTTGTATTTGGAAAAAGGCCATGATTACGTTGAGCAAGCATACTCGTTGAAATTGAACACATAGCTGGAGGTTGAAGCGGTAATGGAGGTACGGCACAAACATTTTGAACAGTTCTTGTTATTTTATCTAGTTCAATTCTTTTGGTTGGTTGTGCTTCATTAGTTTGCTGCGTAATTTGGTTTAATTGCCCCGCACCTAACTTGGGTATTTTGAATTTTGTAAGCGTGCTGATTGGATCAATAAGAAAATTTTTTTCCTCGATTTCATTTATTTCTTCTTTCATTTGCGGCCGAACGGCGATATCAATAAATTCAGGATCATCTACAGTCGTTTTCACAAAACTTGTCTTAATATCTGCGTCATCTAGTTCATCCAATACTCTGGAGCTGCCAAAACGGTCATCATCGGGGGAGCTAAAATTAAAATCGGTGTTAAAAAGTTGATTAGTTACTTTTCAACGCTACACTCATTGAAGTAGCTGTATGTTCTAAACTAACGGTTAAGTTTTATATGTATAGATTTGGTTAACGGTAAAATTGTGGAATTTATTGTTCTTTTATATAGCACTTAATGTACCGTTACATACTAATATTGCAATAAGCGTTTTGTTTTAAGAGAAAATAATTGAATCAAATCGAAATTAAATTTCAGTGCATTATTTTAACTAATTTTATAAGCTTTATACAGAATAAGATGCTTCTTTAAGTCTTCTCTAAAATGAATATAGTTCGTTTTAGATCTTAAATGGAGTCTGGCATAAGAGCTTACAAGAGTGTTTATTTATTCAAGTGATATAACAGAAAACATACAGCGAAGAAGATCTGATCCAAAGCCAAATTTGGACGCGACGGCTGGCGGGGGCGATCCACCGCGCCGCGATGCTCGAATAAAAAAAAAACAAGAACAACATAAAAAAATGTCAGAAGTTTTGTTTTATTATAAAAAAGAAATAGATAATCTTTTTCTTCAAGATTTTTTTTTTTATTTTAGTAATAATACAAATAAAAAGTGTTCATTATTAAAAGAAAATTATGGTTCTACAGTCGATGAGTTTTCTTATAGAATAAAATTGTTGACTGCCATTAAAAATTCTATTCTACATTATGGGCAATAAACCATTTGCTAAACTTTGCGCCTGTACTTTCAAAACGCACACATCACAAACATTTGAATATGTTTGTACGGCAGCAGAGCGGTTTTAGCGTTATCAAACGATGCAAATAACAAGAAAAACAAAAGAAAAACTGCTGCTTTTACCGTTATCTTTAATAAATGATTGACTTTTTTATGAATCACAAAAAAAAAAAAAAAAAAACAACGAAAAAACATCCAAACATCCAAGTGACATTTCGCCCCAAAAGCAAAAAACGAAATTTTTCCCAACAAAAATGCAAAATCTGCCAATTTTTTGTGGGTGTTTTTTTCATATGAAAAATCACTCAAAATCGTATGGATTGGGTGATTTTTTTTTTTTTTTTTTTTTGTTGGGGCGATTTTGCAGAGAGCCGAAGGTTAATACTTGAGTTAACCCAGGGCCATACCATAAATATGCAAAATTTAACATGGGAAAGTTATTGAATTTTTCAAAATAATAAAGGGAATAGGTTTTATTGTTTGATTTAAAAACGTATATTTGGATCGTCCTCGATAAGCGATTCTAACTATGTAATCATAACTCTTTTCAAAATTTGTTTCATCTTAAGTGAGTATTCCTGGTTGGCAAAATTTTTTTTCGATTTTTTTGCATATTTTAGCTTGAATATTTGAGAAAATCGTCTTAAAAGGTTTTTTGAAATTCGAAATATTTTCGGAGATATGGCCTTTTTTGTCCAGCAATGTTTTCGTCAAAATGCGATTTGCTTAATTTGGCTACTTTTTGAATGCAACGGTTTGAAGCAACCACCGAATTTCGATCAACGCGTTCTTTAGTAGGTAATAACTTGTTTGTATACCTATTTACGAAGCACTGATGATTTGTTGAACAGATGCCTTGGTTCCGAAACTTAAAACAGCAACGAATCTTTCAACGCAGTGCTGTGGTCATTCGCACCGAAGCATATGCACACCGGCGCACGCACTATTGAGATTGCCAATTACATTGCAACTGTCATATTTAACGAAGGCTTTTTGCCAATACTTTAAATAATGAACCTAATGGACATCCCGATTGGCAACGTCACATATGATTTCGTCATGTCTCGGAACGAAGAACGTTTGAAAAGGTCCGAAGCCAGATCTCTGGCCGCTTTAAAAGAAGGTAGAACTGCCTAAAGAGCACAAAGAGCCGCTGAGTCCTCATTTTTTGAAGAAGAGGAAGGAGTTCTTTATGGGGCTGGCATTGCAGATTAATATATGCAAGCATTTCCCAAAAAAAATGTTTTATTGCCTAAAATTTTCGTTTTCTTTTGTTTTTTCAAAATCTCGTTTTTTAACTTCGAAGTCACTTTTCTCCTGTTCTACTGAACCGATTTTGATGAAACTAAGTGCAATCGACGCAGAATTGTCGAATTTCTAAAACAGTATGCTAAAATTTTTCATTTAAATTTAAAAAATAACTTCAAACTTAAACGTGTTTATCTCGAAACCACGTTTTTCGAGCTTACGGCACAGATTGCGCCCGTAGTTCTGAAAAGATTTTGATGAAACAAAGTGCAATCGACACAGAATTATCACCATTCTGGTCCCTACCCCAATCAGAATTTTAAACAATTTTTTACAATTTTTTTGTTTTACTTAACGCCGTTTACTTTTTCCATTTCAGATGATCCGAAGTCGAGTTATCCGGGCCGCAAGCAGTATACCTTTTTTTCGACGCCCAACTTTGAAAGCCGATAACTTTTTGAACAGCCCTCGTACAAAGGAAAAAAATTCTTGGCGTTTTCAAATGAGAAGTTTTTCAAAAGGGGTCCAAAAACAGCCTTCCAACCAGGAATACTCCCTTAAAGTAAAATTTTCGATTTAAATGAAATGTTCAAAGATGTGTTTAACTGAATTGTATTTAATATTTTAAATGATTATCAAATTGATTTAATACATGAAATTACAACTGAGTTCAGTTTTTACAGCTTTTTTTCACTTTGAAGACACAACCAAAAAATCATTAAAATATCTCAACGATATGTAGACCAAAGGAAAACTGTACCCACCAAAGCATGTGTTCGGCTCAGAGATAAAACAACATACCTATTATAACTACTAACCATGCGTATATAGATTTTTTTTTTATATTATTTAATTCATCTAACAGAGATGAACTCTTACAAACTACTAATTAAAATTTTATAAATACACTAGCTTTTTCCCGGTGCGCTTTGCTGCACCTTATCTCCACCTTATCTAGATAAGTATCGGAAAATGTTGCAATGCCTTCAGCGTTATTATTTCTAAACCACCTCGTACTCGAAACATAGGGGTCGTTCATAAATTACGTAACCGGTTTTCAATTTTTTTTTACCCCCCTCCGGTACTCTTCGCAGTGCATTTCAAAAACACTCCCCTCCACCCATAAAGTAACGTAGTATATGGAATAAAAAAATTAATTGATAAACAATATTCGAAAATAGAAAAAATAATTGTCGAAAAGCAAGCAAAGAAAAATTATGCCATTACTACACTTGCCAATAGTTAACAGTCAATTTAGACGGTCAAACATGAAGATGTAAGGATGAAAATGGTTTGAAATGTTGGGTTGTATTAATTTCAATTTTTTTGAGTTTTCGTATTTTTGGTCACATTACTACACCTGAGACCCCCCCCCCCCCCTCCCCCATTCGTTACTTATCGTAATACATTTTAAAACCTCTCTCTCTCTACTAAATTGGTAACGTAATTTATGAATGACCCCATAGTTACTGCGCAAATTTGAGCTCAATCGGCTCAGTAGTTTTTGAGTCTATAGCAGCGTTCTCTATTGTATTTTTTTTGCATTTTTCATTTCCCAAGATATTACCAAGTAGTAACTTCATTCTTACTAGTAAAATTATTATTTTAAAATACCAGCTTAAGATCACAATTTTATTTTCTACTTTGATATTTTTTGATGAAATTGTTAAATTTCATGTTAGGAAGTATTTTTATTTTTGTAAGTATCAAAATAGAAAATAAAATCGTGGCCTTAAGCTAGTATTTTGAATTAAAACTTTTAGACATGGTGTTGCTTAGAAATATTTGAAGAATCCAAATTGAGCAAAGTTTCTTCGGTACCATTTCTAGAACCCGAGATATATGTTAAAACCTTATATTCATTTTTTTGAAAAAGTTAAAAAATTGCATTCAATTATACATTTCTCAAAAATAGGAAAATGCATATGCAAAAATTTGCTAATTATTAATTCGGTAACTTTAAGAAATACGTTAACAGTATAATCAATACCACCAAAATTTAGAATATTGGGTGACAATCAAAAGTTCTGTGCTATCTCGATTACAACTTTTGCTTCAAACATCCTTCACACAGGACACTGTGGTTAAGAATCGTGAGTGGCATCGTGTTTACCATTATATTGTTAGTTTAAGCCTATACATACCTACTTTTGCTTTAAGATATACGTAGTTTTTTTTATAAAAGTCAAAGCATTTTAAAGTCGTTATTTTTTACTGTTTTCCTCAAAAAACAATTTTGTCCTTGCAGGGCAGGAAGACATCCTTTTTTTCTTTAAAATTTTTTTGTGTGATCTTGACAACCACATGCAACTTTTGAGACCTCTTAGAATACGATCTAAATTTTTCGATACGCCCTAATGTACAACTAAGGAATAATAATGATTTCTAAAAAGTGGGCGTATATGGGCATTTCTCCAATGTCGAATGCGACATTCGTACGCATTCAAAGTGAAATAAAACATATACCAAAACATTATTTTATTTTGAAAAAGCCGAAACTTATAGCTCTTGATTAGCACTATAATTGGGGCTAAGGTTGATTTTTGGTAGTTGTTCGTTTTCAAGATAATTACAAAAGGCATTCGCACGCGACAAAAACAGAAGTCGTTTTCATGGCGAACAGTTCAAACACTGATTTCAGCGAAACCTGAAGGAATATTTTAATGCGACTAATTTTAAAATGTTATGCATTGATGTGATGCATTAAAATTGGTTTTCATTTGATTCAAAAATATAAAATAGTTTAGTTTTTATTAAATTTTAATCACTTCCGAATGCGACATTTTGTTCCATCATACATTTTATGTTTTTTTTTTTACTTTTTATGTCATTAGGCAAATGCTCTTTTTCAATGTCGCACGTGACAGTAAAAAATTTTAAAAATTTCTAATAACTTTGTATTGCGGGTATATTTGCACCTGTTTTTTTCATTTCGGAATAACACCCTTACATGCACGCATACGGTTTTTTCGATAGATACTTGGACTTAAAAAAGTTGCAAGTTAGGAGCGATGAAGATAAAAAAACTTCTCAAAGAAAGGAAGATGAGCATTCAGAAAAGGTTTAAAGACGAAATGGGGCTACTTGTTGATATTCCAAAACCATGGGTTTGGCAACACCAATGATGGTAACACACCAAGGCGATTCTTTTTAGATCCAGAAACTGCCTCGGAAATAACTGGTATATATGTAGAATTCATTAAACGACTAAAGACAATATTGGAAGCAATAACTAGTGGCTACCAAATTGATGTCAACAAATACGAGGAATATGCTGATAAAACTATCCAGAATACAAGTGAATCTTTACTTATAAAATTATGAAACGATCATAAATTATTCCCTTTTCACTATAATGGTCCTAATTTGGCATTTAATTAGATTGAGAAATTTGTTTTTCTATTTTATTATTTTTATATTATTTTTTTTACGGTATTAACCCACCTCTTTCGTCTTATAATTTCTTCAAAGATGAAAAGATTCCTTTAATTGGATTAATTAATTGAATATTATTTTTCTTATATTTTTTTTTTATTATTATTTTTATATTATTTTTATATTATTTTTATATTATTCTTATATTATTTTTATATTATTTTTATATTATTTTTATATTATTCTTATATTATTTTTATATTATTTTTATATTATTTTTATATTATTTTTATATTATTTTTATATTATTTTTATATTATTTTTATATTATTTTTATATTATTTTTATATTATTTTTATTTTCTTTTGATTTAAGAGAAAAAATTAGATCAGAAATTGTTCAGGTATTTTCATAGCATCTGCATAAATTAACAGATGTGTATTTATGATGATGGGGTTACTTGAGGGGGCCATTTAAATTTTTTAATAAAAGCCACTATGTACTTTATTCATGCTCTTTTTGTTTTTATTTTATATACTTTTTACTTCAAATTATTTTCTTGAATTGTGCGAATTCCTCCCACAAAAAGTCAGAATATAGATAGAGAGAGGCAGTGTCCATATAATTGACAACATATTGTTTGGTATTCGAATTCACCTTCAAGGAAGCAATAATCCTGTTTTTAATCGCTTTTTAAAGGAGAAAAAT
The DNA here is from genome assembly GCA_943735915.1 of Pherbina coryleti. NCBI lineage: Eukaryota > Metazoa > Arthropoda > Insecta > Diptera > Sciomyzidae > Pherbina > Pherbina coryleti. The sequence continues at coordinate 112,061,681 of OX030951.1, forward strand.
TGAATTTGTCGCTTTGAAGCAAAAAGATTATTCTTGTTTTTAGTCTTATACATATGTTGTAAGAAATACAATGAATCAAATGTTGATGTTAGCACTTGTTGATCTGCTTGATCCTCAATGCGACAAAAATTCATGTTAGAACTCTCTAACTTAAATAAATTTTACACAATTACATGAAATATAAAGCCAACATTTGATGTTTTTGTTTGCTTAAACTTGCTACCTATTTATCGACAGTTTCCGGTTTTATCGACAAAACCAAAAAATTTGTATGGGAGCCCCCCTAAGGAGTGGTCGGAGGGAATAGGTGTCAAAGGCAAAAATGTTCCTTTTGCAAAAATAATGGGGGTCGGTGATACATATTAACCCTTTCCGGCACTCTTTTAAAGGTCATATGCTCAGGTGTATGGAATAAATAAACTAAAACCATAAATTTGTATGGGAGCCCCCTAAGGAGTGGTCGGAGGAATAGGTGTCAAAGGAAAAAATGCTCCCTTTGCAAAAGTAATGGGGGTCAGTGATACTATTAACCCTTTCCGGCACAAAAACCATAAAATTTGTATGGGAGCCTCCCTAAGGAGTGGTCGGAGGAAATAGGTGTCAAAGGCAAAAATGCTCCTTTTGCAAAAGTAATGGGGGTCGGTGATACATATTAACCCTTTCCGGCACAAACACAATAAAATTTGTATGGGAGCCCCTCTAAGGAGTGGTCGGAGGGAATAGGTGTCAAAGGCAAAAATGTTCCTTTTGCAAAAATAATGGGGGTCGGTGATACATATTAACCCTTTCCGGCACTCTTTTAAAGGTCATATGCTCAGGTGTATGGAATAAATAAACTAAAACCATAAATTTGTATGGGAGCCCCCTAAGGAGTGGTCGGAGGAATAGGTGTCAAAGGAAAAAATGCTCCTTTTGCAAAAGTAATGGGGGTCAGTGATACATATTAACCCTTTCCGGCACAAAAACCATAAAATTTGTATGGGAGCCTCCCTAAGGAGTGGTCGGAGGAAATAGGTGTCAAAGGCAAAAATGCTCCTTTTGCAAAAGTAATGGGGGTCGGTGATACATATTAACCCTTTCCGGCACAAAAACAATAAAATTTGTATGGGAACCCCCTAAGGAGTGGTCGGAGGGAATAGGTGTCAAAGGCAAAAATATTCCTTTTACAAAAGTAATGGGGGTCGGTCATACATATTAACCCTCTCCGGCACTCTTTTAAAGGTCATATGCTCAGGTGTATGGAATAAATATTTTGCTAAATATTTTTTAAAAAAGATGTCATCAAAAGCGAATTGAATAATTCTACGTCTTGTGTTACGACATAGTCGAAACTACTGTATCTTTTGTTTTTTTGTTAGTTTCAAACGCGTAGAATTTTTTATTTTCAGCTGTATTGAAAAAATCTACGGTACTCACTAGACTCAAGTCGAAATAATTTGTTTATTAAAGAACACTAAAAAGTTATTTAAATTGGCTGTTAAAAATCAACTTGGCAGTTTTGAATGAGAGAACTGACGCAATGTTGTTTGTTGGTTAGTTCTTTCGGGCTGTTAAATAGTTTTAAGGTTGAAAGAATTGAAACGTCAAACTATCATTAGATATATGGCTATCTCAGGGTGGGGTTAATATTTATTTTATGCAAAGTGGATTCAACGGAAGTCAACCGCACTCTATTTTTGGAAAACTAAAGTATTTTTGTGGCGTCCGTGGCGTAGTTGGTTAAAGTGCGTGGCCGCTATGTCAACGAACCTGGAGACCCAGGTTCGAACCCCAGCAGCGACGGAAAATTATTTGAATTAAAATAATTTTTCTGTACGGCCGCCACCTCTCTGCAGACAATGGCAAACCTCAGAAAATGCCATGTAAAGCTTCTTGAGAATAAGAGCATTTTCGTTCATCGCCGTTCGGAGTCGGCGTTAAGCCTGTAGGTCCATTTCTCGGTTAATTGTGTACAAACTTAATAACACGCACAACACAATTGCTCATAACAAGCTAGGTCAAAGTCCTTTCAAGGGCAGATATGGCCAGTTATTTATTTATTTTTTAAAGTATTTTTGTATATTCCATTCTCCAATACTTGTTCAAAGATATTCCAAGAAGAGAAAACATTTATACCAGATAAATTTTGCAACAAAAATTTAGATATACCAATTACATGAGTTATTTAGTTTTAGAGTTCGAATTATTTTTTAGTTCTATACTAAAACGTGGATATATTCAGACTTGGAAAAAAACACATTACGTAGGATGTTAAGTAAATTATTCTTTTAATAAAAGCTTTGAGATAACTTAAAAAATACTTACTTAAAACATGATGTCGCCAGCGATAATACATCATCATCAAAGTGATTATCAAAATCAAGTGATTCATCAAATTTTTCCTCCATCTCCAGCAGAGACAAATTCGACAAAAACAAACGACTTTGATGGTTGTGGGATGGTGTGTCCTTTGAAACCATAGTCATGATATTCTTTATTTCTAGGAAACAAAATATAAGTTTCAAGTTTTTTGGTAAATAACAGTTTGATGTTTTTTACCTTTTGGTTGTTCAACATAAGCGACAGTTTCTAGCATGTTTTTCTTAGTTTTTGTATGATTTTCTTTAACAGTCAACTTCAGCTGTTCGTCGTAACTGCTATTATTTTCTTTCAAGTCCTCGCTAGAGTCGCATGACTCGGCGGTGCTCAATATTGTAGAAGAGTCTTCGGAAACCAGCATTGGTATGGGTATTGATTTATTTTGTGTTGTAATGGAGCAATTTGGTTCATCGTCGTAGTCGGATTCGGGGATTTGTTCTTGAGTTATTTCAGTTTTATTTATTTCCTTGTCACAATACACGATATTTTCTTTTGAATTTCTATCTTGTACACTTAAATCTGTGATTCCGTCAATTGAATCGAAAGCTTTGATTTGCATAGAAAGATCAAGAGATTTTGTATCATCCGTTGACTGTCCCATTAAAATTACTTCATTGTTTTTAGAAGATACTGAAAAATCAGTAATACTGGTTTCTTCTTTGAGTATATCTAAAGTGTTAGATGGTTGTTCGGTGTCATTGTTGGGCTCTTTTTTTAATTCGGTATTTACTGAACTAGCTTTGAATACTTTTGTTTCATTTTGTTTTGTTTTGGAATTTTTCAATGTATTATTTACATTGATTACATCAACAGTTTCTGACTTAATTTCAATGCCCTGATCGAAAATTATTTTTATTTCTTCAGGAACTACTGCTAGGTCTTCCTGATCTGCATCCTTGTTAAATTCTCCGATGCTTTGAGCCATTTCTTCTGTTTTAATATCTGAATCTTCCGGTAAACTTTCGTATATTTTAACGCAATCTTCAGATTTCTCTACAATGCTCTCTTCGGTTCTATTGCCATCTTCATCTTTAAATATTTTAAAATTATTAATATTGGCATGGTTTTTAAGTGTGCGTCTTATGAATTCATTATCATCTTCATTGGTATGCATAAATGAATCAATAGAAACAACACTTATGATTTGCAACTTCGAAGAGGGTTTTAGTTTTTTACATTCTTTATTTTTAGTTTCATTTTTGGTGAACATTTTTTTCTCTTCATATTCATGTCCTAAACACGATTTAACATCTTCAATTTCGGTAACAATATTTCCTGATGAATTTAAATTGTAGCTCGCCACTTGTGCTTCTGTACATTGGACACTGTCTGCATTTTTAAAAAGTCTGGTTTCATTTCCTTTATTTGTGTTTTCCTCAATCGGGGATTTTGTAACATTTCTCTCGAGCACAACATTAAGTAAACGGTTGTTATTGCTTTCAACTGTATTGTTTGATGCAATACTATGACTTGATTCCTCTTTTGAATAATTTAAAATGATATCCATTTCATTGCTTTCACTCATATTGATACTAACAATATTTTCATCTTGAGTCGTTTCAGCTTCAATTTTGTCTTCCACATTTGGAACAAATGTTTTTTCACAATTGGTATTAGCGTTAATACTTGTTTCAATACTAGGTTGCATAGCCTCATATTCATTCTCGGTACTTGTACACTTAAGATGAACTTCAGGTAACGAGTAGTCATTGATTTCATGTTTTTTAAATTCTTCGGCAATTTTAACAGATGTTATATTCAAATTTTCATATTCTTCAACACTTAATATACAATCCATATCATCGCAATGGGATATATTTACCTGCATGGGATTCTGAATGGATTCGTTATCGATATCGTTATTGTTTCTTGTTTTCAAATCGATATTAACAGCTTGCTCATTATTTTTATCGACTTCCGTTTCTTTTTGAATATCAAGCAAATCTTTGTCATCATATTCAACAATGCTCGTTGCGTCACTTGTATTCTGTAGCGATATTATTTCACTACTTGGCTCGTTTGCTATAATTTTTGAGGAAATTTCTTCCTTTAAGCTACTGTCTTTAAATTCATCTTCTATATTAGTCATTTGAGTATCATTCGTTTCTGTCACATCAATCTTAATGGTAACAATGCTCTGTAAAGTGCCAATCTCTGATTCAGTATCAATATTATTTGCAGCAATTTGAAGCTGGTGTGCTATTGTATTATTCGTATCTTCTGTTTTTTTATCAGTATTATGAATTATATTAATCTCTTCAATCTGAAGATGCGATTGCTGATTTAAATTTTTAGGATCATTAGTATTTATATTTTTATTTGCGTTAATAGTATTTTGATCATCGTTGGGAGTAGTAAAATTTTCATCGTTCGTTGTATTTTTTAAAATCTGTTCATTGCTGCTTGATTGAGTATTATTTGCAAATTCCTCTGTTTTTGAAATTAAGCTCATTATTGGCGGTGTACCGGGATCGTAAATATTTTTATTAACATCGTCTTTGCTATCTTCGTCTTGTAAAGGAACTATGTCGGCGAATTCAAAGTTTTCGATTTTATCTTGAGTTGAAATTTGGTTATTTTCTTTTAATGCGGGAAATAAATTTGTACTGTCTTGTATTTGAATAAATGTAAGGTGTGGTGGAGTGTTTAAGTCCCTAATTTTACTATTTGAAGACTCGGTTATGTTGATTTTATCTCCAATGTTTTCAGTAAAAGCATCCGGACATTTTTGCTGTTTATCTACAAAAGAACTTGCTATTTTTATAAAATCTACAATAAATTCAAATTCTATACAAACCACATTCTTGGATTTCAGCGGAATTTTGCTTGATTGCGAGTGCTGATTCGTCATTGTCCAGCAATGGCATATCCATAGCTGCTTTGAACGATACATTCGCATTTAAAATAGGCTCAAATAACAAATCATTGCGTTCAGTAGAATCACAATTTTGAATTGAATTATCGTCTTTATAATCAAAGTCGCTATTGTCGATCAAACGCCGAAGGAAATGCTCGTCGGACTCTTCATCATCCTGTATCAATTGAAGACTGCCTTTTAATTGGTTTTCGTTGTTTTTGGTTTTCATCGATAAATCTATTGGTTCACAATTGTGGGGTGACTCTTCCTTCTCCTCTGCAACAATTACACAATGAAATAGCTCTGATTTAAGAGATAAATCCAAGATGTCTCCTTCAAGATTATGGGCCGGCGGTGGAATATTTTTCTTGGGCTTTTGGATTTCGGCAATACAAGCGCTATTAGGAATCTTTCTTAAGTTATCTACTAGGCTGCTTCGACCAAGTGAGACAATATTTGTCACATCCACTATATTTGAACTTGTTGAGGGTACAATGTTATTTCCATCTAGTACACGAGCTATTTCATTATTGCCAACATCATTGTTTGAACTGTCGATGTAGTTAACCTAAACAGAATTAAGTTATAAATTAATTATATTAATACTATTAATACTATATTTACTTATTGATACTATTATTAATTAATATCTGTCTATTTTTCTATTTGTTTTTAATGTACACAATTAATGTTGACTTTCAAGAGCAAACTTATCAACAACTATAATTGACAGGTCATCTATCTTTGTTTTATTTTTTTATTTTTTTTTTTTTTTTTTCAAAAAAATAAATTGTCACTGTTCTTTTTTGGGACTTCTAGACTATGAGATTCCAAATTAGTTCTTCTTTGTTATTAGGGAAACCATTTTGTGTTATTAGGTACATTAAAACTCTTTTTTTTTTCTTTTAGCTTTTAAGTTTACTCGAATTCAATACGCTTTGTAATATGTTTATTGGCCAATAGGGCTTATTTATTACACAAGAACCAATAAAATAAATAAATAAATAATGTAGTTGCTGGAACTAATTTTGTTCTTATGAGAATGCTTGGAAACGGCTATTGATTGCAGTTGTGCAGGTCTTTAGTGCCTATCTCAAATAAAGCCCCATAATCAGCATTTTCATGTAAGAATTTTGTGTAGTCTTTTTTTTTTACATAATCATAGAAAATGTATCAAAGAACATGGAAAAACAAAAAGGGTGCCTCTATGGAGCAAGTTATAGCATGCTTACCTATAACCCAAGGGTTCAGACTTTAAGTCGCAGCAAACCATGGTTCTAGTCTTTTATGTAAATCACATTTTTGAATACGAGAACATTTTGAGTACGAGTAGGTACATAAAGAGTTCGAGAACCTTCAATTTGACTTTATGTGCTCGTATAGTTGAGAAGATTTGAACTCAAGCACACCCAGGCGTACCGATTTAAGCCCATAATTAAGCATACAGGGAGGAAAACTGGTTATTCGACAAATACTAAGGGCCAGTTTTTCAGTGCGAGTTTAAACTCTAATCAAGTTAAACCGAGGTTAACTCGCCAAAATTTGACGTTTAAACTCGGTTGAACTAGATATTTTAGCATTCGTTGAAGCTAAATTGACTTAAATTATCATATTATGTGTTTCTTTTTTGCCTAAATCGAGTTTAAACGTCCAATTTTGGTGAGTTAACCTCGGTTTAACTTGACTAGAGTTTAAACTCGCACTGAAAAACTGGCCCTAAGTGTCTCTCAACCCCATTCGGCCCTAATTTGCATGGATTGCCACCTTTTTTTCGTAAATCTTTTTGACATGGAAAAACATTTTAGAGACATGTATCCTTTATGTCTTAACCACATTAAGGCAAAAAAAACCCTATGTAAAGGGGTGTATGCAAAATTTTCAAAAAAAAATTTGCCCCTTTTTCAATTTTCTTTTTAAATTTGTATATTTATACCTAACTATGTGTAGTAAATTTATATGATCTGGGGTAATTTTTTGTGTAAATATACCTGATTACCGATTTCAATTATAAGCGAGGTGGTCATATTAGTGAACCGATTAAGTTAATTTTCACACCAGCTGTTTATAACTCTAAACGAATGTGTATCATGTGTACCAAATTTTGTTGATCTAGGATAATAGTTTGGGGAACTATTTCATATAACCGATTTCGGTTATATGGGAGGTAGCCGTGCCATTCATTCAATTTGAACGAAATAATTCTTTCATCGTAAAACTCATTTTTACAAAATTTCATGATTTCCTTCTATTTTTGTCCACTCGCTATATGGGCTCGTCACACTGTGCGGCGTTGCATCGAATTATTACTCGGTGAGTATATGCACTACGGTAAACGTTATAAAATGCAAATGAAGAATTTGTACTTTGCCCTACGACAGAAATAAAATAATAACTTTTGATTTCGTCAGATCGCTTTGGTAGGAACTTATGCAACAAAAATTTAATATGTTGCATGGAATTATTACTCGGTTAGAAGTGCTATGAAAAATTTTATTTACAACAAAAAATAGTTGAACTTATAACGAAAATAAAAAAATTTTTTTAAACTATAACACCACGGAGGTAACCGCTTAATGCAGTAACAAAATGCAACAACAATGAAAAAAGTTGCATGGAATCATAACTTCCCGACTATTAAGCGGTACGGTAAATTTCATGAGGCATCTCAGGGAACCTGTTAAAGTGATCTTAATGCACCAAATGCAATAGCAAAAGAAAAAAATAAAAAATTAACTAAAATTAAAACAGTGGTGGCCGTGGCGCAGTGGGTAGAGTGCGTGACCCATACGCCAGAGAACCCTGGTTCAATTCCATCCAACACAATGTTCGGCCGTCACCCCTCTGCTGACAATGGCAAACCTCAGAGAGTAAATAATGCCATGTAAAGCTTCTTGAGAACATGCACATTAGCCGTTCGGAGTCGGCATAAAACTAGTAGGTCCAGTTCTCGGTCAATTGTGTTCAAACATTTAATAACACGCACAACACAATTTTATCATAAGAAGTTTGGCTTTCAAGGGCTGAAATGGTCAGTTTATATAAAATTAAATATTTATATAAAATCAAAACAAAGAAGATATAAGGACAAAGGTTTGGATAAGGATTACGACAAGGATTAAAAAAGGATAAGGGCAGGAATCTTGAGAAAGGTTAAGACCAGGAATAAGTCAAGGAATAGGACAAAGATAAGAGCATGGAATTCGACAAGTATTGGGACAAGCGTTCAGACAAGGATTGGGAAATGGACTATGACAAGGATTGGCACAAGGATAAGAACAAAGTGAAGAACAAAGATCTATCTAACAAAGACCTTGAAAAATATTTAGAACAAGATAAGATAAAGAGCAAGGAATAGAACAAGGGTTTGGACACATCAAGGACAAGAGTAAGGACAAACTTTGGGAAAAGAAGTGGGACAAGGATAAGGGATTCGAATAAGGGTAAGGTTAGGCATTTTGGCATGAATTCAATCAATAATTGACACACACAATCGGGTGTGTCCACGATATAGCCAACTTTTAACGTAGAATACGTTATACGGGAGTGTTGATCTGGAGCACAAAATTTTGAGAAAATGTTTGTCATTTTCATTATAAGTTTTTAATACTTTTTGCATGCATTGAAGAAAATTAAAGTATGGTCATAACATATTTAATATGTCTTCTTTTGATTTATATTTAAATAATCATATTGCTACATATAATTTTTTTGATTCTATAAGAAAATCAAAATTTAACTCCTTCAAATTTTGTATTAATTTTCATATGCTTTGTATTTTATGTATTATAACATCATGTGTAAGAGCAGTACGATTATCTGTGTGTTCATCACAGAACCAGTGTGAGAAAGAGAAGAAGTATAATGACCAAGTAGCGAACGATGTGTACATACACAACATTGATAAGCGAAGCAGAGAAACAAAATTGTGCTTACCCAGTTGGCCACGTCTTTAAGACATCCTCAATGTCTTACAACCTTATTCATAAACACATTTTAGAGGCAGCGTAACTTTAAACGGGCTTTAAACAAGAAAACGTTATTCATAAACATTTTTCGTAGTTGTTTAAGAGCTGCGTAACTTAAACGCCGAAATTGGCGCTTAAAGGTTACGTAAATACAACCATGATTTTTGTTTGTCTTGCTCCCTTTGGAGCATTTTTTTATGCGGCGGCCATTGTAAATCCATAGGAATTCTTAATTTTTGTAGAGATTTTCTATAGTTCAGACACAAACATTACAATCATAAGCAGAAAATGAAAAAATGTTTATGAATAACAATGTTAGCAAGGTTGCATAGAAGCTGCGTAAAGCCTTAAACAGTGCGTAACTACTCAAGCGTTTAAAGGTTGTTTAAGAAAATCTATTGAATAAGGCTGTTAATGACTAACGTATTCTACGTCTGACCTATGCGCCCGTGTTATCTAACACAGGCTTGAGCTTTTTTTATATAATGATTTTTGGTACGATAAATTTCCGGTAATCCCAATAGCCACGATATAATAAGTGTTCTATATCAAATTTTAACTTTAGAAATGTTACCTCTGACATAAGCAGTATTTGGTAAAAATTTCTCAGTTTCCGTTAAAAGCAAATGGTTAAATTTTATTTAAATCAGTAAAATCGAATAATTTTCTCTCATTACCAAACGACCATACATCTTAATTTTATATTCATTAAATCATCAATTAATCAATTAATCAAGTATCAAAAAATGTCTTTTATAAATATCAAGGTAAACCTAAGAAGGATTTTAAGTTCAATAAAATGATTAAGTTCCCGCTCTTCCCACAGATAAAGAGCATATAAATAAATTTTATTTAAATTAATATGTCATGGCGTCGGTAAAAATTAAATTTATGCAGTTGCATTCATAAAAATATTTTAAAATAGTTTTAAAACGTTCAATAGTTAAAAAGCTTTTTAATGTTAAAAAGTCTTTTAAATTTTTGTTATTCATAAACATGTAACTGCTTTGTAATTAAAATGGGAACACTTTCGTTTTGAAGTGGGAAGAGTGTGAATAATGGTTTGTGAATTTGATAAATTGAATGACTTTTTGTTTATGTGTAAAAATTTTAATAATTATTTTAATTTTAAATCATTGAATAGTTTTTTGATATTCAATTATATCAATATTTTTGACTCTTTACGTGGAAATACTTGTCGTTTTCATTTTCCTTTTTTGTAAATATTTTAATACATTTTGACAAATTTTCTAGTGTTATAAAATAATTTTAATTCTTTTGACAATAGCTGCAGATTTAACTTTCGTGAAAAAGGACTTATCGCCCATTTCACATTGAAGTGTAATATGAGTTGCATTGACCAGCTCCGATTTGGCTCAAATTTTTTTCTTGGATTGGTTTTTTGATTAGAAAACCAAATCCGAAGTTATAAATTCTTTGAATCATTTTTCGCGCCTAAAATGGGGTCTATAGACAACATAGCTCAATCAGTGGCGTCCGTGGCGTAGTTGGTTAAAGTGCGTGGCCGCTATGTCAAAGAATCTGGAGACCCAGGTTCGAACCCCAGCAGCGAAAGAAAATTATTTGAATTTGAATATGGTAAAAATACTAATTTATTTATTTTTTGTAACAAATTGAGCTGTGTTTAACGCTTTCGCTTGTCGAAGGAGCCATTTTTGTCTGTATTAAAAACAATTGACATACAAAGTGAAAATAGTTCGAATGCGATGATTGTGAGTATATTTGTTAACTTATAACAAAACTTAAACAAATTATAAATGTTTAAAATTGTTTAACAGATTTGCGAGCATAAAATGCGGCCAATGGCAATAAATGGAAGATTTACCGAAAGTTCGCATCATTCCTTGGTGTAGAGGCATTTAGAGATACTTTTATAGATGGTGCTGTAGGGAATAATCACTAAATAAAAAAATATTTTAAGTAGTCTTTTATTGAGAAAAAATAAGTTTTATTTTATTCTGAAATGATAATAAAAAAATATAGTTGTTAGTTGAAATCCTTACTGTTCAAGATATCAAAAAACACTTAATAGGAATTTGGCGTGGATATCATTATTGTTCTTGTTACTATATTTACCTAGTTTTATTTTTGTGAGGAGTACAAATTTGGCAATTTAGCACAGCATATAGTTCCAATTAAGCAATGGGATGTAATAGTCAAAAATATTTAATTTTTCAGATTTGCAACTTCACATTTGTAACGACGATATAAAAAATTCTTGTTGAAAACTGAAGTGAACTTTTATATGCATATCTTTAGTAACTTGAATCATTGATTTTTATACCCCCACGTTTAAAAAACGTAAATGGGGGTATATTAATTTTGTCACTCCGTTTGTAATGTCCATAAGGAGGCGTGGTAGGTATAGAAAAGTATATATATTCTTGATCAGCATCACCACCCGAGTTGATTTAGCCATGTCCGTCTGTCTGTCCGTCTGTCTGTGATCACGATTACAGCCGTAATTTTAAAGCTATCATCACGAAATTCAATATTTAAGCTTTTACCTAAAAAATTAAGGTCAAGTTCGTTAATGAGCCAAATCGGATGAAAACCACGCCTACCTCCCTTACAAAGTGACTTTATGAAAACGGTAAAATCTCTTAGAATTCAACAAAAATGAATATATGGACTTGCAATTTTGCATATGAGTTTTGATGTTCAAAAAACACTCTAAGTATGAAATTCAACCAAATCAGATGAAAACCACGCCTACCTCCCATACAAAGTGACTTTATCAAAAAGGTAAAATTTCTCTAAAATTCACAAAAATTAATGTATGGACTTGAAATTTTGCATATGAACTTTAATATATAACGTGTACTATGTGTATGGAATTCAACCAAATTGAGTGAAAACCACGCCCACCTTCCATACAAAGCGACTTTATCAAAAAACAAAAGCGAATATTTTCTGTTAAAAATATAACGAAAACGTTTTCACAGATAAACATTTTATTGATTGCTTAAGACTTTGAATATAATTTGGTTCGGCCGTGGGGGTATTTTAACTTCGGCCCAGTCGAAGATCATTTCTTACTAGTTTTTTTTTATTTTTTACTTTTTTTCCTAAATGTGGTTAATTCCTACGGAAGAGGTTGTCACCAATAATAACCAATTTGATTTTTTTGTTTCAGATTAGCTGTTCCTTGCATTAAGTTGCAGCAGCGGGATAAGTCATTTTTTTAGTTATCTTAAAACATTTATAAATATGTCACAAAAAGTTGAAAATTGATATTTAATAAATATGATTGAAAAAAAAAAATATTAAAAATATATTTTTTTTTTACCAAAGATTTTACAAAAGATTGGTTTCAATTTAACCAATTTATTCAATTTAACACGCCCAAATACACCAGCTTCTCTCAAACGACGTTTAACTGTATCCACGGAAGGTCCAGACGCATTATCACCAAAAACAGTTCCTAAAATCTGTTTAGCTGATTTGTGCGGAAATTTTTTTGACTCACGAACAATCAGTTTATCCTCCATTTAAGTCGTTTTACGTTGTTTACGCATTCGGGCACATTCTTTGGAGTTGAATATTTTTGAAAATGTCGAATAGAATTAAAAACCATCGTTTTTGAACATTTTATAATATTAGCGATTTCACTATACGACTTTTTTTGATTAAACGGTTTTAAAATCAACTCGCGAGTTACAGGGTCACATGACTTATTTTTTCCATATTTTTTTCTTATTTTTAACTTTTATTGAAATCAATTGAATGTTTACAATATTTTAATAGCCGTGCAGTACATTTAAATCAACTGAAATGCTCTTATCAACTGAATATACTGATCGTTCTTAATTATGTGCACGCTTCAAATTAGCAACATGTTAGCAAAAAAATCTCCTGAGAATTTGTTTGTGCATTAACAACAAAATAATTTTTCCTCAAACTTCGACTCTTGAGAACAGTGGCGGTAAGAGAAAGAGTTAGGTTTAGTTTGAATTAAATCGCAATTCAGGTCAAAAATAAATACGATGAAATCGTTCTTAATTATGTGCACGGCACTGTTACATACGGACAGACGGAAATGGCTAAACCGACTCAGATGGTGATGCTGATCTATTAAATTTACAATGAATTTTTCAGCAGGATAGCTGCTCTGGATTTGTAAGCTAAACATTCCACAAGTTTGAGGCAACATTGTTACTTACAACATGGAGCTATTTAATAAGCACGAAAATTTGCCTTACGATTTGCTTATTGTTAAGCATAAACGAACGCTGGTAGTAAGTAGAAGCAACATTTTTTTATGGTTTGATGGCTAGAGCATTAAACTATCATTCGACGGCATTTGTGTTCATTGCGATTCTAAGAAAAAAGGTGTCAGAAAAAAGTGTCGTTTTTGGGATTTCACTCCAGCATATCACAGAACGAGGCGTAAAAAGCTTCAAAAACAAAAGCGAATATTTTCTGTTAAAACTATGACGAAAATGTTTTTACAAATAAACATTTTATTGACTGCTTAAAACTTTGAATATACTTTAGTTCGACCGTGGGGGTATTTTAACTTCTGTCCAGTCGAAGGTCATTTCTTACTAGTTGGGTATTATTTTGTTTATTTTTTACGATATGAATAGCTCTATTTATGCTTTTGACCTTAGCAAAACTAAGTTTTTTATACTTAGAATTTCTTATAAGAATTTTTTTAAATGTTCGATTTTCTCAAAACTTACAAAAGTGACTTACGCCACTTGTGCTCTGAGCAGCTCCAGAAGCGCATCCAAAGGGGGGTTTTGGGGTTTAAACCCCCAAATTATTGTCACAAAAAGAAAAACATGATAAGTAATAACATGTTTTTATCAAAAGCGCGAAAAAACCAAATTTAAATTTCATATCGATTGCGGTTGAATCATAACACTTCGCGACAAACATTTTGGTGCCGGAGATTTTTCAGCTGGTTATAGACAAATTGGGTTTCCTGATTTCAGATATAGACTCCATTTTTCTCCATCAGCTCGAGTTTTTAAGCTATAAGCAAAAACATGAAAATCTGTTCTTTTTCTGATAATTTTGCTATATCTATTGCACTGATTTACCGATTTGTATTACGATGATGAATTTCAATGAAGAAGTACTAGACCTTTAAATTTTTGCACATGGTTTTGCAAGTGGTTTTGAAACAGTGCCTCGAAGAGTTAAATATTTGTAGTCATCAAAAACTGAAGAAAATTTGTCCTACTAGATGGATTGAGAGACACAACTCGGTTACGCTTTTGTGAATTTTTTCGATGCCATAATATTGGCATTAGGCAAAATTTCCTGTTGGGAGGATACAAACACCTCCAGGCAAGCCAATTTACTGAATTGTGCATTACAAAAGACAGAAGACTTTCTTATATCTTCGCAGTGTATTTACCAAATATTTGGTTATTCATATATTTTATGCAAATTTCTTCAAACTCGAAACATTGATTTGACACAAGCAGTCGATTTAGCCAATATCAGTTTGCAAGAAGTAAAAAATGTAAGAGATAATGCTGAAATAGAATTAAAAAAATTGTATATAACTGCTGAAAAATAAGCAGAAAGCAATGGCTTCATTTTGACGAGAACAAAAGTTGCATCTTTCCGCCCTGACGCACAATGTGTTGAATCGTATTATCGCATATCGATTTACATACCTTTCTTGGATACATTAATCACAAGCCCGAGTGACAGATTTTTAAGACATAGGGATATTCTAATTGGATTTCAATCACATTTTTCTGATGCAAAAAAATCGCTAAACGTTGAAGCTTTAGGCGCTTTTGAAAAACTAATCGCATTTTATAAAGATGATATCGAAGGAGATTTTGATGACCTAAAAATGAGCTGAATGTTTGGTATAAAATAAGTAATAAAAAAGATAATGATGGTAAAAACACAGTTTTTCAAGCCATACAACAGTGCAATAAGGATATATTTCCAAATATATATATAATTTACTTATTATCCTTGCAACTCTTCCAGTAACTTCATGTGAAAATTAACGAACATTTTCAGTACTTCGCCGACTTAAAACCTATTTAAGAAGCACGATGTTGCAAAACAGACTAAACGGCCTCACATTGCTTTATCTGTACAGAAAAATGACACCATCAGTGGATATTATTGTAGATAAACTCGCTGAAAGTAAGCGTAAACTGGATTTAAAAATATAAGTTAGTTTCTTTTATTACTCTTTATCGCCTTAATCCTCTAACTAAAGTCTTTTTAATGTAAAAATAATAAATAAAATTTGTTCTATTCTAATAAATAACTATTTATAAAAATTTTATCATTATGGGGGCATATAGGTTACAAATTTAAAAAAAAAATTTTTTCGGAATTTTTTTTTATAGAAGGAAAAAAGATATCGTTCTCAAATTTTGCACACATATTTATTAACATTTAAAGAATACAAAAAAAATGTTTGAAGCGGTTTTTGACGTTATTTGATTATTTAAAAAAAAAATGCCAAAATATGTCTGGAATATCTGAGGAAAAATTAAAAAAAAATCAAAAAATCCTTGGTTATCGCCTGAACTAGAATAATTTTTTCCTCCTACGTTTAATAGCGCAGGTTTCCAAAAAAGTTGAAAAATACAAAAAGACTTTTCAAAATGCATGCATCGGCTTTGTATTGAATTGTTACTCGCCGAGTATAGGTATTAATATAAAAGTTATAGTACGACAGTAATGGCAATGGTCATCGCGACGACGAGGGAGCTGCCTAAGCAATAAACACGCAAATTTGATACGCCTTGAGAGAGTGGAGAGATCCGTTACAAATTCGAAAATGCATTAATCATGCAACGGCGTTGCATGGAATTATTACTCAAGAGTATAAGCGGCACACTGAATGTTTAAGATATAGTATATATATATGATGATATATACTTGAACTTACGACAAAAATAAAAAAATTAATTTTGAAGATGTCAGGTGGTGGACGTAGCAGCTTATGCAACAAAAATTCAAAATTGTTGTATGGAATTATAACTTGTTGAGTAGAAGTGCTACGAAAAATAGTATTTATAGCTACAAAATTTCAGAATAACAAAAAATGGTTCTTTGATCTCAGAACGAAAATAAAAATAAAATTTTTGGAGCGACGATAGCCAGGAGGCAATCGCGTTACGCAGTAAAAATGCAATAACAAGAAAAAAACGTTGCATGGAATTTTAGCTTTGTGACTATTGATGCTATGATAAAATTTATGGAACGGCAGTTAAGGTAAGGTTTTAAGTCACATGATAAAAATAAAAACAAAACTAATAAGAAATTATCTTCGACTGAATATATTACAATATTTTCAAAACTAGTAGTGGCATCGAGAAAGAAAGGACAGTTTGAAGTTTGAAAATTTTTATGTTTTTACTTTTTAATGACATGCAGAAGTACTTTTTTTCTTTTAACCCTTTAAAATTGCAGTTTTTTGTCTTTTAATGATAGTATCTAAAAAACTACAAAAAGTTTTATCAATATTAAGATGTCAATAATTCGTTTGAGTATGCACAAAAAAAAACAAGCAGTTGAATTTTCTACCCTCTAATTATGTAGAAATTACTAAATGCCGGGCAAAAAAAAAAAAAAAATCAGTCACCAAATTATCTGGCTGTGATTAAATAAAAATTATAAATTATACATATCGCTCATTTTCTTCAATAACGTTACAATTCAAAAAACTTAAAAATTGAGTTATTTACACAGCAACATTCATGTTACCATAATCTATGCTGTGTACAATTTTGGTAACGATATCTTCTTTAATTTTTGCAGGAGAGTATAATTTGTGATTCATTCACCTCAATATATTTCCGATTAGATCGTATTATATATCGATAATATCCAGTTTTTTTGTCACTTCGTATGGATTAAACCATGTACATTACAGTAGTACTTGTATATTTGATGTTTTGTCCATATTTTGAAAATGGTGAATTCATTTCCTTTGTCTGTTCAAAACTTAAAATGCTTCTCCTGAAAAATCTAGTTTTTTGAGTTGTAACGTTATTGAAGAAAACGAGCGATATGTTATTTTAAAAATAGAAAAAAGCGATACGATGGGGATCATATGAGCATCATAACAATAGAAGCCCATTATATTTGAGGCTACTACCAACAACCCCTTTACTTGATGGCACAGTGCCGTTTATTCTTCAAGTAATTACTTAACTTTTATTTAAACAAAATTCTTTTCATTTCTCTCCTTAAGTTAAGAAGTTTTTAAACTAAGAATGTTATAACTTGTAATAAATTTGCATTTATACACTTACAAAGTCCTCGAACGGTGTGTTCAGGCTGAAGTCTTCCTGGGTAATGTGTCCCGTATCCAAGCCAATGTTTCCAACATTACCTGAAGATATGAGCTGGCATATGCCTCCATTAGTCCATTCACCATTTATTAGGTAAGATATTTGCGCTGTTTGGGTTTCATTGGCCGTTTGCTGAGGCTGTTCGTAGTTTTGAGTAGTGGAAGTGACCATTTGAGACGTAGTAGAGGACAGCGTTGTCGTTTTAGCTGTGCAAGGAAACTCACAATTATTCGAAAATAATTCAACATATTTGGCCAAATCACTTTTTTCGCAATTAATTTTTTTTTCATTATTTTTTTGTCCTGGTTTCCGTCCGCGCTTTTTAGGAGGACCTTTTGGCAAGATTGGGGTGTTCTTTACTTTAATCGTACGCTTTTTTTGCTTTTTCTTAGAACCATTTTCTTTTAGCTGTGATGATGCAATTCCTTCCGTGCCGACTGATAGTCTGCGCTGCACTGCAATATTCGAAATGTAGTTATCACCGACGTTGTTGTTTATATTTTCTAAAGCAGTTGTTGCTGTCCACGTTTCAACAGAATTTGGCTCAACCAACACCTCTGAAATAAGACCAGACAATACTTCATCATCCACAGCCGCTTCTTTTTCCACTTGACTTAGATGAATATTTTGGTTATTGGCTCCTGCACAATATGTCTTTGAGTTATTGCTGGTGCTTTCATTATCGGAAATACGTCTGATTCTCTGATCTAAGACTTGTCGTGCCAGATCAATTTTACCAAAATCAACAGAAATTTCCAAATTGTTGTCAGTAGACTCTCGAATTATCGATGGCAGGGAGATAGTCAATGTTACCTGAGTATCAACTGAATCATTTTTATTTATCTTTACATGCTCTGAAGCTTCATTGGAAAGTATACTGTGAGTACGTTTCCGACTGCTGGCATAGGAGCTTTGTGAAAGTATTTCTTGTTCTTCGGATTTACGCTCATGTATTCGTTTACGTGATTGCTTCCGAATTGCCAGCGGCAAATTATCGCCACAATCGCTTCGCGGTGTCTGATCAGACGAAAGTACCATGGGTTCTTCTACTGTAGTTTCAAGTTTAGTGCAATCCTCATCATCATCATCACTCTGCTCTGACAACTGAACTGCTTTTACATCCATAAGCTGGTTCCTCTTCTGGAAATCTTCGTAGGCTTCGTTGGAAGTTTGAATGATACCGAAGTCCTTGCACTTCTGAAAGTTTTTCTCAATGTTAATTAGCAACTTGTGCACGTGGTATTTTTCCAGTGCTACTTTCGGCTGACTTAACTTAAGCTGGTCATAAAGTTTCTTTCGAATCCGATCTTTTCCGGCCTCACTGAATCTCTGCAAACTTGGGCTGTACTTATATATCTGCTTTTCAAGTCGCTTTATATCAACGCTTGCATTGATGGACATCTTTTAACTAAAATCTACTAAATTTTGAAATGTTTTTAAATTTAAGGGGAAATATTGAGCGATTTTTGTGTTGTGCAATTTTCTCGACAATCAAAATGGCTGCAACATTTTGCAAAAATAATCGTAATGTTTAGAAATATAACTTACTTTGTTTTCGATTTGTAGATTATCTATTTAAATCATTGGTTGCACACTATCAACTGGTTAAAGTTTTTTGATTATCTTAGTTTAATATTTGGATAATTTATGATTCAATAATTGCGGTTATTTGTTGTGTTCCAAAACATGGTAAATGAAAATTGAAATAATTTCCGTTATATTTGAGTTGATGGACTCACATAGGCTTGAATTTCGAGCAGATTTCTTTTTGACAGTAGAACACAGTAATACCTCGATCAAACTGTCAAGTGTGAATGTATTTAACTGTCTACTAGATCTAACAGATTATCGATTGCAATAGAGCTGGATATTAAAATATTTTAAAAAATGACGTCGATATATGTAAATAAGTTCAATAGTTTAATACTACGTTCATACTATGCCATAAATTACTTAATTTGTCATAAATTACTTCACTTAAGTCGACTGCGTTCATACTAGCTTTTCGTAATATATTTTGACAGTTTACAATTTGTCCCAAAAATTTCGTCACTTCTACGGTTTTTTGTCCATATCGAATTTTATATTCAGAGAAATGGCACCTTGTGATGCCATTTCATCGATTATTTATCGAAAAGATTAGTGATGACACCGATGTGATCTTAATTTGGATGGTAATTTATGATAAATTAATTAATTAAAGTAATTTCGTTTACAGAATTCCCATGGTAAAATGATTTAATTTGAGCATGATTTATGCATAAGTCAAGAATGAGCCGTATATTACGAGAGTCAGAACATAGTATAAAATGTGATCAAAAATAAATAAAATAAACGCAAATAGAACAAATTTTCCACTTCAATCCCCACCTATTGATATACCAAAAAGTTCTCGTTGATATGTATAAAAGCAGAATTTGAAAATGCTTCAGAAAAAAATCTTAATCTATATATATAAAAAAGGAACTTATGTTTGTAAGGCCGCAATAGACTCCTAAACTACTTATCCGATTAGCATGAAAATTTGTTTATATAAGTTTTTTGGTACGGTGCGTGTTTGTGGGCTATCAATTTTGATCCACCTTGAACACCAGAGGGCGCTGTAGTACAAATTTTTTACAAAACTGCCCAAAACTCATAAACTGCTAATGCGATTAGAATGAAAAGTGGTATACAGTGAGTTTCATGTGCGTTGAGTGTTCAGCTGTTATCGTTTTTGACCTATCTTGATCACCAGAGGGCGCTATAGTACAAATTTTTTACAAAACCACCTAAAACTCCCAAACCGCTCATGCGATTAGAATAAAAATTGGTATATAGTAGTTTTCAGGTACGATGAGTTTTTTTAGCACTATCTTCTTTGACCCACCTTGGACACCAGATGGTGTTGTAGTACAAATTTTTTACAAAATCGCATATTTTTAGTTGTTTTCTTAGGTTACATGTGCAAATATTTACAAAATATTAAATATTTCTTAAATTTAGTAAAACTAAAAAAATTTCCGTTATTTTGATATCAAAAACATGAACATATCTTGAAAACTATGAAAAATTTTACTACAACGATATATTTAATGCAACATCGTTGCTTAATAATGAGAAAAAAACAATCAGAAATTTAATTTTGTGACTTTCGATTCAAATATCTCCGCTGCATTTGTATACATTTTGTTAAGTTTTTTTTTGTCTTAAAGCTTCATCAAAGTACTATGAAAACCTTATTGCATAAATACCGTTAGTTGAGTATATATATATTAAATTTTTTTTTTCAAAAAAGGTCTAAAATTTTGGATTTTTCCTCAAAAAAAGGCTCAAAATTTGTTTTTGTTGTAAAACTAATTTAAATTCAAATTCACAAATTGTCAACTCTATTTAAAAGTTATAACATTTGTAAACAAAAGTTATTTCAATTTGACGCAAAAATTAAAAACCATTTTTGTGATTCAAAAAGCAAGGCCTATCAATTGATTTTTTCGAAGAAAATTTTTTTTTCCAATATTGTGTTTTTATATTTTTGTAAAAATTAGAAAATTAGAAATAGAAAAAATTATTGTAGTATCTCTTACCAATCAAAAGTTATAACCCATAATCTTTATCCAAAATATATATACAAAAAGCAAAACGCTGTCTGTGTGATGGTTGGAAACTTCACAATTACTGAGCCGATAGAGCTGAAATTTTGGCAGCACATTTTTTTCAAGTACAAGATGGCTTAAATTTCTGTCACACACCCTTTTACCGCCCACAAATCAATAAAAATGCTATATTTCCTACGGTTTCCCTCGATTTGGCTACATTTTTGTAATTTAGTTTGTATGCTCACTGTCGGCAACTGTACTAAAACTGGGTAATGTCCATCTACTAGAAAACTGGGATGAGCATTATATAAGAGGGTGTGGCTCCGCCCATACAGTTAAAATTTGTATTATCGAATAGCTTTGAAAGTAAAAGTAGCAATACTTACATACAAACTCAAAATGGAGTTACTATTTGGTGATCTCCTGCTACTGGGAAACTGTAACGGGCAGTGGAAAATAACAGTGGTGTCAAACTATGAGTCTAAGAAAAGTTTTGAATACACCTATTATGTTCCCATATAGTTGCAGGGTGCAGCAACGCGCGCCGGGAAAAGCTAGTTTATATCCATAAAAATCAATTTCCATACACACATATCAACATAAAAATAAAAAATTAAATACTTCAGGACGGCTAAGCCGATTAAGTAAATGTATTTGTATTTTTAGTTGCAAGGACAAGTTTTGTATAAAAAAAATGTCCGCTAGATGAGGCTGGAGTCAAGTTAATACGAAAAATCGTATTTATGATCCGATTTGTCTCATATTCGAAATATATATTGAAAAAAGTAATAGCACGTTCACACCTTAGCTAATTTGCTAATTTTGGCCAAAAAACACAAATGAGATGCGTAATGAGCTCATTTCCCATAGAAATATTAATTTGAATATCCAACTCATTTCAACTATATCAACGAAATGAGTAGCAAATGAGATAATTTCACGTTAAACACAGCTCTGAGCATATAAAAATGCTTTGTGAACATACCTTTCAAAGCAAAATGTAAGAAAAATTTGTACACAGAAAAATTTTATCAAAACAAAATATGAAAATACAACAAAAAAACCGTCAAACATAATGAGATTTATAAGTGTGAACACTTTTTAATGAGATATTCAAATTTGCTCATTTGGCTTAGGTGTGCACGTAATATAAGGGAACTACGCTCGCCAAAAATTGGTCCGCTAGATGGCGCCAGAGTCGAATTATTATCAAAAATCTTATTTAGAGCCCGAACAGAACCAAAGCGGCTGTCGGTTGGCGGACCTCTCTTGGAGAAATCCGCTGAGAACACGTCCAGAATAGGAATGGTTGTCGGTTGTCGGATCAGCGTTACTTTTCGTTGTGTAAATGCTACAAATTCAACACACACACACACACACACACACAAAACGAAATGTTAGCTCATGGAATGCAACACACACACACAAAACAAAACGTCAGCTAATAGGGGGTTTCAGACAATACTACATGTCCGATGGACATTGCGTGTCCGATGACAAGTACGATGTGTGAAAGCTAAAACTTCCATGTCCATCGGACATGTAGTACGAAAATCAAATAATTTTGATTTTTCTGCCG
This sequence comes from Pherbina coryleti, assembly GCA_943735915.1. Classification (NCBI taxonomy): domain Eukaryota; kingdom Metazoa; phylum Arthropoda; class Insecta; order Diptera; family Sciomyzidae; genus Pherbina; species Pherbina coryleti. The sequence goes on from OX030951.1 coordinate 112,084,327, forward strand.
GTCCATCCGACATGTAGTATTGTTTGAACGCACGTTCATCGGACTCGTTGCATTTTTCATTCTGCAAAAATCGTCGAGGAGTGAACAACTACGCAAAGCAAAAAAAGAAAATGTATTTCAATAAATAAGCTTTTCTTTTCTCCACTCCTTAACCCAAATCCTATTTTTTTTTTCTTTTTTTAGTTTTTCCATCTCTTCCATTTCCTCCAATACTTCATCAATAATTAGAGCACCAAGAAATTGTTTTGCCGCTGTTATGACGTGTTTTCTGAAAAATAAGCTCTGAAAAATAATGATGTCTATCCAACATGTAGTATGTCTGAACGCTCGTCAAGAAAATGCCGTTATTTTGCAGAACTACATGTCCGATAGACATGTAGTATTGTCTGAAACCCACTAATGGTAAAAACTAAGCAAATAGCACTGAACACAGCCTTTTCTTAGCTAAAATATGGCAACACTTACGCCACTCAAATAGAGATCCGCCAGCCGTCGGAGAAAAAATAGAATTAATTCTATTCTGGCGTTTTTCCGTCGCGGATTTCTACGGCCATTTAATTTTTGGCGGCTGCATATATTTTCATGTATTTTGTTGCACAGCGCATCCGACAACCGACAGCCGCTTTGGTTCTGTTCGGGCTCTTATGCGAAATATATATTGATAAATGTAAGGGCACGTTTAAAAAAATATTGTGCCGCTAAATGAAGTATTAGAGGGCACTGCAGTACAAATCTTTTACAAAACAGTCTAAAACTCCCAAACTTCTCATGCCATTTTTTAAAATATATTTCGAAGACAGAAAATTTTTTGTAGAAATTAATGATACAAGATCAGATATGGGTAACATTTTCTGTGGTGTCCCACAAGGAGAGATTTTAGCTCCAATGTTATATAACATTCTCGTTTATGACTTTCCTCATATCAAGTAATTGATAATTATTATAAAGTTTGGGGTATTAATATTAACACTCTTAAATCGGAAGCTATTTGCTTCAGAAACGCAAAAACGTTGTAAAACAAAGTAGAGGATTGAATCTGTCTTTGCATAATATGAACATTCCTTTTAGGGATCGTATAAAGTACCTTGGAGTAACTTTAAATAAGCTATTTAAGTTTAACGAGCATGGACGAATTGCAAAAAATTAGGGATTGCGCATTAAGGCCATGTTTTTGAAATTGGTAATAAATAAACACTTGAGTCAAAATGCAAAGTTATTAATCTACAAAGTATGCATCCGTTCGGCCTTACTACATGGCTTTCCCATATCGTTCACTATCTCTCCTACGATAATGATGGAATTGGAGACTTTAGAACGGAGTTGTTTGAGACTTTGCGTTAATGCGAACTATTAAAATTTTGTAAAGAGGTTTTCAAATACAGTTATATACAAAAAAGTAGAAGTGCAACCGCTTTCTTCGTATGCTTCGTATGTCTTGAACATCACGAGAACAAGTTAATGACAAGTGTTCTTCATTCTCAAGTTGGTTTTAATTGGTCTAACAGTTTATATATTTCTCCAGTTGGAGTTTTACAAGAGAACATTAATTCCTAATTAAAAAAAAATAAGCATGTAGCGTTATCCGGAACTAATAATGTCTTTAATGGTTATTAAAACAATACTGTATAGTTTTAAGTTTATCAACATCAAATGTTATTTTTATTCAGCCGATTTTGTGATCTAATTTGATTAAGTCTCAATAAAATTTAAGTTGAAATTGAAATGGAATTCTCATGCGATTAGAATGAAAATTAGTATATAGTGGTTTTCAGGTATGATAAGTGTTTTGGCGCTATCTTCTTTGATCCACCTTGAACACCAGTGAGCGATGTAATACAATTTTTTTTACAAAATCGTATAAAACTACAATATGCCTACAATAGGCATAGTTTTAGTTGTTTTTTTTAGGTTACATATGCAAATATTTACAAAATATAAAATTGTTCTTAAATTTAGTAAAATTAAAAAAAAAATGTCGGTTATATTGATAGCAAAAACACTTACATATCTTCAATACTGCGAAAATTTTTAATACAGTGAAATTTAAGAAGCAAGATCCTTCCCTTAGCAAAACCGATGCACCAAGATTTGACGAATAAAGATTTTACCTTAAATTATCATAAAAAAAAATCCGTTAATTTGACACCAAAAACATGAACATATCTTGAAAACTATGAAAAACGATACATTTAATGCAACATCATTGCTCAAAAATGAGAAAAAAAAACAATCAGAAATTCAATTAAGTAACTTTTGATTCAAATATCTCCGCGGTTTTTTTTTTAATATATTTTGTTAAATTTTTTTTTTGTCTGAAAGCTTCATCAAATAACTCTGAAAATCTTATTGCAAAAATACCGTTAGTTGAGTATGTATATTTTTAATATTCTTTTCAAAAAATGTCTGAAATATTGGAGGTTTCCTCAAAAAAAGGCACAAAAATTGTTTTTTTTTTTTTGTAAAACTAATTTAAATTCAAATTTGCAAATTTTCAACTAATTTTCAAAAGCTATAACACTTATAACACATGGTCCAATAAGTCCCGAGACTAACTACTAGGTGACACCTCTAACGAAATATCGATATAATATTTCGATAGTTCCAACCTTCAAACAATACGTGTAAAAATTTCATGACAATCTAAGGCGCCTGCTACACGTTCAATATATATTGATCATTACACAGTATCGTGTAGGCTTGGGCATTTTAGTTCACAACAAAGATCGCTCTTTTTAGTTCAATCGTATGTAATGAACTAGTTCGTTCATTTAGTTCTTTTAGTTCGTTCGTTCTTTTTGTTCGTTGCATGTTTTACTTCGTTTGGTCTCTTAGTTCGTTAGTTCTTTTAGTTCGTTCGTTCTTTTAGTTCGTTAGGTCTTTTAGTTCGTTAGGTCTTTTAGTTCGATTGGTCTTTTAGTTCGTTTCGTTTCCTTGTTCATGTCCAGGTATATGAAATGAAACAAACTTGGTATGAATATGTGATAGCCATCAAATCCAACATTTATATTAGTGCAGACAGAAAAAGTCTCAAACCAAGTACTCAAACCATAGCTTGGTGAATTTAGTTATTTTTGCTCTCATTCGTTTTGCTGCTACTCGCTGCAATATCAATTGAACTAAATTGAACTAAAAGAATGAGAAACACTGAACTAGTTCACATAGTTCATGAGTGGGAATCGTTCAATTGAACTAGTTCGTTCATGAACTACCCAAGCCTAGTATCGTGATATTTATTGAACGTGTAGCATGTAATATTGATGGATCGTGATCCTTATATCGCAAAATATTTAAATATTTTGAAATCCATCAATATGGATCGCGACCCAAATATCACAATAAATATTGAACGTGTAGCAGGCGCCAAACGTTTAGTTCAGAAGTTGTAGTGATTTAAGTGACGCTACTGTTGATATTTTCAAAATAATGGATTCAAAGCAATTTCGTGTGTTGATTTATCATTGTTTTTTATGGGAAAAAATACCGTCCAAGCTGAGCAATAGCTTTGAAAGTGTTATTCGGACTATGCTCCGTCAAAAGCAACCATTTGCCGATGGTATGCTGAGTTTAAACTTGGTCGTACAGACACAATTGATGCTGAACGTTCAGGACGCCCAAATGAGGCAGTTGTTCCACAAAACAAAAAAAGTACACAAAATGGTATTGGCCGACCGTAAAATGAAGGTGCGCGAGCTAGCTGATGTTCTGAAGATATTGAAAGGCAGTGTGATAAGAATATCACAGGAACATTTGTCGATGAGAAAGCTGCTTTAAAAATGGGTGCCGCGTTTTCTCACACAGGACCAAAAACAACAACGTGTCGATGATTTGAAGAGCTGTTTGGCACTGTTTACAAAGAATAAACATGAATTTTTGCGTCGGTATGTGAAAATGGATAGAACATGGATCCACCATTACACACCGGAATCAAAACGGTCGTCAGCTGAGTGGAGAGCAACCGATGAAAACAGGCCAAAGCGACAAAAAACACAACAGTCGGCTGGAAAGGTTATGGCATCTGTATTTTGGGAATGGAATTTTGTTCATCGACTATCTTGAAAAGGGAAAAACAATCAACAGCGATTATTATATAACGTTGTTGGAGCGTATGAAATCGCGAAAAATCGGCCCCATTTGAAGAAGAAAAAAATTCTTCTTTACCAAGACAATGCACCGTGACACAAATCAATGAAACGATGGCGTAAATCCACGAATTGGGCTTCGAATTGCTTCCTCATCCACCGTACTCGCCAGATTTGGCCCCCAGCGACTACTGGCTCTTAGCTGACATAAAATAAAGTTAATCAAAAGTTGTTTTAATTCTACGCAAAAATAAAAAACCGTTTTTGTGATTCAAAAAACAAGGCAACCCCTTCATTTTTATGAAGAAAATTTATTTTCCAATATTGTGATTTTATATTTTTGAATAAATAAACAAGCTAAAAAATGTTGTGGCGTAGTTGGTTAAAGTGCGTGGCCGCTATGTTAACGAACCTAGAGACCCGGGTTCGAACCCCAGCAGCGACAGAAAATTATTTGAAATAAAATAATTTTTCTGTACGGCCACCACCTCTCTGCAGACAATGTCAAACCTTAGAGAGCAATCAAAAATGCCATGTAAAGCTTCTTGATAACAAGAACATTCCGTTCATCATACCGTTCGGAGTCGGTGTTAAACCTGTAGGTCCGGTTCTCGGTCAATTGTGTACAAACTTAATTACACGCACAACACAATTGATCATAAGAAGCTAGGTCAAAGTCCTTTCAAGGGCTGAAATGGCCAGTTATTTATTTTATTTTTTAAAATAATTTATTAGAAAAAATTATCTTAGTATCTCTTCAAGATAATCACAAGCCAAATTTTTGGTTCAGAATAGCTATGGAAGTAAAAGTAACAGAACATTGTAACTCAGAATGAAGTTACAACTTGCTGATGTCCTTCTACAAGAGAATTGGGCTTTGGAACTAAACGTCGCATAACAATGAAACTCAGTATGGAGTTACTAATTGCCAAAGTCTTTCTACTGGAAAATTGGCACGTGCATTATATAGCGGGTGTGGTCCGATTTTCGATACAGAATAGCTATGGAAGTAAAAGTCACAGAATAATGAAGCTCATAATGGAATTGCCACTTGAGAGTGATATCCTTCTACTGGGAAACTGTAACGGACAGTGGACGATAAGCTTGGTGTAAAGTAAACGAAAAGTTTTGAATTTACTTATTATTTTTTAATATACTTGCCGGGCGTAGTAACACGCGCCGGGAATCGCCAGTACGTATATATTGTGAGAAATTAAAGTTGGAAGGTAAAGTGAGAAGGTAAAGTATAGAGTTGAAGTAAGAACTAAATAATGAGAAAATTTGAGATAAAAACAGTTAAGAGAAATATTCAAAGATGAGGCGCTTAAATGTGGTTTTGTTGCTGAAGCGTTTTAAATAATTTTGAAGGGTATTCCAAAGTCGAATTCTGCCGTCATAAGGAAGAGTGCGGCATCTACATATTGCAATATTCTGAGATAAACGGCTTATAGTAATTTATCACTGACTAGGGTTTAGATGGTTATAAATATTTGATTCTTCAGGATAGTTAAATCCAGTTTTTTTCAACATTAATAATATTTTACCGATTTTGTCAAAAATGCAAAAACAAACATTGTAGATGCCACTTTTTTTATTGTTTAATCACAAATAGTTCAAAAAGCCATATCTACATCAATTCTACGTTTTATTAGTAAAAAATAAGTTTTTAAATTTGATGTCCTTTGGTGACGTCAAGGTAAAGCAGAACTCAATCCTCTGTAAAGATTTGAAGGTTGTTGATATTGTCTATATCCAGATACCACTTTTTATCTCTGTTTAGATACTACGTTTTTACTTGAATGATTGCTTTAATTTGTGATCATATGACAATTCAGGTTAAAATATTAAGTAATTGAGCAAAAAATTCGTAATTTTTAATTTTTTTCTTGAAGATGAAGGAAATATGGTTGAGGAAAAGCAATAAAACTTATTTTGATTTTGATGCTAGATGACGGCAGAATTGCACTTATGAAAAACAATTTACTAGATTCACTGTATTTGAATACAGTGTATTCTTTATTTCTTCCTGAAGGAAAGATAGGCTTCCTGCACAATTGAAATTTTTCAAATAGATTGTTTGTAAAAAAATAAAAATAAATAACTGGCCATTTCAGCCCTTGAAAGGACTTTGACCTAGCTTCTTATGATCAATTGTTTTGTGCGTGTTATTAAGTTTGTACACAATTGACCGAGAACCGGACCTACATGCTTAACGCCGACTCCGAACGGCGATGAACAGAATGTTCTTGTTCTCAAGAAGCTTTACATGGCATTTTGATTACTCTCTGAGGTTTGCCATTGTCTGCAGAGAGGTGGCGGCCGTACAGAAAAATTATTTTAATTAAAATAATTTTCTGTCGCTGCTGGGATTCGAACCCGGGTCTCCAGGTTCGTTGACATAGCGGCCACGCACTTTAACCAACTACGCCACGGACGCCACCGGACGGACGCGCCGGACGGACGCCATAGATTGTTTGTACTTTTTGAATATACTACCCAAACGCAGAAATGTTCGTCTAGCTGAAAATTATATACAGTGTAGGTAAGTAAATTCATTACTGTATGAATAGTTAACTTCAAAATAGAAAAACGTTGAGTTATTTTAGAAATTAACGGTACTTATGTTATTTTTACAAATAAATTAATAAAATAAAATAATTCTCTTTCAGAGAAAATCACAAAATAAAAATTCACTCTCGATGCTAAAATGTTCGTCTGCTCAATTTACAATGCAGAAATGTTCGTCTAGTGAAAACGGTTTATCTCTTTTGTTGATATTCGTTAGAAATTTTTTCTTTTTTTTTATATCATATTGATCCGTTATCATTTTGCGTTGGTTGAATTGCAATTAAAGTTCTTCAGTCACTATTAAAATTTCAAAATGCGACGAGGTAAATCATTGTCGCTTGATATTAGAAAATTAATAATAAAAGACCATTTAAATGCGTTTTCGGCTTACAAAATAGCAGAAAAATTTAGTTTGGCTCGCAGAACAGTTCAGTCAATAATAAATCTGTACAAAAATACAGGTAATTGTAATAAGAAAAAAAAATCCGGGCCGACCAAATACTGCGAATGCTTCAGATTTGCTCTGCTTGAAAAGGATAGCTATTGAAGACAGTCATGCTTCTGCAGCAGCTATTACAGTTAAATGGAGGAACTTAATTAAAAAAGACATTTCTGTTGATACGTGCAAACGTATGTTGAAAAAAATTGGGTTTAAATTTTACAAGGTAAAATTTTTTCACTACTTTAAAATTTTTAGCTGTAAAATTTATCACAGTATATTAAATTCACAATTTTACCAGGCCAAGGAAAAGCCTTTGCTGACCCAGAAACAAAAAAAAAGAGGCTCAGTTGGGCAAAGGAGCACCTCAACTGGACGCCTAGACAGTGGGATTCTGTGATATGGAGTGACGAATCACGTTTCCAGCTATGTGTTGGGTCACAAAGAAATCGTGTGGTACGTCGAAAATCTGAGGCATTCAAATCACAATGCTTGAAGCGTTCCGTAAAGTTTCCTGCATCAATCATGGTATGGGGTTGTATGTCGGGCAGAGGTGTCGGTCAACTGCATTTTGCGGAAGGCATAATAAATGCTTCAAAGTACCAAAAAATATTAGAAAGTAACCTCCTTCCTGTAATACCATACCTGCAATCGCCGTGTCATACGGCGAAGACGACAAAGGCGTGGCTCAGAACATTCAGAACACTCAGAACATTGCGGCTCAGAACATTCCTCAGTTAGAGGAATGGCCTTCTAGCAGCCCAGACCTATCCCCAATCGAGACGATTTGGGGAATTATGAAAAAATCTTTAAGGAAAAATCCGGCTTCATCAACTGCCGATTTGAAGCTAAAATTGCAGGATATTTGGAGAAGTATCTCACCTGCAGAATGCAAAAGAGTAGTTGCGACTATGCCTCGACGAATTCGGGCGGTAATTAAAAATAAAGGCGATGCTACTCAATGGTAAAGGCTGATAGACGAACATTTCTGCATTGTAAATTAAGCAGACGAACATTTTAGCATCGAGAGTAAATTTTTATTTTGTGATTTTCTATGAAAGATAATTATTTTATTTTATTTATTTATTTGTAAAAAGAATATAAACACCGTTAATTTCTAAAATAACTCAACGTTTTTCTATTTTGAAGGTAACTATTCATACAGTAATGAATTTAGTTACCTACACTGTATATAATTATCAGCTAGACGAACATTTCAGCGTTTGGGTAGTATAAGCCAATGGAGGAAAATACAGTTTCTTCCATTGAGATATTTTAGAATACTGCAACCAAGAACTGTGTGTTGATATATAGGGTTTTCCATTAAGAACTTGACAACTTTTTTTTTTAAATAAAACGTAAACCATTTGAGATATTTCAAAAACTTTATTATCGGCTTGAAGTACAATCAAAACATTTATGAATGGAACTCTACTTCGTTCTATATGGCCACCGCGGGCACGTATGCAGCGGTCGATTCATTGGACCCAACTTTCGATGATTCGGCCACACATTTCGGCCGAAACGGCCGCTATTTCCCCTTCAATGTCTGAGCTCTTCCAACGTCGTCGGAAGGAAATGTTGAACTTGTTAGACAGTGATTAAGTATGTGTACAAGGGAACTAATTACGCAAGGAAGTATGAGTTTAATAAACCTGATATCTATTCCATCTTCACAGACAGCATTCGAATAAATCTTCAAGATGCATCTTACGACATCTGATTCATCAACTGCAGTGAACTCAAACTTCTGATGCATATTAGGGGTACCCAGATTTGGCCAAAATCAGGGGCTGGCGGCAAAAAACGAATTAAAAGCATCTGGATATAGTAGACACCCTGCAATTTTGTTGTTATTTCCTATTCCGATAGTCTTTAGATTATTCCAGAGTTTCTTTATATTATTATTTATATAATTTTATTATATTATTTATTTTATTATATTATTTATTTTATTTTATTTATTATATTTATTTAAATTATTTTATTTATTTTATTTATTTTATTTGTTTTATTTATTTTATTTATTTTATTTATTTTAATTATTTTATTTATTTTATTTATTTTGTTTATTTTATTTATTTTATTTATTTTATTTATTTTATTTATTTTATTTATTTTATTTATTTTATTTATTTTATTTATTTTATTTATTTTATTTATTTTATTTATTTTATTTATTTTATTTATTTTATTTATTTTATTTATTTTATTTATTTTATTTATTTTATTTATTTTATTTATTTTATTTATTTTATTTATTTTATTTATTTTATTTATTTTATTTATTTTATTTATTTTATTTATTTTATTTATTTTATTTATTTTATTTATTTTATTTATTTTATTTATTTTATTTATTTTATTTATTTTATTTATTTTATTTATTTTATTTATTTTATTTATTTTATTTATTTTATTTATTTTATTTATTTTATTTATTTTATTTATTTTATTTATTTTATTTATTTTATTTATTTTATTTATTTTATTTATTTTATTTATTTTATTTATTTTATTTATTTTATTTATTTTATTTATTTTATTTATTTTATTTATTTTATTTATTTTATTTATTTTATTTATTTTATTTATTTTATTTATTTTATTTATTTTATTTATTTTATTTATTTTATTTATTTTATTTATTTTATTTATTTTATTTATTTTATTTATTTTATTTATTTTATTTATTTTATTTATTTTATTTATTTTATTTATTTTATTTATTTTATTTATTTTATTTATTTTATTTATTTTATTTATTTTATTTATTTTATTTATTTTATTTATTTTATTTATTTTATTTATTTTATTTATTTTATTTATTTTATTTATTTTATTTATTTTATTTATTTTATTTATTTTATTTATTTTATTTATTTTATTTATTTTATTTATTTTATTTATTTTATTTATTTTATTCATTTTATTTATTTTATTTATTTTATTTATTTTATTTATTTTATTTATTTTATTTATTTTATTTATTTTATTTATTTTATTTATTTTATTTATTTTATTTATTTTATTTATTTTATTTATTTTATTTATTTTATTTATTTTATTTATTTTATTTATTTTATTTATTTTATTTATTTTATTTATTTTATTTATTTTATTTATTTTATTTATCTTATTTATTTTATTTATTTTATTTATTTTATTTATTTTATTTATTTTATTTATTTTATTTATTTTATTTATTTTATTTATTTTATTTATTTTATTTATTTTATTTATTTTATTTATTTTATTTATTTTATTTATTTTGTTTATTTTATTTATTCTTATTTATTTTATTTATTTTATTTATTCTCATTTATTTGTTTTTTTTTTTTTTTGTAGGACCTTAAGAATGTATGCATAAGTACTTATATACCCGAAGCCACCTTTTGTTTTAACTATAAATCAATAAAATGTGCGGTTTTTCGAATGTTGTTTTGGTGTAAAATTTATTTTTTAAACTAATTTATGCGTCAAGACATTGATATGGAAAAATTATTTTTCTTTTTGTGAAATTTTAAACTTATTTAAACTTTACTTAAGACGATAAAGAAATACATATTAAATTGCCATTATGTCTTTCCTTATTGATCAGAAACGTTTTCAAGAACACTTGATACACAAAGCTTATGATCGTAAAACGAGCAAGTAGCCATATATTGTAACTTAGAATCAGGATCAACGTTTAAGCACCAATCCGCTCCATAACAAATACTCTCATGTTCTCTGTATTCCCCCACAAGGCTAAGAGAATTGTTATCTTCTCCCGATATTTTAACAATACTAAAGTTTTCATACATGCATGCCACTAGTATTAGATTTCGATCTAATGGATCTGATTTCAGCCGCCATATACCACCCTTAAGATTAATCTCTCCGAGTGGCTGTTTAAGTGATCTTGTGTCAAACATTCGCATGCGTTCATCGTAGCTACCAGTCAGAAGCATGTGTTCTTTCTTTGGGTGACTCAGAAAAGAGGTAACACCAGCAATATGGGATTTATTTGTCAACACACGATCATAGGTTCGAATATCATAGGCATGCATGAACGTATCATCTCCTCCAGTATAAATAACGTTTCGATTCCATTTATCGAATGCGCAAATCCACGCTTCGAAACTGTGGGCAGACCAGGAATGTATTTTTTCTAAACCTCCTTTTGAATCATATGCAATGAGGTTGACATCGCCTCTGGAATCAGAAGCTAAAATACGTCGGTTGGCACTGCTTGTATCCTCCGTCTGTTCCCAATTCCAATCTAATGATAAAGTCAACAGATTATGGTATTCAGGATTGAGATCAAGACAGGAACGCAATTTCAACATGTTTTCCTCCAACTCATAGACTTCAAGTTGTCCCAGTGCATTGGCAGTCGATAATGTAGGCAAATTTTGACATTGTTTCAACCATTTCATGTCCAGAATAGCAGCTGTTTCTATGCGATGATGCTCTTTGAGGGAGTTTGTTTTGGGGTCAAATTCGTATAGATATATACGGCCTTTACGCCGACAAGGTGGTGAGCTAGATTCAGTATTATCGCCTTCAAGTTGATACGTTCCGCAGACAAAATATGACAAAAAGTCCGTATTGGGACACCATTCTATTGAATCTGCTGAGTACAATGTATCGATGGTATGAATTGTTTTAATTTCCATCTAAAAAAAGAAAAAAAATAAAACATGTTTAAGTAAAATAGTAGTTTTTCGGACAAAAAATGTTGCAATAAAAAGAAAGTGTCCTGTGAAAAAGATGTTTAGAAAATGTCTTTAATATGGTAAAAATTGCGGGAAACATAAAGAGTTTAACGTAGAAATTGGTTCAAACCTACTTCTTGTTCAAACTCTGATTTAAATAATTCCAATATGCCTGACCTTATCCTAGTTTGAATCTCTATCCTAATCTTTGTCTCAATTTTCCTAATCTTTGTCTAAAATCTTGTCATTATGTGTTCGCATCTGTTTTCTATTTTTTGTACCGTTTTTTGTCCTTATCTTTTTACCAATCTTGTCATAAATATTGTTTCAGGTGTGTCCAAACCTCGCCTTTATCCTTGTCCCAATCGCTGCCTTAGTTCTTTACAGAATCCTTATCTGAGATCTTGTCCTAATCCTTGTCCAAACCCATGCTCTAATCTTTGTCCAAATCTTTGTCCTACTCTTTATCTTGTTCCTGGTCTTGATCTTTGCCCTTGTACTTTTTCTAATCCTTGTCTTAATCCGTATCCAAATTCTAGTCCTTATACTTGTTCTTATTTTAATTTTAATTAAATTTTATTTTGTCGTTTCACCTCACGGTCGTTTCATTAAATTTACCGTAGCGCCAATAGTCACCGAGTTAATACTCCATACCACGCTTTTTACATTTTCAGTGCTTTAAGCTACTTTTTGTTTTATTTTTGTTATGAGCTAACAAAACTGAGATTTGCTGACGTAAAATAAAATTTACCGGATCACCTCTACAGGGCGAGTATATTACTATGCAACAATATTGCATTCGTGTTGCATAAGCTGCTACCTACGCGACTTGACGACGTCATAATTTATTTTTTATTTTTGTCCTAAGACCATGTATATATCCTTGATTTTTGTTTTATAACATTTGCCGTGGCGCATATACTCACCGAGTAATAATTCCATGTAGCGCCATTGCTCCATTTTCGATCTTGTAGCGGGTCTCTCCGCCGCCGCATGAAGTCATTAATTTTTTGTCAATTTTTGTCATGAGGGCTAAGAACTGACCTTTACTTACGTGTAGTATTTTTGACCTTAACACCTATAGATAGCGTGTTATAATTCCATGAAAGTTTCGTTGCTAAAACAGCAAGTCCTTATGATGTCTTAAATTTTTTTATATTTTCGTAATAAAATCAACCCTTACTGACCCTTACTGACCCTTACTGTCGTGTAATTACTTTTAGCATGACACATATACTCAATGAGTAACAATTTCATGCAACGCCGATGCATTTTCGAGAAATATATTTTTCAACTTTTTTGGAAACCTGCTTGGTAAAACGTAATGTTGTCACATCAAAAGGTTTTTTAAGTCGGTAGATATCCCAATTTTGTTTTGGTTTTTTCAATCATTTCTATATTGCTTATGAAAGTGAATCTTCGTTAGAGAAGGACCTTTCGGAGTTCGGAAATCTGAGAACAAGGCTGTCATACGAAAGAGAAGCTTTAAAGTGCTTCAAATGAACTTAGTAGAGGCTTCGCTCAAGTGTTAACGAGGGAGGGGAAATGTTCCTCACGATAATAATAATAATAATAATAATAATAAACTTGCCATTTCAGGCCTTGAAAGGATTTTGACCGAACTTCTTATGATCAAATTGTGTTGTGCGTGTTATTAAATGTTTTTACACAATTGATCAAGAACTGGACCTACTAGTTTTATGCTGACTCCAAGCGGCTAATGTACATGTTTTCAAGAAGCTGTACATGGCATTATTTAATCTCTGAGGTTTGGCATTGTCTGCAGAAAGCAAAAATTAATTCAATTGAAAAAAACTTTCTGTGTCAGATGGAAATTGAACCTGGATTCTCTGGCGTATGGGTCACGCACTCTACCCACTAGGCCACGGTCGTTCCTCACAATAATCTTTTGAAAGTTCAAATGTTAGTTGAGACTCTAGCTCGAAAAGTATTTAACGATATGAATTCTCAATTCTTTTAAGAAGTTTTTAAATAACTTATCCAGTGAGAACATAGACCTTCTTGGTTTTATCTTTTGCAAATTTTTTTATGATCGTCTACGTTGAATAAAACGTACTTTTTGTGATTTTTGTTTTCAAACAAATGGCTTTCATTTTCCATATTAGAAAAAAACTGTTGATATTTGATGATACTAGGTTCACACTAGATTTAGATATCAACTTTAAAAACTGTCTTTAGTTTTTTGGATTTAGCTGCATTCACAATAGACTGAAAGTTGGTAGACGCACTTTAGAACTGTATTTGATTATATGGTTTCATAAAATAAGATTTAGACAAGATTTTCTCACTAATTTTTTTTTTGTGGGCGAAGGAGGACAAACGAAAGCGAGATGACCGGAATCGCGGCGGTCTCAGTAGTTGAGTAAGTAGCGTGCTCGATTGTCACCCTAGAGGTCCCGGGTTCCAATCCCGGCCAGACTATGGTTCTACGCTTTAACCTTTCGCTTTTTCATTTTTCTTCTTTCATTTCTAATCAATTGAAATTGAACGTTCATCAATATCTACGACTTGATGTTGTAGTTGGTGATAGAGAAGTTTGTAGATGAGATTGCCTTTATAACTTGAATTGATTGAGCTAAAGGCATAACATTTGCCTCAGATTCAAAATTGACATGTTTCTACGGTTTTCCACCACGATTAGAACATCCTACACATGTTTCGTTTGATTGAAAGAACACCTATCCCCAGTGAATTTTTAAAGAAGTTAATTTTTTGAAAAGTTGTTTTGCTCCAAGAATAATTTATAAAAAATTATACTAATATCTTTTTCTGATCAAAAATTATCGCTATAAATCTATTTTCTCGGGCCCTCGATATTTCTTTTTTTTTCAACACGGAAATAGAGAAAAACACGGACCTTTAACATGAGCTTTAAAGTAATTTAACCCTTTGCTATCGTATTAATTTTATATATGGGTGTCATGCTGGTCGGAATTAATTTTCGTTGAAAGAACAGTAATACACAATATACAAGATTATTAAGGAAAAATAAAAAACTTTCGATATATGGGCATCTCCCAGTGGCACGGACGCGACATTCGCACGCTTTTATTACGTCAAAAACAAGAAAGAAACATAAAGAGTCGATATGTATTTTTAGTGTTCTAACGCTCTGAAAGAGTGCTACATTTTACAAATATATGGGCAAGAAAATATATGTAACATAATAATATTTTTAATTTTTTTTTTATAGTTCTTCATCGTGTGGTATCTTTCAAAGCAGTCTCCAATATGAAGCATACGACTGGAATGGTAAAAAAAGCTTTGGTGGTTGAGAGCAGACTTACGACTGGAACGGTAAGTTTGGTGGCTGAGAGCAGACATATGGTCGCAAAGAGTTAATTGATTATTTATATTGCAGGTTGCACAATCACTAAGTTTGAATGAAGCAGTGTCAATAAAAAGCGCCCAAGAGTTATTGCAAAATTCAATTTTATATAGGAGTTTAATTTGTATCAAAACTCATTTCGGACAATTTCCTAAGTTATTATCAATTTGGAAGGAAAGAGTATCAGCTTAAAGAAATAAAACACATAAATTATAAATGAAGTTCCTGAAAAGTTGGATGACGACCTTTGCCTTAAATTAAAGCTCTTCCAGTACTTTACTTTCTTTTATTTGGGCGTTATTTAATTTTATATTTTAAGAGTTAATTTATCATAAAATAAGGCTGAATATTAGAAATGAAATAAAGCAAAAAAAATAGTCTTTACAAATTGAATGAAATATAATAAAAAACTAGTAAGAAATGATCTTCGACTGGGTCGAAGTTAAAATACCCCCACGGCCGAACCAAAGTATATTCAAAGTCTTAAGCAATCAATAAAATGTTTATCTGTAAAACGTTTTCGTTATATTTTAAACAGAAAATATTCGCTTTTGTTTTTTGATAAAGTCGCTTTGTATGGGAGGTGGGCGTGGTTTTCCCTCAATTTGGTTGAATTCCATACACATAGTACACGTTATATATCAAAGTGTATATGCAAAATTTCAAGTCCATACATTAATTTTTGTGGATTTTAGAGAAATTTTACCTTTTTGATAAAGTCACTTTGTATGGGAGGTAGGCGAATCGGTTTTTTTGGTTATAAAACAAGAATCTACAATTTTATTCATTGTCTGAAAAGCACACTCAAAGGGCTTCAAGGCATAAGGTCCAACCGTTTCATAAATATCGGGGTCATTAAGTTTTGCAGATTCCTTTAAAAGTTGTCTGCATGCATTGCCTTCAAAGATCTCTCCTTGATCATTTTTAGCCATTAATTTCAACTTTGTGACCCAAATCAATGTTTTTTCCCGCCCAACAAGAGGTACGATACCACTCCAAAACAAATGATTGACAAAGCCCTGCAAAAGATGAAGTTCGGGAAGTTGTGGTCGGAGCAGGCTGGATAGTCGATTCACAGGGAATTTAACAAGTTTTGGGAGAGATTTAAAATTAATCTTATCGAAGATTCTTCATACTCAAGTCGCTAAAAAAATGCTGCAGTGACATTTACTTCGCAACATTTGTAATAAATGATAGATGTATATAGCCCTAGTCAAAGTTATTTACACTTTCAGAAGAAATAGATTAAAGAAAGCGCTGGCTTTTTTTGTTGCTTGCATAATTCGCAAAGAAATTTTTGGTTGTTGTATTATTTGTAGCATGCAAAGTAAAGAAAACATGTTTTAAAAAACCTAACGAAAAATATTAAAAAAAATTAGCAAAATATAACTATTCTCTGGCCTATACAGTTTTCGCACAATGTTTTGTGGACTGATGAGTCTTCTTGTAAATTCGAGGAGTCTTTTGGAAAAACATTCATGTATCTTCCTTAAATCCTAAGAAGTAAGGTCGTGCAGCACTTATGTTTGTAAATAATTGTGTTTATTGACTCCAAGAAAGGCTGTGTAAATACTTATGACGCCAGAGAGTAGTTATCAATTATTAGTTTATTTTGTGATATATATCCAGTGTTGCCAGAAATTTTTGGGGGAAAAGGCTAGATGGTCTTTAAAAAAGGGCTAGAAAAGGCTAGATGGCTTAAAAAAAGGGCTAAAAAAAGGCTAGATTTGGTTACATTATTTTTTAACTCTGTGACGTACGTATTTATATATTTACATACTATATGAATATGATATAAAACAATACCAAGAACAAAACATATTTGAAATTGATTAAAATTGAATTCAGTCTCTCAAGCTCAAAGTGTAAAAACCGTATTTTTCGAGTTTTTCAGATTTTTCTTGCTTGCACTCGGCTCTTCAAATTCCAGTACTTTCAGTTTCATCATTAAAATCACTTATTTTCTAACTCATTTCTTGTATAAATTTAGAAACTTTATTGAAATATCTAGTAAATGGAAACCAAAATTGCAAAGAATATTTGATTTTTCCATTTCCAGCTGAAATAACGTTTCAGTTATGAAGTGCTGTCAAATATATTATTTTGAGAGCACAGGGTTGCACTGGGTCCATACCAGAGATCTGCAGCAAGTCAATTGAAAATCATGAACTTGAAAAAGAAATCAAGTTTTGACTTGACTTGTGGAATCTTGATATGTTTCTACTCTACAAGCAACAAATAGCTTCTGAAAAACGATTTTGTTTCTACCGTTTAATTGGTAGAAAAAAATCAAGCTTTTTACTTTTCAAGTCTAAACGACTGCGCTGCCGTAGAAAGCCACTGACGAGCGTCTACTTATGCTTTTCTATGCAAAGTGACGAAATTAATTAACCCCTACGGAGTGGTCGAAAGGAGTAGGTCCCCAAGGGAAAAATGTTCCTTTTGCAAAAGTAATGGGAGTCGGTCATACATATTAACCCTCTCCGGCCCTACTTAAAGCTCCTCTGTTCAGGTGCAGGAAATAAAAAAACAACAAGAAGAACACAAACATACTTTAATCCAATGCTTTGAAGTTAAACTGTATTCTTAACTCGAGAAACGAAGTTTGCACACGAAGTTATTTCCTCGAACTTCGTAAACAGATTTTAAAATAAAGGATTTGTAGGCAAAATAATTACTTTTTCCCTACATTTCCAATTTTCTACATTTGGCAATTTGATTTTTACTGGCTATGATTCGCGCAAACTTGGTGTTTGCCTGCCTCGACTTGCAGAGAGTTGAAAAATTAAAGGAACTGGAAACAACAAACGGATAGACCATACATCTTAATCAATATATCAAAAAAGGCTAGAAAAAGCTAGAACGAAAAAAAAGGCTAAAAAAAAGCTAGAGGCTAGACGGTATTTTTTGAGGCTAGACGACAGTAAAAAAGGCTAGATCTAGCCTCAAAAAGGCTAGACTGGCAACACTGTATATATCGTTAGGTTTGCTAAAACTTGTTTTTATTTAACATACTGCATAGAATGCAACAACAAAAAAATATCTTTGGAAAATTTTTCCAACAACAAATAAAGTGAGCTCTTTCTTTAAAACATTTAAAAATATTAGCGATGTGTAAATAGTTTTGACTATGGCTGAATTTCTTAGAGGCTGTCCAATTTGACCCAATTTAAGTATAAAAGTGATTACGTAATTTATGGACGGGACGGGATAGTGGAATAGGTCTACAAGGGATACCACTTAAAAAAAAACGCGCCGCGATATTTATTTCCGTAGATGGTGTGGAAACAATATCCCAATTCTCAATATTTTACACGCACACACACGTAGGTATAATATATATATAAATATATACAAACATACATCCATACATATATAAACACTTTTATACTTGAATATATTGCGCTGTCTAATGTACAAAGTGGTTCAATCACGTTAAAATGCAAATATTGAGATATTTTCAAAACGAAATCAGCTGGGATTTTAATTCAAAGTGATATTTCATCAGAAAAACATTACAAACACTTGGAGACATTCAGTTTACGTTGCCATTTTAGGTCAACTTGAAGTTGCTTCAGGAGCAGTGTGCCGATTTGGTTGAATTTCATATTTAGGGTGTATTTTGAACATCAAAACTCATATACTAAATTGCAAGTCCATATATTAATTTTTGTTGAATTCTAAGAGATTTTACCGTTTTGATAAAGTCACTTTGTATGGGAGGTAGGCGTGGTTTTCATCCGATTTGGCTCATTTACGAACTTGACCTTCATTTTTTAAATAAAAGTTTAAATATTGAATTTCGTGATGATAGCTTTAAAATTACGGCTGTAATCGTGATCACAAACAGACGGACAGAAGGACATGGCTAAATCAACTCGGGTGGTGATGCTGATCAAGAATATATATACTTTTCTATACCTACCACGCCTCCTTATGGACGTTACAAACGGAGTGACAAAATTAATATACCCCCATTTACGTTTTTTAAACGTGGGGGTATAAATATAAAAATAAAAATAGTTTTGTAAGAATGTATTTTGGGTTTTTATTAATTTTTCGGTTTGGGCGATTTATAAATCAAGTAAAAGTCAGGTTGATTTAATATTAAACGCAGTTAAATGCACTTATGAGGACTTTTCTTACAATATGAATCCCAAATTAGTACGTATGAAAAATAATGAGATACAAAAAAATAAGAATATACCCGACTTACAAATATAACTTCACGCGTTAAAACTTTTTCCTTTAAATAAATATTTTACAAATTTCGTTAAATTTTATCGATCAACAAGGAAGATTCGTTCGAACAAAATCACAATCATGAAAACATACTGTGAAGATCTAAAATTAAATTTACCATGTTGGACTGTGTCAATTTGTGGAAAAAAATTTCGCATTGTTTTTTTTTTACTTTTAAAAAATTATCGACTTTTGCCTTTATTACATAGTAATATTATGTTTACATTATAATATGTTATGTTTACATAATTTCTACATACATAATGTGTAACTAATTATATAATATAATGCTTATGTTTTACAGTTAATCATCACTACTACATATTGTTGTCAATATTTGCGGTTAACACATTTGATAATATTTCCATTTTGCAATATAAGGATATTCTATCAATAATATATATTTTTTTATGTTGTTGTTGTTGCTGTTGATTCGTGTTCTGTTTTTCTCTAATTTAAATTATTCTAAGCAAATATTAGTTACTTAGTTTTCATTACAATGATAGGTTCGAGAATTTTAAGAACATCGTTATTCTCTTGCTGAGCATACTCTTTGTTAGAGGATTTTGTAAACGCTGGATTATTAGTTGCGAGTTGTTGATTTTGTTGCTGTTGGTGCTGCTGTTGATTGGTTAAAGCTATCAATTGTTGCTGACGTTGATTATGCAAATGTTGTTGTGCTAATGATTCGTTTGACTGAATTTGTTGTTGCTGTTGTTCTTGGTGTTGTCTTTGCAAGTCCTGTTGCTGTCGCTGTAATTCCTGCTCGTCCTGTTGATCCCGCAACTGCTGCTGCTGTAGCGGGGCTGTATCAGAGTCGGTTATGGCATTTGAGTTGGAGTTGGTGTTTAGTTGTGCGTACAATTGGCGGGTGCGTTCCTCTACCTTTCGTTTGTAATCAGGCGTTTGTGCCCGCAATCTGCGCATGCGTGCATACTCTGCCTGCCTGGACAAGCGCACTTTGCGTTCATCAGTACTTTCAGTCGCTCGTACTTGAGCACGTTTGACACGCGCCCGCTCGCTCAACTTTTTTAGGCGTATTTCGCGCTGTTCAGCGGTTTCGTTAGCGCGTACTTGACGCTGATGTGCTGCCATTTTGTCCAGGCGGATACGTTTTTCTTCTTCAGTTTCGAATTTGTGTTGACTGGATGAGGACAAGGAGGAGGAATGTTGACCACGTCCGCGACGCTGAGCTAGTTGAGGCGATGCGAGCATGTTAGTGAAATCTTGCTCTAATAACGCATTAACTTTATGCTGATCCAGCGACTCTTGGGGCTCTGAGGGCAAACTAGAAATCTCATCGTTGGCATTCTCCGTATTTGATGTGGAGTTTGTGTAAATAATCTTTCTAGGGCGACCGCGGACCGGTTTTGGAAAATCCTGTATGGCCTGATGGTGTGTAACAGATGATGCGGCAGCAGCTGCTGCCGCTGCTGCTGTCAGTGTGGTATTTGTTAACAGATTATAGGCGCCACCTGCCTGCGGAACTTGAGACACTGATGTTGGACTTGTTGAAGTGTTGCTCGCAAAGTGCACCGGTGTAAATGGAGGCGGAACTGTGTTGGGCGCAATACCAAGTTGGAAGCCGTTGTGATACATCGGGTAGTACGCAGTTGACTGAGTCGGTGTGTTGTTCGGAGAGGTTCCAGCTGATGTGTTAGCTGTTGTTGGAAATGTAGCCAGATAGGGGAATTGATTATAAAGTGGATTAGGGGGATTCTGAATTTGTGGATGAGAAGATTTAAGCTTTTGACCTTCATTATTTGCTGTCGATGCAACAATAACTTTAGTGTCATTCCCAATATTAGTTACAGCAGCAACAGACCCGCTGTTGTGACTGGTTGTGTTGTTTCCATTGTTGGCCTGTATGTAGTATAAATAATAAATAAATTTGACAAAACAACAACTTATCGGATACACTTGCGCACATGCATATATTTTATCGTGTTATATGAACATTTTAATGGGAGCATTTTTTTTTAATTGGGGACTTTTTTCGATAGCCTCGCTCGCCCAACTATACATTAAAAAATAACGTTGCTTTAAAAAAAGAATTGGCAAATTCATCCCTTGAAAGCCTTTAACCAAGCTTTTTATATGGCTAATGTGCATTTTATCCAGAAGCTTTACATGACATTATTTACTTTATGCCGTTTACCATGCAGAGAGGTGACGACCTATCAGAAAAATTCGAGACCGAAACTACTCTCAAATTGTTTACGATAAACTGTCGTTTTAGCAGGTAGATCAACACTTACTAATTTCAAATTTTTTAACATATATCTCTAAGGAGAAAGATTGAGAAAGTTGAACGCTTGAAAACTTTACTTGAATGAAACTTAATTTTCAACTCTAACCCCTAAGCTTGGTTTAGATTATATTTTCTTCATGGCTTACAATTTGTTAAAATTAATGACTACTTATCCTCGCACCAATATAAAAGTTTCTTTAGGTTTTCATTTCAATGCTAATTGGTGCCTTCTTAACAATATATTGTCTCTCAATATATTAAAATATCAAAGCCTTACATTTTTTAGGTCTTTCTCACCTAAGGTCTTTCTTACTTAAGATCCTAGACTAAGATTCAAAGATCACATCGAATGTTAAATTGCTAAAACTAATTTAATCTTGGAATTTAAAAAAACAACTCTACAGATTTCTCAAATCCTTACACTCTTAAATCCTTACTCCTTTTTAGCAAGTTTGTTTTTTATATTTTAAACTATCTGCCAATTATACTCTAAAATAAATTATATATATAAAATAAAAATATAAAAACCCCGGAGGGTTGTGGGGATATAAAAAGGCGAAAAATCGGCCACAAAGTTTATGGACGACCCATAAGCTACTGAACTAATTTCCATCATATGATCGCAATTCCATAATCATTCAATATTTACTTAATATAATCATTAAATTTACATATGCATGGTGAAAGATTTTCACTCTGATGAAAATGAAACAAATAAATAAAAAAAAAAAAATAAAAGAATGTTTACAAATTCAAACTAACGGCACTATGATATTTGGGTCTTTTCAAATAAGAATTGATTTTTTTATATTTTACGCAAATATTTTTTTACGTGAAACGTTAAAGTAAAAATTATGACCAACTGACCAACAAAGTAGTTGAGGGGTTTACCTACCCTTAATTATGTCGTGGTAAATAAAGAGAACACGTATAAAAGCATATCGCACTCCACCTTCAAAACAGACACAACTCAAAATTCCAAAATTTTCAGGAGAAGCAAACAAACCAGTTTGTTTTTCAAAGGAATCCATACAAAACAAGGAGACGAAACAATTTTTTTTATTAAAGAGTAAAAAGATGAGTGCAAAATTTCGACAGTTGGTGGAGGTTATCACTCCGAATAGTTTAACATTAAAAAGTAAAACATTGTAAATTTTGAGTTGTGCCTGTTTTGAAGATGAAGTGCGATATGTAGCATAATGACTGTTTAGACGTAATCTTTGTTTTGTTTTAGATAAATATCAATTTTAGGAACCTTTTATTTGGACAAAAAAACTGGTTCGTAACAATTGGGATCAGAAATTGAATTTTAAGATTTCGAAGCAAAAAGAAACAAACCAAACACGGCCATTTAACACAAACCGGGTATGTAAAAAAAAATTTTCGAATACTTCTAATTTAAATATTTTATGTATAAAAAAACAAATTATAAAAGAATTTTAAAAAAGTATAGGCTTATAAAGAAGAGCTTGCGTATGTTATGATTTACACTCTGAAAAAATTTAACTTTCCTAAAATTGTTTTTTTTTTTTTATGTAATTTAACGAATCAAATTGTTGGCCACTTAAATTTATTAGTAATTTACTTAAATTATTTAACCCCATAATGTGACGACAATTTCAAATTACTTATGGAGACAGACATGTGTTCACGAAAAGTTATCCGAGGCTCCACACAAAAACTGTAATTAAACAGAAAAACTCGCCACAGCATAGTAATTTCTGGTGCATGGGGATTTTGTTCCAAATAAACCTAATGAGGTCAAAAAAATTTTAAACTTCAATTATGTGACTGAATATAAATCAGTATTAAAATTATTTCTTTCCCATGACAGTAACATATCTTGGTTGTTTAGTTTAAGCCATTTGTTTGATTATGCTGAAATTATTGCGCATTACAGCCTTTTTTGTAACTTCATTATTTTTCTTTTATATTTAAATTTTTTTTATATTGGCAACGTGTTCAGTAATTTTTCTCATAGTCCTTGGTTATGAACGTTTTTATTTTTCCAATTGGAGAATTTATGGAAGCACTTTATCTTATTGGCGTGTATCTCTATCTTATTGGTGGATAGTTTTAGGGGTGCCGCCTAAGTAAATATGGTCTACTTGATTTCATCTTATGCAGTAAAATAAAACAGATGCACTGATTTCTGTTTTATAAAAACATTTTCGAATAATAAGGAAATAACTTAAAAATCTTAAATGACTAGAAAGTCCTTGTTAATATAATTTTAGCACACCTTTAACCCTAGAATACTAAACATAGCCTGTGAGGCGAAGCAAAAGACTTCTGTTTACCTCAGATCCAAATATGTGGCCTGCAAAAAAGCCTTTAGTATATGTAATGTATTTTAAAAAATGAATTGTTTTTGTTAATTTTTTTTACTTAATATGTAATAAACATGTTTTTGTCTTGGTTTTAATATATTTTTATTTTTTTTAAAGTAAAATATGGATTTTATATAAAAATCGCCTCCCAGGCGAAGTTTAGCATTAGAGGACTAAAAAATATGTTTAGTATTCTAGGGTTAAATGTAATCGAACTATCGATATGAATCCTTGTGAATCAATGTGAATCATATCTGCGTAGTCTGTAAGAACTCGGTTCATCGACTTAAATAATCAAATAAATCCTGAAGGCAACAGAAATTCTTCTTCATTATATTCAAAACTCATTACTTAACCGATGCAATGAACGTCCTGACACACCTATTGCCTGTTGCTCTAAACATGAAGCAAACTATATTCAAATGAAAAAGTTATGGCTTTGGTTAATTATAAGAATAGTAAGTTTTTTTGAGGATTGCTCTGCATGTTGTATTCCTCTTTATAATTTATCTTATTCAGGATTCCTCTTCATCAGTTTAAGAAATTATTATTGATATATCAAATTGTTAGCTTAGTCAGGCAATACTAATGATATATTTTCTTTGTAATATTAGTCTTAAGTAGCTTATCATTTAATCAACCCTGTCTGTTCACTGAAACTTTCAAAAGATTGAATTTTATAAATTTGGCGGATTTTGTTAACTTTTTTATGTCAACAGTTTTTGTGCATGTACGCAAGTGTCTCAAACGCAATTTGTGTTTAAATTCTTAATCATACAAACCTGAAGTTCGTGCTTTTTAATAAACTTATTTTGATAATATTCAATGGAACTCGCCAATGTACTGAAATGGGGAACGTGGGCGGGTGGCAACTTTGACAGAACATTTTTTTGATCATCGTAAAGATTTTGTTGGAAAATGCTATTCGATTCAGCATCCAAGTTCAAGTTGTTTTGTTGCTGTGTATAGCGTGCATTTTGCTGCTGTGGCTGTTGAGGATGTTGTTGTTGCTGCTGCTGCTGTTGTTGTTGTTGCTGCTGCTGTTGGGATTGAGATTGAGTTTGTTGCTGCTGAGTTGCCTCCTTTAATATAGTTGGTCGCAGGCCAGGACTTATAAACATGTTTTGGTAGTATTCAATCGAATTGGTCAGAGTTTGGTTTGGGCTGTAACTAGTATTTAATTGTTGTTGCTGATGTTGTTGTTGCTGCTGCTGTTGTTGTTGCTGTTGTACCTGTTGATCAAGCTGCTGTTGCTGCTGAGACTGTGCCATAACAATGCTGTTGGCTGCCGCTGCTGTTGGTGTCGGTGCGGCCTGATTTAAATTAATATTCTCGTTATTACAATTTGAGTTTTGCAGTTGGTTTTGATTGTTATTGTGTTTTAAAGTTTTTTTCTTTTCTCTGACCTTTTTGGCGTAATCGTTCAATTTTCTCAGTCTTTCCTTGCGTTCTTCGGGATTTTCGTTTGCAATACGTTGACGAGCCCTAGCTGCCATTTCAGCTAGACGAACCTTGCGCTGCTCCGGACTTTCGGTAGCCCGATACATACGCATGCGCTCGGCGAGTTTATGCAGCCTTTTCGAACGCTGATCTGGTGACTCCATTGCTCGGCGCAGTCTCTGACGCGCCGCATTTCGAACCAACCTCATTGCCCGTTCCATATCGGACTCATTCTGACGACGCATGCGATTGGCTTCGGCGTTGCGCGCCAGCCGCTTGCGATATTCTTCTTCACTTTCGCGAGTGCGACGCTCGCGCATTCTTTCTGCATTTCGAGCTAACCGACGGGCGCGCGCTTCAGGACTTTCGTTCCAACGCTGGGACGAATGCGAGTGTGTGGAAGTTATCGATGTAGGGCCAATGGAGGTTGTTGCCGCAGCTACAGTAGTGGGTGCAGCTGCAGCAGTATTGGGCGGCTGCGGTGTTTGTGGCTGTTTCAACGACAGAGGCTGTGGATAGGCCGGTAGACCTAATTGCAAGTGTTGTTGTTGTTGCTGCTGTTGTTGCTGTTGCTGTTGTACCTGCTGCAATTGCAGTTGATGCTCCTGCTGTTGTTGCTGCTGCTGTAGTTGCAATTGCTGTTGCTGCTGCTCCTGCTGCAGCTGATGATGTTGCTGCTGTACCTGCTGCTGGTGCTGTTGCTGCTGCTGCAAATGCTGAAGGTGCTGTTGATGATGCGACAGTGGAACCAACAAGGATGAGGGATGATCGATGAGTAGACGTGCATTCGGGCCATTTAAAGCTAATAGATGCGTTGCGTATTGCTGCTGCTGCTGTTCTAGTGGTGGCTCTATTTTTATCCCATTGGGATCTGATTCCATTATTTTTTAAACCGACACGCTCAGGAATTAAAAAACTTATTCGACAACTTCCTTGCCCACATTTAAATAGATTTCTCTTCAAACTTTTGTTCTTAACTCGTAAAGTTTTTCATTTTTCTCCAATTTCTGCGTATTTGCAAAAATTAAAAATATTTACAAAAGCTTCCCCCACTGATGTCATTTACTTAACTTGCTTGTCAAATTTGACGTTTAATACCACTTGGATTCTGGAATGCACTTTCCATTCCATTTCCAGTGCTCGAGTGGATTGACAGCGTAGACAATCCTTCCAATCGATTTTTCACATGATTATCTCCATCCCTTTTGCTTTTTAATAATACTTTATTTTTTCTATATCAATTGTGTTGGATTTGTTAAAATTGCTCTTACTTCAAATGTTTGTTATTAAAAGTTGTTCACGTGCCGCGTATTTGCGGTTTTATGTTTAAATTTATTTGCTGCTCCACAATGGGCATCATTGAATTCCAATGCTTATGAATTGCATTTCTATTGCGTTTTCCCAACATTTAAATTTTTACTTGGTTTTTTTGAGTTTTTCTACTTATGAGCCGAACACCAATTAGCGAGTTCTACAAATAAATCCTAGTGGAATATTTGTTTATAATTATTTTGACTTATTTTGGACAAATAAAAACAAATCCGAAATAAAACCAACCGCGGGTGGGTAACGCAGCGCGACACTCCAACAACACTTGGAATAAAAAAATGTAAATATAAGAAATCCAACTGGAAGGGAGAGTTTAAAAAAGGGAGGCTTGTGCTTGCATGCGCGATTCCTTTATTGTAGCTGGCTGACTCTGATGTTCATAGCTTGTTTACGAAGTTTAGTACAAGTTTAGTACGAAGCGCTTGATTGCGCCACTGCAACACATCCACCCCAAGAATAATTAGATTGCAATTTGGTCGATGTTTTAATATACATACACACACATAATATATATATACATCTGGAATTATTTAACACACTGCGCGATTTGGTATCTCCATCATAAAACTTGATGCATTACAGCAACTAATACGGAAGTTGCTTAGTCAAGGAAGAATACTATTTTTTATGAATATTTGCGATTTAATGCTGAAAGAGATACAATTTAAGGGATTCATTCATGTACCCTATATTTTTTTATAGTTAGTATTTTTTATAAACATTGTTTTTGTTCCAAAACTACATTTCTTCAGTGAAAACAAGAACAAAGAAGAACCCCTTGATTGAAGTTCACTTACTGCATGACTTAAACGAGTATTATTTGTGGCTCTTGAGCCTAATCCTATTGCTGACATTTTCTTAGTAGAACATTTTTTACCCTTCCTAATTCAAAATAAGTAAAAAATCTTTACTTTTCTATAACAGAGCACTTTTGCTCAGCAAAAATTCACGGTTTGCTCGAAAGGTTTATCAGAAACAAAAAGTTTCAAATTTAAGGTATAATACAAATATTTGAGAAATTATGCACAAGACTTGCGATGGACTTAAAAGTATGCACCAATGATTTTTAAAGAAGGTAGAGTGGATTCGCATGGGTGGGCGTAGCTTGATATTGATTGATCGACTTTATACATCTCTTATGATATTCGACTAATGACAAAAAACTGAAACAAAAAATTTCATTTTATTTATTCCAAAAATTAATTCTCGATCTTTAAAAAAATTAAGGGGCTCACAGATTAATCTTTATAACAATTAAGAAAATTCACGAGAGCACTTTGAAGGATCACGGGCCCTACTCTGTATTGCGATGCAAAAAATAAAAAATCGCAAAATAGCGTAATCGGTACTCCGTAAATCGATAACCACGTGCAATTTGCTATTAGAATGCGCATCGCATTTAATTTTCGTAACGCATTGATTTACGCATCGCAATACGGAGTAGGGCCCCAGCACTTTCTTAAAGAATCATATCGGTCTCCTACCCGAATTGAGAAGAAAGATAACTAACCACCGTTCAAGTAAATGAATACATTAATTCTGAAGATTTTTTCTGATTGTTATTGTCGGTAAGTGGTGTTATTGTCGGACAGTTGTGGTGTCCGTGGCGTAGTTGGTTAAAGTGCGTGGCCGCTATGTCAAAGAACCTGGAGACCCAGGTTCGAACCCCAGCAGCGACAGAAAATTATTTGAATTAAAATAATTTTTCTGTACGACCGCCACCTCTCTGCAGACAATGGCAAACCTCAGAGAGTAATCAAAATGCCATGTAAAGCTTCTTGAGAATAAGAACATTGCGTTCATCGCCGTTCGGAGTCGGCGTTAAGCCTGTAGGTCCATTTCTCGGTCAATTGTTTACAAACTTAATAACACGCACAACACAATTGATCATAAGAAGCTAGGTCAAAGTCCTTTCAAGGGCTGAAATGGCCAGTTATTTATTTATTTTTTTTATTGTCGGTAAGTTATCGTTTTGTAAATTAATTTAAATTAAAAGAAAATGTTAATGAATCTATTAGCTGAGCCAATTTAAAAAGTTAAAATACCTCGGAAATGAGACAAATTCTCAAAATAACACTTTAAATGTGACACATAATTTGAATGTATAAGGACAAAGATTTTTTTACAAATAGAATCCAATTAATCCCCAAATCATATTCAGAATCCACAAAAATATTTGAAAACATACTGGCGACAATGATTTGTGATTTACCCGACATCTTCCCAGAAAGACCTTCACCTGCCCGATTTCCGTTTCAATTCAACTTCTGTTTTTCTTTTGCAACTTTTGTGCAAATCAAGTCTATTTTCTAAATTTCAATATTGTTTAGCCTGCAAGACCATTGAATCTTATGACTCACGTGAAATGTTTCTCTCTAAAATAATTTCGATAACATTTCCAATCAATAGCTTCTAAAACATAACTTAAGTATCGTGGTTTTTTAGTCTCAAAGCTCTACAAATTTTTTAACTAAAAATAGTTATGTATATTACAGTGGGCAAAGAAACTGATATTAAATCCTAGTTTCCGACTTTGAGGGTGATGCACTTGAGCTGCCATCTTTAATTTAAGGTGCAAAAAACTAGTTATTACATCTTTAATTTAAGGTGCAAAAAAATAGTTATTACATAATAACTACGATATAGTATACAATACGAGAAAAACATTGAAGCTACTCTACATTCTTTCTATGGGCATAGGTTTTTGAGATGTGTTTTAAAATTTTGCATCTTTAAGATTTTAACATCACTTTTATTTTAATCGTTTTAAATTACGCATTGGTTAGGACTCTTTTATTGCTGCTAAATTTATTTGTTCTGCCGCCATTGTCGATCCAAATAGAAATAAAACCCACTTATTAAAATCGGAAGGCTGACTGGAATCAACATTAAGAACAAATTTTATAGACCTGATTCATGACCTGTTCCCACTGCAATCCACGCAGTTCTCTGTATTGCTCCCTTGTGTATTGTTCTCTAATTTTAAGTTGTGTAAGAAGAGGCGAATATTACATTTGACCATATATAAAAGTAATAAAAGATAGAGAACCATAAGGTTTTTAGGATTATCATGCCGAACGCCCCTCCACCCGTGAGTTTTGTTCCTTTTTTTTTTTTTGGCCCGTTTAGGAAAACCCTAAAAATTGTTATTGTTGTCCTATCTTGCTTCGTTTTGGAGGTATGGCGTCTTTTATGTATATTAAGGATGTATATCGGCGGACACCTCTAGCTGTGAGTCTCGTTTTTGGGTCCCCCTTTAAGAAAACCGTAAAAACTGTTCTTTTTGGCCTATCGTGCTTGCTTCATTTTGGAGATATGGCGTTTTTTCTTATATTTTAAGGCTATCATATCGACTGACCCCTCTACTTGTGCGTCTCGTTTTTGTGCCCCCTTTAGAAAATCCGTAAAAATTGTTAAATTTATCGATGCTGATATATGGTGCACTTTCAAATATTTTTCGACACTAACGAAAAGCTTTCATAACATGCAGTGCTTGTTTTCTTGGCTCCGCTTCATACAGAAAATTTTTTTTCGGTGTCAAGGCTACACTGAAATATACTCCACCTCAATCAAGTTCAATGAATAGAAGGTTTTGGGCAGCTATTTAATGCCCACCAAACAATTTTTACATTGTTCGAAATTCTGAAGAAAGACCATTGGGAGGGAGAGCGGAATCAAATAATTAAATGTGACTGGCAAATATTAAAACTCTGATAATATATGAATGCTATCAAAATAGGAGCGAAAAAAAGAGAAACGTGAATCTATTGCGTTTTTATCAGTCAAATCGTCCATGGCCACTAATTTTCGTAAAAACAAGTTCGTTAAGCCATATATGTATATTATTACATAAATATATTTATTGCGAATTTATTTAAGACCTTAGTTTAAGAAAGAAAATTCTATAAATATTTTAAAATAAGATATTATGAAAAACAAATCAACTTATAAACAAAGTTACGTAACAGCCCAGTATACGTGATATTTTTGAGACTCGTACACATGTATTTGACAATAATAAGATTACATTTTTTAAAATTTTGTGATAAATAATACTTTTTCCTCAACCGTAGGGACTGGAGCCAATAGTTCTGTCGTGAAATCACATAATTAATTCATATAAACGCTCATTACAATGTTTACTGGGAGGTTTAAAATATAAAATAATATAATTAAATTATATAAGTAAATAAAGTGTTTAAAAGTACATAAAATGTATAAAAAAAATATATATATAATATAATCGAACATTAGATGTAATAATTAATTTAAGTAAGGAAATAAATCATTATAAATAAAGATATGAGAATAACAATTAAATACAAAAGAAAAAAAAAGTTCAAATTAATAATTGGAAATCATGTTAATCTTAATCAATACTTTGCAAATTAAGCCTAACCTAATACAAATCAAATTCAAACTGTGTAAAGAAATATTCCCAAAATTGATCACTGACTTTTTGTAAAAGTAATCTATTATCTCTACAAAAAGTAGAGATTCAACTTTTTGTTTATGTTTGAGATATGATATAAGGATTTATTAGGAGCTTTTACAACTCATTTAATTGAGTAGAAAAAGCCGTGAGTACGTTTGACTTTATGGTTAACCAGAAAAGCCAAGTTGACCATCGAAAATATCTGGTTAGATATTCAGATAAAAGTGGTTCTCAACTCATTCTCAATATTTTGTTTATCAATAAACAGTTAGCTTATGATATGCAAAGGTTAAATTTAACGTGTAAATCCTTGCATTTAGTATATGCAAGCAATCAAATCGAACTTAACTTCTTGCTTCAGCCATTTTGTGAACAATTGATAAGAAGAGTTGTTAAAAATGAGAATGCAACTTTATTCCAATAGTGTACGCTATATCAAATAATTACATACATTGAATTTCAATTGAATTTTGACTAGAACTTATATACCAGTGAAATAGATAATTGAAAATTTTACAGTTTACATTTATGTGATATTTGCATGTATTATAAAAATATTTCCAAAGAACTTAACATTATTACGATACATTGTTATTGTTAGCATTAATTGTTAATCATTAAATTAATTAAAAGGTGCTTTAAGTACCCAGAACTAAGGAGTCCGTGTGTGTGTATTTATTTGTATGTTTTCTGTCTGTCTGTCTGTGGTGTGTTTGTATGTGTCTATGCATGCAAGTATGTGTATATTTGTGTTGTTGTGTGTGAGTATGTGTCGTGTGTGTACATATATGTATGTACGTGCGTCCCTAATATCCCTTTAATCTGTCCTGCAGTGGTGGCTTATGCACCTTAGGCGCAGTGGCTCTTACAAGACGCATTCGCTCGGCTGCTTTGGCGAGACGCTTTTTGCGTTCCTCAGCTGTCTCGCTGGCTCTTCGCAACCGTTGCCGCGCTGCATTCTTCATCAGTCTTAGGGTTCTTTGTACTTCATTTTCGTTTTGCCGTCGTACGCGATTTGCTTCAGCGTTCTTGGCCAGCCTAATGCGATACTCCTCTTCAGACTCCTTCGAACGTTTCTCCCTCATTCTGGTGGCGTTTCTTTCCAGGCGACGTTCGCGGGCGTCCGCTGATTCGTTACTTCTCCGTCGAACTGATTTGGGTGATTTGCTGCTGGCGCTCTGCTGCTGTGGCTGCGGCTGTTGTGGCGGTTGTGTCGTCTGCGCTGGCTGCTGCTGCTGCTGCTGTTGGTAGTTGCTGTTCTCCAAGTTAAGTGCGTTTGTTGTGGTTGATGTGGGCGTGTAGTTGTTGTAGTCGATTAGGCGGCTGTTACCTGGATAGAGGTGGTGCATGGGATTCTCATAATTTAAATATTCTGGTTTAATAAAGAACGGATCTCGCGTCGGTAACGGAGCCGTCGGAGAGTTAAGGAAATACAATCTACTGTGATGATCTATACTCCCACCCCCCACTCCAGTGGACATCTGTGGTGCTTACGAAGTCACAATTGCGCTTAGTAACCACGGTGTGGGTCGTGGTAAAAGTTATCCAATATTAAAATTTTATTTTGCACTTGATAAAAAACAACTTTAGTTCATTTTATGAAATTATTTTGTTTATTTTTAACACAATTTCAGTGATTTTAGAATAAACAAAAACCGACATAACTAATCAATATGGAAAAAAAATTCCACTGAAGGACTGGAAACCAATGGAAGTTTGCGCAATCGTACTTCCACTGAAGTCTCCGACATTTTGACATTACAAACGTCAAATGCGTTGTCTGCATCAACAGTGGACATAACACATGTCAAGTGTAAATAAACATAATACAATACTAAATAAAACCATAAGAATTCGACAACTTACTCTGCTCATATTTGTAGAATATTTTATTTTAATCTATTAATGTTTGGCTCTATACCGCGTTCATTTGTCTGGTAATGATAACAGCAAAACTTGGGTTCCACTTCTACAAACAATTGTGTACAAATTTCCAGTAAAGTAGTCTGGATCATGGGAAAAACATAACCCAGCAAACAGACAGCTTAACACTCTGTTGACTTTCCAATCAATTGATATCGATTGCTTTCGAAAATTCCTGTGATTGTAGCATATGAAAGAGATAAGAGATAAGGAAAAGGTGTAGTTTCACACATGATACAATAATTACAGGGTAGGAGTGACAACAGGCTATTTTCTCACGGGCTGCGTCCACCAAATGTTATTTACTAGTATATTTTATTTTCTTACTTTTTTCGTTTTCTAATTTGTACTAATGCTGACATTTGGTGTAAAACGAAAGAACTGTCACTCCTACCTCGTATAATTGTTGAATAGTTTCACATAAATGAATGAGTTTCACAAATACAGATATATTCACAAAGAACCGCATTTGTGAATAAAGGTGCGCACTTGTATTAATACGTCTTTTACCTGTGAAAAATAAACAGATTTTTATGAATAATTTCAAGAATCCCTTAAATTAAATTGGACGTAATTTCAATAAACGCTTGGCACGGAACTATAATTTTCATGCCTAAATTTAGCAAAATATAAAAATATCCGTACACGTGGGTGTATAAAAAAATCATAAAAATTAAACCTAAATTAATGAATTTGTTTTATAAATTTAATAATATGAGCATAATGTATACTGAGAACAAGAAGAAGAACAAGAACGTGTTGAATGTGTTTTGAAAGTTTTTGTCTCGAAAAAGTGGCACAAATTGAATGGTTTATAAATGATTTTTTTTGAAATAAATTAATTATGAGCTGTGCAAGGCTTAAATTAAAATTTATTCGGATATCAATATTGCTTATTAAACAAATAAGGAAATTTGGTAAAAGACATTTTGATGAAGTCAGTCTTAAGCATTTTTCATGAAGTCGGCTCACCTGGTAGTAGCCGAATAATAACTTTATGCTATTATAAAAAATATATCTACATAACGCGGATAAAACTTGAAATACAGGTCAAGAGTTCGACAAAGGTCATTTCCAAAAATTTAAGCTGCATATTCGTTCAGTCTTTTAGTTAACCTGATTCACAAAAATTATATAATTAAGACTATGTACGCGCTAATGATAAATATTTTATTACTTGTACTAAAAGTCTTTAGAGATCGGTTGTTCTCAGTATTGAGAGTGGTAAATCCACAAATTGAATATGAGCATGATTCAATGAGCATGATGAAATCGGAAAAAGTATTGAAATATTGTTTTCGGAAAAATTAAATTTAAAAAAGTTTTCAAGAGATGCCTATTAATAGTATGTTCAAACCGATCATTTAATTAATTTAAATCAATTAAATGAAGTTTTATCAAAAACCGATTTCTCAAATGAAGTTCTAATGAAGTTAAATGCGTACAATTCTTGTTGAAAATTTAACGTGTAAAGTGATTTAACACATTTCGTGATGAAACTCGTTAAATCATTGGTGTGTGTTCTTGCTAACGTCAGAAAAGCTTTTTTTGCGTTTGGAATGCACTCGAATCTGAAAAAAGCTTTTTAATTTGAAGTTTTTATTGTAAAAAAATAAATTATTTTTTATATTTTTCTTATTTTTTATATATTTTTATACTTTTTAAAAAAACAATTTTTTATTTCTTTCAAAATGTAAGCAAATAAAATTGATATTTTGAAACTAATGAAAGCGGTTGAACGATCGTATTAAAAAAAAGTTTTTTTTCGAGTAATTTGTTAAATTAAGTCGGTTTGAACATGCTATAAGGTTCAATAGTTAAAAAGATTTTTAATATTAAAAAGTCTTAAATTTGAATATGACCTTTCATTATTTATATTGAAAAAAATTTTGAGCTTAGGTCGAGGATGTTGACAAAAAGACAAAATGAAGACAATGAAGGCAATAACCAACAACAACGGCTCTGTATAGAGCAAATCACACAGCAGACTAGACAAACACCAACCGCTACACCAACTCATCAGCAGTCTTGCATGACTTTTTACTGTTTGAGTCGACTTGAGACGCTTTCGACATGGATAATGCTGGCCTCACCAGGTTGAGGCATTCAGACACGTTGCCATGTGAAGATCGCCTCCTGACCCTCACGCGTTGTCTTGTGAAATATTGAAATATTTTGACCAATTTTAATTATTTTTGACAATTTTTGAGCTCGAATGAAAGCAAAAAATTTAAAAAATGCTTTATGGGAGGTTTTTAACATGTTTCAGCCATTTTTAAAAATTCTCTCATTTATAAAGCTTTTATATGAGGTTTATGAATCTCATTTTAAACATTTTTTTATATTTAGTTTGATTCTGATATATTTTGAAATATTTTTATTTGTGCTCAAATGAGGGAAAAAAATTTAAAAATGTTTTAGGGTTCATTAAAGGTTTCGACTTATTTTAAAATTCTTTCAATTATGTAGCCTTTAAAATAGATTTTTATCGTTATTGGACGTTTATGAATAATACTTTTAAACTTTTTTCTTATGAAGGCTTAATAAGAGGTTCATTAATTTTCATGAAAGCAACCTATAATTTTTTAATAAACTATTATTCATAATTATGTATATTAATATATTGCATATTATAAAAATTGTTTCATAAGAGTCACTTCCACCACCAAACACACATTTTTTACTGAGAACAACTAACGTATAAACTATAATTTCCGATCATCTCTTTGGAACAGTCAACCCTTCATTATATATTTTTTTTACACCTTTTGTCCTATAAAAAAGTCTCAAAAATTGTTTGTCCCACATAATAGGGGCTTTCACATGGACGTACATGTCAGCCGACATTGTACGACGACAAACTAACGGGAATATTTTTTTTTAGCTTTCAAACGATCGGACATGTACGACGACTTCATTTTTTGCAGACTCTCGAGCGTAACACATCGGTAAAAAAACGAAGTAAAAACCTTTTTTGCTTTGCATAAGCCGATGTTTACTCGATGAAAACTTTATAGAAATGATAAATGCAGCGAGTCGGACCGACATGCTTTCACACGTCGGACATGTCGGACCGACCGGCAGAAAAATCAAAAATTTTTGATTTTCTTCCGACATGTCGGTCCGACCGTCTCATTTGCTTTCGAACGATCGTACATGTCGTCGGACATGCCCAAGTCGGATGACATGTACGTCCATGTGAAAGCCCCTAATGACTTAACTTGAAAGGTGACAATATTGACGCTGAGTTTGACAGCAGTGGAAGGTCGATTTCTTGGAACTTAACTCTAACTGCGCGCTTAGACCATGAAACAATTACAAGGTAGGCTCATTTTAAAATGGCTGCTCAATTGTGAAATTTTGCAACAACAAAGATGTAGGAGCTTCAAATGTCAAACGAAAAAGCAACAAAAGCAACAGCAACAATTTGAAAAACTTAAAACTACCACCTGATTTTAACAACTAGCGCACCCTGCTCTCCAATATGATCCTACCTTGTAATTGTATCATTGCTTAGACCAGCTGAATCATGGTAAAATTAGCAATATGAACTTGACGTTTATTGATTTTGTAGGATTTTTCTTGATGCACTGACAAGATTGCCAGTTATGTGGGAAAAATTCCATTCGTAGTAATTTTTCATTACCCATGGGGATTTTTTTTTTTAATTCCCATGGTATTTTTTAATTCAGCGAGGTATTTTTAATTAACATGGGAATTCAGTGTAAAATAAAAAAATAAATAACTGGCCATGTTATAACATTAAAGCCCTTGAAAGGACTTTGACCTAGCTTCTTATGATCAATTCAGGGGGAATTCAGTGTGGTATTTTTTAATTACCGTGGGATTTGGTTATTTTCTTCTTCAAATGATTTTTTTCACATTTTTTAAGCAAAAACTTTATATGAAATAATTGGCTACGTTCAGCAGGTACAACTTTTGTGCATCAGTTGAGTGCGTGCCTGCTGAACGCATAAGTATCAGTTTCTGATCAGTTGTTGTGAAAACATTTTTTGTCAGTTTTTGGTATTATTATATTTTTCTGATACATTTACTCAGCATAATGACCACAATAGTTGCACAACAGTTGTTCCTGCTGATCGTAGCCATTGCCACTATACCCATTAAACGGTCTGTTTACATCACAATTTTATGTCATAAGTTACATTTGTAAAATCCCCTAAATTTTTTATGCATATGGGATTTATTGGCGTCCGTGGTGTAGTTGGTTAAAGTGCGTGGCCGCTATGTCAAAGAACCTGGAGACCCAGGTTCGAACCCCAGCAGCGACAGAAAATTATTTGAATTAAAATAATTTTTCTGTACGACCGCCACCTCTCTGTAGACAATGAGAGTAATAAAAACGCCATGTAAAGCTTCTTGAGAATAACAACATTCCGTTCATCGCCGTTCGGAGTCGGCGTTAAGCCTGTAGGTCATTTCTCGGTCAATTGTGTATAAACTTAATAACACGCACAACACAATTGATCATAAGAAGCTAGGTCAAAGTCCTTTCAAGGGCTGAAAATGACCAGTTATTTATTTTTTTTTATGGGATTTATTGTGGTGTTTTTTAATAAGTATGGGATTTTTTTGGGATTTTAAAATGCATATGGGAATGCATTTTTTTTTTTTGTTTTTTTTTTAGAAACTAACAACTTTAGAGCACTAACTTTATAGCATGTTCACATTGAGCTAAAATAAAGTAATTCGAACTTTTGTGTAATTTCGTCTGAAATGATATAATTTAAATGGTAATTTCCCATACGATTGGTTTCGAAATTACCTCAAACAAGCTAATTTCGTTGAAACCTAATTTACTTGAACACAACCTTTTTTGACACAATAAGAATCTTGTTATCAAAAAGATTTTGTTTAAAATTGAATAAATTTTCAATATTAAATCTTGGCGTCTTTTTTTCATATGATTTATATCATTTATTACAGAATCTACACATTTTGCTGTATCTTCAAACTCATTAAAATAAAATAGGACAACTCTTGAAATTTCCTCTGGATTCATGTTGCTGTATTGTGTTCAAAAATTATACATGATAATAATTAATTGACAGAAAAAAAAAATTAAGGCCCCTATTAGGTACGACAACTCAACTTAAGTTGAGTGTGTAATTTGTAAATTTGTATTGTCTATTACACATTTGAGGTACATATGTGTCTATCGACTGACAAGTATGTATCTCAGAGATGTGTATGTATTTTTTGTGGTATTAGGTTTAACAATGCAACTATGTCTCGAGTGTAAAAACTGTCAAAAACTTACATCTGCTTTGAGCTAGTTGTATAGCGTCTTTAGAGGTGCCCAAGCCCTATGCACTTGGTGCACATTTGTTTTTGTAAAAGCACTTAGGCATAGGCTGTGTATTCTAATATACACACACAGCACTCCGCACTAAGCAATACAAAATACACAAACAAATTTGTCTTTTTTGTTTTTGATCTTTTTTCGTTGCTTATACCGAAGTGCAAGCAACAACACTTTCGTATGCTTTGTTGGTACATTTTGGTGACAGTGATCTTCTACGTAGATTTTGTTGTTGTCCAACATAGTATGCTTTCGTTTACGAAAGGTTGCACGATTTTATATGTATTAGTGTTTGCACTTCCATAAGAAAGTTTTGGGCACTCCTGCTCTATACTATTATTTCCTTGCTTTATTACTTGTGAACAAAATACATACATATACACAAAAATTGAAATTAATGCGAACAGCTGATTCATTTCAACGAAAGTGTCAAAATTTCGGTGTAATCATGCTCCAATAGAAACAGCAATTTTACACCACAGCTCAACTGAAAATGTATGTTATGCGTAATATGGCAAAAAAGTTCAGTTGAGGTGTCTTAACTCACGTCAACTTAAGTTGAGTTGTCGTACCTAATAGGGGCCTAAACTTCTAACAAAATTATCAAAACCCATGGTATAATAATACAAGGTATCATTGACAACTGCTTATTTCCTCTTCTGCAAGAAAACATCTCCTGTCAAAAACAGCAGTTTGTGAAAATACATCTGCAGCTGCTGAGGTTGTTGTTTTTTTCACTTCAACTTTTTAACATTGCTTGTGTTTTCAATGGCGGATTGTGAGCGCTCTCTTTTTGAGTATATTTTTTGACAGGAGATGTTTTCCCAAGCAACTGTCAATGCTACCTTGTATTATTATACCATAATCAAAACCCAGTGTGAACACTTTTCCACAATTTCGAAATTATATCACGAAATTACTTAATTTTATAGTACGTTCACACCTAAGCTAATTTGCTCATTTTGGCCAAAAAACACGAATGAGATGCGTAATGAGCTCATTTCCCAAAGAAATATTAAGTTGAATATCCAATGGTCTAGTTAGCATCGCATGGCACAGCAGCGCATGGCTTAACAAGTGTCACTTGGCGATCTGTTCAATACGATTTTGCACAACATAGCAACGCATGGAAATCCTCAGATAAAAACAGAAATTCATCTCTGATACATAGATAAACACAGAAGATCTGTTTCATTTTGATTTCTGTGTATCTTCTATGCGTTTGACGTTTTGCCGAAACAGTTTTGCATAATCAGCACTTGTTTTGCTAGTTGAATAAATAATGTTGTCTCGTGGCTGATTGTACTCTCTTCTCAGTACCCATAATTGTCAAAATCTTTTCATGTTATTAATTTTCGTTTTCAGATTTTGTATGAGCTGTCAACTTCGATTTGACATTTATGGGAACTCGCTCTCACCCATGCGACAACCTTATTTATTCAACCGTGAACAAAAACAACCGCCAAACAAAATGAGATTTATAAGTGTGAACACTTTTTAATGAGATATTCAAATTTGCTCATTTGGCTTAGGTGTGAACATAGTATTAGCTCAATGTGAACATGCTATTAAACAGCATTTAAACATGAAAACGTAATTTATAAACATTTTTCATAGCTGTTTAAGAACTGCGTAACTTAAACGCCAAAATTCGCGTTTAATGACTGCGTAAGCAGAGATAATGAGATGGGAAACTTCGTTTCTATTGTGAATTCTGTTGATTTTGACAGATAAAAATGGCTGTTCTTCAGTTTTTTATGCAATCACGTATTGTGTATGTGAGTTTACCTCATAGTTGACAAAAAAGTCTTGCATATTTTAAATAAAATTGTTTTTAGCTGAGCAAGAATATTGTTAATAAAAGTCGATAAAGAACTTTTGCTAATATAGAAATGTGAGCATCGTCAATCTAATTTATGGAGATGCTTTTGTGATAGAAAAAAAATATTTTTGATGGAAAAAAATTTACTTTAAAATAAAAACACTTGTTCTATTGACAAGTGCTGTCGTTAACATAAAAATATAATTCAGTTTCTTTCAACAACAACTATATTTTTGTTTTAAAAACTCTGTTTTGTTTGAATAAGAATTGTAAGTTGGTTTTTCCCTATGTGTATGGTGGTGGTTTCGCTGAAAAAAATTGCATTTTCACCAGCGCTCAATTTCCTTGGAGAGCGGTGAATATAGGGAGAGGGGTGAGTTTGTTATGATATTTTACTGACACATTTATAATATTTGCATTAGTATTGACAGAATTTTAGCATACAGCTATCTCCTTTTTGCCGAAGTTTCCAATCTCATTATCTCTGGCGTAAGTCTAACCTAAAATGTTCAGCAATCAGCTGACCTAGAATGGAAACGATCAGTCAAAACTACTAATTTTCGGTTGTATATAAATATTTTTTGCATATAAATAATTGCAATTTCGGTTGCATTTCCTCTGAATGTAAACGATTATTGTGGTAGAGTTTGTATATTTTTGACATAACACTTGCTTAGTTACACAATGAATAGAAATCGTTTATAAATAACAATTTAAGCTAGGTTGCGTAAAACCTTAAACGATATGTAACTAAACAACTCTCAAAGGTTGTGTAACGAAATCTAATAAATAAGACTGTAAATCCTTAAATATTTTTCGAAAAATTATATGAAAATTTTTAAAGTTTTTTTTCAGTTTTGTTTGTTTTGTTTTAAAAATAATGTCTATTAAAAATCATGAGTTATAAATAAGAATATCTTTGAAAAAATTTTACATAAAATGTTTTATTTAATTTTTTGATAAAAAAATCATTTTAGTAACGCATAGTTTTGTAACGTGTCAAAATGCCTTTTGCAGATTCATAAAGCACTGAATACACTAAACGAAAAACATTTAAAAGTTTGTAAGTCAGCTTAGTTAAAAAAGTTTGTTTGAATCCTACAAAACTTAAATAATACAACAAAGAAAATTTTCTATATGTACTTGCTAGGGAAAACGAAGACTTATTATCATAAAGATAACTTTTATAAACAAAATCTAATTAAACAAATAGTGAGGTAAATCGAGATAATTTAAGGAAATTGCATTTTGTATGAAAATTCGAATTAAAAATTATAAATTCACCTAAAAAAAATACGCTAAGTTTCATAAAAGTTTTTTAGTTGAATCAACAAAAAAACAACTTTGTAAGTAAAAATAATGCAAGTTTTTTGTATCATATACTCTATACTCAGACAACTTTACATAAGTTTTTGGTGCTTTTTGGCTTGGAATTGTTGGCAATACTGATTTCATTCAGACTGTAAAAATTTCATCATCCGAGTGAAAAGTTTCCGAATAGCACTGCTAAAAATATAATAAAGTACTTCGCACTCAAATACGAAATTGGTATAAAGCATGGTGCAATTAAGAAGGTGATCGCGAATTTTTAACATCTCTCAAAAAAATTTACCCTTGTCAAAAACAGATGAAGATAAATTCTAAGCAAAAGTTGCAAAACAATCTATAACAATTTTTTATTGAGTGCAAGCGATTTGACACTTTTCCGCAGTTTGTCTCTTTTTTCTTACATTCTCAAAATTTTTTGACCACCGTAGGGAAAGTAGTAAATGTCATGTTCACCTTGTTAATGGGTATAAAGTACATACTAGAGCAGTAGTTCCCAAAGTATGGGTCGCGACCCACCAGTGGGTCGCGAGAAAATATTGAGTGGGCCCAGAAATGTGGGACGGATTAGAACCTTGTTTAGCGGATTAGAAATAAAAAAATATTAATATATTTAAGTTTTTTTTCCTCATCGATATTGCCAACTAGTATTACCAGTATTTATGTCCTCTATTTCTAAAGCAGCCAATAGGTGAGTCGCAAATTTTTAAGTTTTTGTTAGATGGGTCGGAATCCAGTAAACTTTGGGAACCACTGTACTAGAGCAATGAGCTATTCTATGTCTAAAATGCACCACTCAAAGAACTAAGATATAAGGAAGTGGTGTTATTTCCCAAAAGTGTGGTATTTTTCTTATTCGTGTTGGTTGACACAAATACATAAACATTCACAAAGGGCCGTATTCAGTTGCATCGAAGAAGAAGGCTCAATTTGTTTCTGATTCGAATAACATATAAAACAGGTGCTTAGAGTTATACGGTATTAATAAAACGTTTGATTATTAAAGACCTAATAAATTAAAATAAAATTGTATTGCAATACAGAAACATTTACTGAGGGCTATATTCGGTTAAATCGTTAAAGAAGGTCCAAACAGTTTCTAATTGGAATCAGATATACAATAGATTCTGGGTTAAATTTACTGATTTTGGTGCTAATTTAATTATATTATATAAAAATAGTTAAATTATTATAAAATATGATAATATAGTTTTGTTTTTAATGTATTTCCACACCACCTTTGAGGCATATAATATGGTGCGTTACCGATATTTTATTGGGAAATAATAATATAATATAATATATAATATAATTTGAGATCCACAACATGCGGAAATCTAAAAACAATCAAAAATAACAATTATGTATCA
Source organism: Pherbina coryleti (assembly GCA_943735915.1). Taxonomy (NCBI): domain Eukaryota; kingdom Metazoa; phylum Arthropoda; class Insecta; order Diptera; family Sciomyzidae; genus Pherbina; species Pherbina coryleti. The sequence goes on from OX030951.1 coordinate 112,127,253, forward strand.
TAAACTTTGCTGAAGATAAAAGCGCCCCAGAAGTGCATTAAAGAGTGAAAAAATAATGCGCCCCTGAAGCAGTGTTTGCGTTTTGACAACTGTGGTCGCATCAAATTGGCGCGAAATTTTTTTTTTTGTACTGAGAAGGCTGTTTACAAGCAGCGCTCATAAATGACGAATGCTCATAAATGTCAAAAAACACACTCTGTCTCGCTCGCTCAATTTACGAATCGGCCACAGTTCACGTACACTGTATGTGTAGACAACACCACTTCCTTATATTTTAGTTCTTTGGCACCACTGGTCAATTTGGTTTTTATACAATAGGTCTGTTCAGTGCTGCGATTAGTGTGTGTCAAAAAGAATATAATCGGCGAACAAAATGCACTGCGTGATTATGTGCAGCATTAAATTTATTATATTAGAATACATTTTTAACTTTAATTAGTTTCAATTTGAAAAAAGGTGCAAAGTAATCAATACATAAGTTTCCTTCCGATGCAATGTTAATCATAATTTATTTATTTCGGTTTCCGGAAGAAAAAAATTGTCGCTTTCCAAAAGATTAGATTTAATAAATTTCGGTGAAAAGTTTTTCCAAATCAACAAACAGATATGTGAGTGTGTGCAAGAGTGTTCATGTTAAAAAGCACTTATTTTTCATTAAATCCAGTACTAAACAACGATAAAGTCAACTATCTACATTTTGAGCATTGCTGTTCTTTTAATGTTGCTTCACTAAAATAACCATTAAATAATGCATATTTGTACATATGGAATAATGATGTTTTCCATTAACATAGAGGAACCATGCATGTAATGGTTATTAATGATTTCACAGGTACTTGACATGGACATAAAAACAACAAAAAGACTGAATGAGGGCAACACTTGAACATATTTTAATAGCAATGACAAAATAGATTTATGCGGATAAAAACTAATAAAATTTTACATGGAACCGATTGTAAACGACGGTAATAAGTCGTTGAATAACTATGTAAAAAGAGTAAGATTTTCCGGAAATATTTGATGAAAAATAATTTTTAAATTATCTTGTTAATTTTATTTGTAAAAAAATTTTTATCATTTCTGCAAAGGAAATAAAATCAATTACACAAGAATAGAAAAAAAATAATATAGTAGGTTTTATAAATAATCGATATTATTTTGGAATAATGCATTTCAAAGTAAGTTTTTTTCACAATCCATGGTTAAACTTATAGCGATTCCTCATACCTAGAAAACAAAAATTAATCCACTAGTTCACTTTGTTCTAATATGTATGTTCAAAGCGATTCTTGCTAGCCTTTTGGAGAGCTGAATAAACAAAACTTTCCTGCATTCTAATAACATGTACCTCATAAAAAGTTGTTCAAACTTGTCATACGTACACTAAATATAAACGCACGGCGAACTATTCTGCCAAAGAGGAAACAGTGCTGTTAAATTCTTTGGAACCAATGCTCGAACTGGTTATTAAATTTTATCTTAGAGCATATGATATTTCAAGCTCTTTCAAACATCGAGTTATATCAATGTGAGAAGCATTAACTAATGTACGTGAAAGAGGGTGATTTTGTTTTGGAGCAACATGAAAATTGTTTGCTGATATCAATGTTAAGCAATAATATTATGCTCCTTATAACGTTCCTGTTAACACATAAATTTATACACACTATAATATTTAATTCTTAAAATGATAAGAGGAAAAATTTCAAAACTCATTTGGCGAAAAAAGAGATGCAAACTAATTTCCTACTGACTTTAAAAGAACATGACCAATTTCAAGAGAAGTCAAAATGAGAGCGATTCACTTTGCTTATACCTATTCATGCTTAAGTTTAAGGTACGCATTCGTTCATCACTACTCTGCAATTGAATTTTATGAGCTTGAAACATACATTTCCAACAGAACAAAAAAACCAGTTTTGGTCTTATCTATGTAGCAATGTTTGTGCTCAATAAATTCTGTATATCGTACACATAATTGTTATTATCTGGAATAATCGTATTTGTCGCATTCTTATGCATTTATTGGATTCCCTTAAGATTACGGAAAAGTAGGTATAAAAGAAATAAAGTCATCGAAGCGAAAAAATTTTAAAAATAATTTAAAGAAAAAACTAAAAACTGCAATTCGAAAGAATAAGAAAACATTTTCATTTTCTCATAATGAAAATAATAGTTCGATAAATTTTTTAGAATTTATTAAAAAAACCATCTATATCTTTATCATTATCCAATGGATCTAAAGTATTAGCACATTATGTCAAAGATAATAATTATCTTTCAGAAAGTATACTAATGAAATACATGTTAGCAATATATTGAATTTTATATTATGCGAGTATATATTATGTTTCCTTTTTATTACTGAAAAAACCGTTATTTTTTGAAAAAAGTGCATTATTAAGGTGCTAAAAATATATTTTATTTTTACAGCCTAAAGCTTTACCCTTCATTTGATATAAAAAAGTTTATAGTTTTTTTTTAAATTATAGCTATATTTAAAATATTTGCTATGAATATGCTTGAAAAAATAACATACTGTACAAGGGCAAATAATTTTATTATAAAAAAACAATAGTTTTCTTAAAAAAATCGATAACTCGAAAACAAATCAATGCTTTTTTCGGCAATTCTTATTTTTATTGAAAGTACTTGACGAATCCATCGGTAAATCGCGGCTCCCCGAAAATCGTAGTCTTCCACAATTAAATATTGCAAAACTATTAAAAAAAAAGTACTCAGACAAACCTAAAACACAAAACCCTGATTCATAGCTGTTAAATTGCGATTGCGATATATAATCAATTAGATTCTTTTTAAAAATAATTGTAATAATTGTAAATTCTCTGCGTACATTTTTTATATAAATTTAGAAAAATAGTCGCTAAAAGTGTCTTTAGGCTGCAGTCATATATTCAAAACTTCTATATTGGGTGCAACCTACATTCTCAGCCTACCATCTAAGTTCTCAAATCCGAAATTAAGGACAGGCAGCCTATGTCAATTTTATTTATTGTTTATTTTAGAATATTTGTATACTTGTGAATTTATATAGAGAAGCGAGAAGTGTCAAAGCGATCCAGGGGTGGCTGGAACATAAAATTGCTGTCCCAAAAAAGGCGAAAGTTTATGTGAAAAAAGCATTTTGCAAAAATTATTATATGCTTAAAATATGGTACGATATTAAAAAATTCAATACTCGACCTACTCGACCGGGTTACTTTACAATTATAAAGAAAGTTAATGGTAAACAAATTTTAAAAGTTCTTAAACTGTGTTTAAATTTTACGACAATGCGGTTTATACGATAAAAAACGGTTCAGGGCTATACATGTATAACGGCCAAGATCAAAACTGAAAAATAACAAATGGTTTAAATAACTGCCAAATCGAAAATTGAATGAGATTTACAACTTAAAATAAAGTTTTATTAAAATGGGTTGAGAATAAACTGAATTTTTTATTTGTTAGGAGTTTTGTAAACCTGTCAACTCACAAATATTATTATAAATAATACCAATAATAATAATAAAATATATTATTAGAGCATTTGATAAATATATTATAAAATATAAATACAGTCAAGCCGCGACAATTATAGAAATAATACGAGGGTAATCCCAGAAGTACCCGACCTGACATATAGATCCCGGTTGTTGTTTGGAAAAAGTGACTATGGTTGAAAGTAGCAAGCTTATAAATTTTAAGTTTGACGACGCACAATGGGGTTTTTTTTGCCAAAAGTGACGATTAATTGAAAAAAAAACGTTCAAGGTACATAGTGATGTTAGGTACCCGATGAAAGAAGATAAAATTCTGCATCACTAGGTGAATGAATTGTTGAAAAATATTCTACTGTTTACCCGCAATGCAGTTTGAAAGTCATAATTTTTTTTCTCTTTGAGTGTGCGCAGTGACAAGCGTGTTTATTCGAAATTTTTAAAGTTTTTTTTGTGTATTATTTTTTAAAAATTACAAAAAATTACGATGGAACCTTCTTGTTCAGGCATTTAAGCAATACAAAATTAAATTTTTTTTTATGAAATAGTGTTTATGTATATATTAATTTATTTATTTTAATTTAACCTTAAAAAGTTGGGTTTTTCAATATGTTAATAATGTTAATAGAGATATAGTTGTGTGTTGAGTGGAATTAAGGAAAACTGTTTTGATTATCGTAAGCTATGAACATTCTAGCTATATTCTAATAAAAAAGTTGCGTCAATGCTGCGCACTTTCGCGGTATTTAGATTTTTTTACTTTAACTTACATGTCACGAATTTACGATTTTATTTCGAAAAATAAAAACAAATAAAAATAAAGTACAAAATAAATGTAAATACTAAACAGATTTTGCTGTTTTTTGTTTTTTTTTTTTTTTTTTTTGTTGTTTACCAGTACTCTTCTTCACTTTGTTTTTGTTATACGGTATTTTTTACCCTACATTATGGAAAGCGGCATATGCAGTGCACCTTTCCACAATTAAGGTAGATAGTTGATGTTTCTTTCAAACACCGGCTTTTTATATATTAAAAGAAGCAGATGAATATGTTAAGCTATTAAATTAAATATTTTAAAAAATAAAATATTGTTTTGTGCAATTTGTAGTAATAACGAAAATTATGTTCTGTATACTATGTAATTCGGTAAAAAGTACATAGCTAATGATTACATTTTGAAGCCGTCATTTAGAATTTTAAATTTTTGACTTCGGATTCATGATCAGCGACCCCACAAACCCCAGTATTCAAATTTTTACCTCCATTAAACGTTTTTTGCAGAACATAGCTTGTTCATGGCCGCCATTTTGAAGCCGCCATTTTGAATTTCAAAATCTTGACTTCATATTCTTAATCAGCGACCCCACAAAACCCTGCATACAACATTTTACCTCCTTTAAACGTTTTTTGTAGAAGTTACCTTGTTCCTGGACGCCATTTTGAAGCCGCCATTTTGAATTACAAACTTTTGACTTCATATTCTTAATCAGCGACCCCAAAAACTCCTATATACAAAATTTGACTTCCATTTAACGTTTTTTGTAGAAGTTAGCTTATTCGTGGCCGTCATTTCGAAGCCGCCATTTTGAATTTCAGATTTTTGACTTCAGATTCGTGATCAGCGACCCCAAAAACCCCCAAAGTACAATTTTTGTCTCGATAAGTGGCCCCTGTCAATTAATCGTCACTTTTGGCATAAAATACCCCACTGTGCGACGCTACGTTATTCAGTTTTTGTTCCTGACCGCTCTCAGTGAATCTGTAAACATGGGGTTCGAACTCGGGCTTCCAGGTTCGTTTTCATTATCTTAGAAAGAATAATAATCAACGGCGAGTAATATTCGAACTTATTGCACCGTTTGAGTGATAAAGTCAAGAGAAAACGTCCGCGTTTGGCGAACAAGAAAGTTTTGTTTCATCAACATATTGTACCAGTTCACACATCCGTTTTCGCGATGGCCAAAATCAATGAGTTAAAGTTCGAATTGCTTCCTCACGCATCCTGTTTGCCAGATTTAGCCCACTCGGATTACTTTCTGTTTTCAAACTTGAAAAAATGACTTGGGGTTAAAGATTTTCTAACAATGAAGAGGCTGTTGAAGACTATTTTGAGGAGCTCATCAATAGTTTTCACTTTAAACAGGGTATCGAACATCGCTAGGAGAAGTGTAAAGAGCTAAAAGAAACTATGTATGTGGAGACATAAAGATATTTTTTCTCCAAATTTTGTGTTTTTTCTTTATTAAATCGGGTACTTGTGGGACTACCCTCCAATATATGAAAGCAAATTAAAGTTTTACATTTCAGGGTACATTAAAATTTCATTTCGGGAACATTCGTTTATGGGTTTATGGGTTTGTACTTTATTTTTGAAAGTGCATCTTGAGTGTATAAGTATAACATATCGTATATAGCTAACGAATCGAGATAATAAAGAGGCTTTGAATTCTTGTATTCAATGTGACCTTGAAAGATTATATAAAAGAGAATGAGCCTGGGATAGGAATTTTCAACACAGCTACCCCAAAATAGTAGACCTATATAATTGTCCTATATATTGTACTAAATATACATAATTTGAATAATATTTTCCATATTTTTCTTCACAAAACAATTTTCAATTCAAAATATGAACATTATTCGACTTGAAAGAAAACTCCCAAATTCTTAAAAAGGTTACTATGAAATTTAATTTATCTACTTATTGGTAAAGATGTAATGGGTAAACATGGATGATGCTAATTTTTTTTTTAATATATGCTCTTTTTCAGAAAGCAAAAGTGGCTTTTTTATCTATGTCAATCGAAAAATGAAGGCGATTTTAGAAAAAAAAACTTATTTTTTCTAAGGTCGAATTTTTTTATGATTCGTCATAGTCGCGCGAAAATATTGCGTTAACATATTTTGACTCTCTATATGAGAAACATAATTATTATAAAAAAACGAATTGGCCATTTCAACCCTTGAAAGGACTTTGGCCAAGCTTCTTGAGATCAAATTGTGTTGTGCGTGTTATTAAATAAATTGTACACAAATGACTGAGAACTGGATTTACTGGTTTTACGCCGAGTTCACACGGTAACGTGCATGTTCTCAAAAAGCCTTAAGTGGCATTTTTTACTCTCTGAGGATTGTCATTGTCTGCAGAGAGATGACGACAGACCCAAAAAATTCATTTCAAATGAAAAAAAAATTTCTGTGTCATTTGGGGTTCGAACCTTGTCTCGAATTGGCATCTAGTGATTCACGCGCTTAACGGACTCGACTATGGCCGTACAGAACATAATTATTATGGTGAAGTGAAACTTGAATTTTTTGTTTTTAATATAGGATTCCTCCTGTGCAAGAAAGTTGCTAATTAAATATACGATTTTACGCATATAATGTTTATTTTACGTTGACCATTTGTATGTGGTTCAAGCACATTTAAGATTAAAAAAAAAATCAAAACATAAACCAATCCTAATTGATTCATAAAGATGCTTACTTTAAATTTAATAAAATGCTTTTTTAATAACAACACGTAGGTTACTACATATATTTCGGGAATAAATATGAATACTGACTTATTTTCTTTATTGTTTTCGAAATATTTCTGATTAATACATTTTTCCATGCGTTCGAACCAAACAATTTTTGAAAGCACCACCAATATCGTTGCCCATCAGTTTGTCCTTGATGTGCAAGAACAAAAAGAATTCATGGGGTGCCAAGTTGGGACTGTAAGGCGGATGACCAATTTATTCAATGTTTTGAGTGCTCAAAAATGCCTCAAGCTCGCATTGTCTTGACGAAGAATAATTATTCGGCGCTTGTTTTTTTTTAAAAATGTTAGAAACATAGCATGGCTAAGTTAACCAAAATAATAAAAAATTATAAGACTTTATATCCCTATGCAGTGCACTCGTAAATCTAATAATCCGGTTTGGTTTAGTCGTAGGCTAGGAAACTCAAAGAACAGATTGAATAAAGCTTATAAAAGGTTTAGAAGCTCTAAGGATGATCTGCAACTTAAGCAGCTTTATTTGACTCGTCTCAATGAATTCAAGACTCTTAACAAATTTCTTTTTAAATCCTATATCATATCAATGGAAGATAAACTTAAAGTGAATAGTAAATTCTTCTGGCCCTTCATAAATATGAAGAGGAAATCATGTGGTATTCCTAATTCCATGTATTATAAGGGATCCAGTTCTGAGGATACTCTTACTATTTTTAATTTTTTTGCAGATTATTTTAAATCAGTTTACTCGGTAGCACAAACCCTTCCACGTCGTCTGTTATTTCTAATCCTATTTCTTTAGTGAACATAGTTAACCTCTCCATAAGGGAATCTGAGGTAGTAAGTTCACTATCGAACATTAAATCAACTTCTACGGCTGGTCATGATGGTATTGCTACGATTTTACTAAAAAGATGTGCGGCAGTAATTTCTTGCCCACTGACTATTGTATTCAATAAGTCGCTTTCTTGTGGTACGTTTCTGGACGAATGGAAAGTCTCATACATTGTTCCTATCCACAAATCAGGTCCAACAATTTTTTTTCGAATTTCACATTCTAAGAGGTCTCAAAAGTTGCATGGGGTTGTCAAGATCACCCAAAAAAAATTTTAAGGAAAAAAAAGGATGTCTTCCTGCCCCGCAAGGACAAAGTTGTTTTTTGAGGAAAACAGTAAAAAACAACGACCTTAAAATGCTTTGACTTTTATAAAAAAAAACTACGTATGTCTTAAAGCAAAAGAAGGTATGGGCTTAAACTAACAATATATTGGTTAACACGATGCCACTCACGATTCTTATCCATAGTGTCCTGTGTGAAGGGTATTCGAACCAAAAGTTGTAATCGAGATAACACAGAACTTTTGATTGTTACTCAATAGTCTACATTTTGGTGGTATTGAGTATACTGTTAACGTATTCCTTAAAGTTGCCGAATTAATAATTAGCATAATTTTTGCATACACATTTTCCTATTTGTGAATGCAATTTTTTAACTTTTTCAAAAAAAATAGTATAAGATTTTATATCTCGGGTACCAGAAATGGTACCGAAGAAACTTTGCTCAATTCTTTAAATATTCCTGAACAACACCCTGTCTAAAAGTTTTAATTTAAAATACCAGCTTAAGGCCACGATTTTATTTTCTATTTCTATTTCTATTTTTTCTATTTAGATTTTATTTCTATCTAAATTTTTCGATACGCCCTAGTGCCCAAAGTTTTTGAAAAAATTGTTTACGATAAATTATCGTTTTACGTAAAGAATATTATTTCTACGAATCAGCATGGCTTTATATCTGGGAGATCAACACCCACAAATTTAAATATTTTTGTTCTTTTATAGTTAGTAATTTCTCAAACAGTTTACAGACTGATGTTATCTTCACTGACTTCGCTAAGGCGTATGATAAAGTCAATCACGAAACGCTTCTCCTTAAGCTTTCTGCACTAGGATTTCATTCAAGTCTTTTTTCATGGTTAAAATCTTATCTTCTTAATCGATGGCAAAACGTTAAAATGAATGAATGTTTGTCTTCCGCCTTTCAGGTCACATCTGGTGTACCACAAGGGAGTCATCTTAGCCCACTTTTATTTCTTCTCTTCATTAATGACCTACCTGTTGTCGTTAAGCACTCAAGATGCCTTCTTTTTGCCGATGACTTGAAACTTTTTCGGTCAATCAATTCTGACTATGATTTTAGACTTCTTCAACATGATCTTAACTCGGTTGCAAATTGGTGCCTTATGAATAATCTTCCACTTAACATTTCAAAATGCCAATGTCTCTTTTTCTAGGTCTTCCTCCCCTTTCTATTGGAACTATTCCATTAATTCTACTTCACTTGAAAGAGTGTCCTGCAAAAAGGACTTGGGTGTTTTATTGGACCCAAAACTATCTTTCAGAAATCATATTGAACTAATTATTGCTAAAGCAAACTCAATGTTAAAAAGAAATTCTACAGATTTCTCTGATCCTTATACTTTCAAGACACTCTATTCTGCTTTAGTGCGTCCGCATCTTGAATGTTGCTCAACGATTTGGAACCCGTGTTACCAACTACACTCCAATAGATTAGAATCGGTCCAACGTAACTTTACTTGATTCATGTGGTATAAATTAAATTGGAACCTACCCTCTGTGCCTCAATACAGTACCCGGTGTAAAATATTCTCTGTTATGCTTATTTGGGATCTTATTCATCACAACATCCAATGTCCTGAATTACTTTCTCAGCTTGACTTCTATACTCCATCTCGGTATCTTCGCAGCCAATTTCACTTCCGTGAGTCGTTCCATAGTTCAAATTATTCTCGCAATATGCCTATGGCACGCAGTATTCGGGAAACCAATGAATTGCTTCACGCAAGCTGATCTATTTATTGATATTTCTAGAATTACTTTTAAAAACAACCTAGTACTAAGCATTATGGCACATGAGCCTTGATCTTCTTTATTTTTCTTTTTCCATTATATGAGTTCAAATTTTATATATTTTTTATTATTTTGCTTTCTTATTAATCTTAAACAATTATATTCATTAGCTTATTATTTCTTGTAATTAGTTTTAAAATAAGTTATATTTTATCTTAAGTAGTCTGTCAGAGTCACACTCTGTTTGATGAAATGAAATAAATGAAAAGAAATATATCGTTGTTAAAAATGTGAAATTGCGAATCTGATAATCATTACTTTTCAGGAGAGCCTTAAAAAAAACCTTTTTCTCAACAACAATTCGGTGCGGCCATCATTATTATTCTTGGTACAATATTTAATAGTTTTACTTACCTATGGGTGTTGTTCATGGTTGGCACATTATATAGCTCCTTTTAAGCAATAGGATACAATGGTAAAAAAAAATTGAATTTTTCAGATTCGTAACTTTACATTTGTAACGACGATATGTTAAACAAAAACGTGGTGTTTCGAAATATTACAGTTAAGTTTTTATGTAAACATCTTGCACTGAAGTCTGAAGAAAATCACTCGCAATCTGAAATGAAAAAAAAAATAAAGTATTCAATTTACTTTAATTCTTTACACATTGTTTTTATGTAGGAGTGGGCACTTAAAATTTATAGTATTTTTATAATTAATTATTATGATGAATATCACTGACTTTAATTCCAATAATAACTGAATTATTTGTAGTTATACCTTAAAATACAGTCAAGTCAAACGTATCATCAAATACGAGTATAATTAATGATAAGTAACTATTTCCAGTTAAGTTTAGAGCTAAACTTAAACGCAAATTCATAAAAATTGGACATAAGAAATGGACGTTAGGCATATGAAATCAATCAGCCTATTAAAGTGAATAAAAATATGGAATAAAAAATTTATAAGAATCATATTTAACGATTTAACGACATCGGCGGTAAAATTATTAATCATTATTTCCTATCCAAAAACTAATTTCTTAAAGCATACATGCTATAAAAAACCGATTTAAACGCTTTATTACTATAGCAAAGTGGAAATGTAATAATGCATTTCTCACCTTTCCGTTAGCTATTGAAGCCTCAAGATTTCCACACACAATATTTTACGCGGTTTTATTACTTTAATATTTTCATGTTTCCGTCGCAGGTAAAACAAATAGAATTTTATGAATAAAAAAAAAAATCAACAAATAAAAATAAACATTACAAAGAAGAAGAAAAATAAGCAAACAGTTGGAATGAAGAGCAGCAGCAACAGCAACAGCGTCCGCAGAGCCTCGATAAAATTACTAGGCAAGAAACAGAAACAGGCTCAAACGCGCCAGTCCACACAAATGAAAAGTTGAAAAATGCATATGAAATAAAATGAAAATATTTGTATTTCATGCATTTCATTTTGCGTTCCATTCGCTATTTCACAGCCGTAGCTCAAACGCTACCCAGCGACAGCAACAGCGACGTCGCGCACCTTTTGTACATTCCTTGACTGAGCTGGATGCCATGTTTTACTTTGCTTGATCGCTCGTTCCCAGGCGCACTTCTTACTTCTTCTTGGCTTAAGAAAACCTACCAAAGTAGTTGGTTTAGTAGTTGAGTTGAGTTCATTTCGTTTCAGTTGGGCTCCAACGTTTGTGCTTGCTCTCCGCGGGCTTGCTGATTGGAGTTAAAATTGAAAGAACATACACGGTGTGCGAGCGTACGAAACGGTTGCGGTGTGCGGGCGCAGCAGCAACAGCCCCAGCTATAGTTCCAATTCAAGTACTTGAATAACATAAAAATAATAAAATATTAAAATGTTTGCTTGCCTCTGCCGTTGCCCCTTCGTCGCTGTTGCTTAAATTGAGTGCGCGTCGCCGTCGTCGTCTTATTTGAATTGTGTTCCAAGCTCCGTTTGTGTCTATTGCTGGTTTTCTTTAGCAGCTACTCGTATATATTTTATTTCAATTTTAATTCAGTGGTTTTTCTGTTGTTTCCATAATACAACTTGTTGTTGCTGCCGCTGCCGCTTTAGCTGCTGCCGCGCTGCTACGGCTTATTATTGTATGGATTTATGTATAAATGTATAAATAATTGAAATTTGAAAGAAAATATCATTTTATATTTGTTGTTTTTTTTTTTGTTTTTTCTTCTGTAGTACAAGTTTTGTATGTGTAATTTTCTGCTTTATTTGTAATTCCATGCCTTTCGTTTCGACGTCGTTTCTTCGTTTCATACGTTTTATTCATTTAGATATTATTTTACTTGTTTGTTTCTTTTTAGCTGCCTCGAACTCTAGTTCGTTCTTTGGATAGTTTTTGGCCGAAGTTGTTGGAACTTGGAAGAGTGTAAATTTGTGATTTCTGGTCTGGTTGGAGGTGCTCTTTCTATTGCCTATCCATCTAAGGCCAGGCAGGTATTCTGCTGTCTTGTCTCCTGGTTATCTTTCGTGTCTGTGGACTAAGTGAACCAACAAATGCTGGAAACATGGATGCGCCCAACTTGCAGCTATGCCGCATTTGCATTACGAATTCCAATTGTGCGCAAATGATTTCGATATTCGGTGAGGATTTGCTGTGGAAGAAAATAACTCTCTTGGCCGATGTGCAGGTATTTGTTTTCCATGCTTTATTTTATCTACGAGTGAATTTTGTGTGTACGCGTTATTATATTTTCTTGTCTGCTGAAATTTATTCAATTAAGCGCTTAATTTATGCGTTATATTTTTCATGTTTCTTTTTTCCATTATTATTTGTTCACTTTAATTCTTTTATGCAATTTACCGTTTTATAAGCTGTTAGTGGAATTTTTATTATGTATTTTTAAGTTTATGACAGTATGAAGAGTTTGTTCAAAATCTACTGAAGCTCTTTATTATTCTTTATTTAGTCAAGCAGATGCATAGATATATGTTTTCAGTTTGGTTTTTGTTTTTTTTTTTTGGTTTTGATGTTGTTGTTGTTTTTGTTGTACAAATAAGCTTAGTTAAAGGTAATGAACCGCAATTGCGTAACATATAATATATTTATAACTATTTATATCTTTGACGGATGTAAAATAATATGATAATTAGCACAATTAGACTGTGCAGCTAGCTCTCTTTGCAACTATTTCTGTTTTGGGTACAGAAAAAACTTTCATAGGTTTAAGTTATGGTGTTTAATATAAGAAATATTTGTTTTAAGTATGAAAAGAAAATAGAATGTATAACATTTGATAGATTTGTATTATCAAATATCTCTTATTTTTCAAAAGTAAATTGAATGCAACTGATCTCGTTTTAGAAAGCATAATTTTTGTTAAAACATATTGAAGTTCATATAATTAATGGCAGTTGTTTTAAGGGTTAGGTTTCTGGGCTAAGCAAGTTTTAAGCCAAAATTGAAAAAATTCCGCACACTCTTAGTTACTTGGTTGCAAAAATAATTTATTAGCCAAAGATGTACTCTTAAGACTTTGAATCAATTGCAATTTCATGCTATACTCAAGAAGATTTTTGTATGCTTTTATTTCACATGCTTTTGCTCGAAGGTGAGTCTGAATTTTTCTGTTCTTTCCTGCTTTTCTTTTTCTTCGTGAAAAATGCTTTACCTCGGTTAATATTCACGCTAAAGTAATGAATTATGGTGAACGCTTAAAATTTAGAAATGCTTTTGACGACAACGTTGCCTTTTAGCGCGCAGGTTTTCAAAAAAGTTGAAAAAGGCATATTTTCAAAATGAATCCGCGTTGCGTTGTGTTACTCGCTCAGTGTGGGTGCTAAGATAAAAATAATCGTACGACAGTAAAGGTTAATTCTTTGACCTTTTGATAAAAATAAAAACAGAACTAGTAAGAAATTATCTTCGACTTAACAGCCAATAAAATTTATTGTATGGGAGGTAGGCGTGGTTTTCACCAGATTTCGTAGAATTTCATACTCAGTGCATATTAAATATCAAAGCTCATTTGCAAAATTTCAAGTCCATATATAAATTTTTGTGGAATTCTAAGAGATTTTAGTGTTGAAAAGTCATAAATTTATAAATCTAAGTATGCAGAATAATAGTTTAGAGTATTAATATTCTTCATGTAAGAGGACTTTGCGATATCTTTTCAATTACGGACACGCCACTCTTTAAAAGTTGACTTGAAAAGATGACGAAATTCTTCTTTTTACAATTTGACACTGTATATATCTTAATAAGGCGCAAATTTTAGTATAAAAAATATGCAAAAAAATTAACTTATATATATTTAATGTGTTTTAACAAAAATTTTTTAATTAAAAGCAAACGTAAAAAATTTTTTTTATAACGACAGGTTCTGGAAATCTAAAAAAACCAAAACTTTAAAGAGCAATAACAAAAAATAAAGCATTTTTGTTTTTTTTTTAGTTTTAGTGTGTCGAATATCAACACTTTCTCAACATGTTCCCAAAATTTGGTTTGCCGAAACCAAGGTCCAATAATAAGGACTTTATGCTCACTTTTCTGGAGCATGTTTTGGCGAAAATGAGCAATTTTATATGAAAAAATAACAAATTTTTCACAAAGTTCAAAACGCAATAAAATAAAAAAAGCATTTTTGTTTTTTTTTTTTAAACTTTTATCAACAAAAAAGCCAAAAAAAAAACAGGAGTAATGGCAAATTATCTTGTCTGTTTTGCTAAAATGCCCTTCACGTTTATACTGTAAAATAAGTTACATGGGAGGTGGGCGTGCTAGTCGGCCGATTTGGTTAATTTTCACACCAGCTATTTATAGCTACAAAATAACTATGTGTAGTAAATTTATATGATCTGGGGTAATTTTTTGTGTAAATATACCTGATTACCGATTTCAGTTATAAGGGAGGTGGTCATATTAGTGAACCGATTAAGTTAATTTTCACACCAGCTGTTTATAACTCTAAACGAACTATGTGTACCAAATTTTGTTGATCTAGGATAATAGTTTGGGGAAGTATTTCATATTACCGATTTCGGTTATATGGGAGGTAGGCGTGCCATTCATTCAATTTGAACGAAATAATTCTTTCATCGTAAAACTCATTTTTACAAAATTTCATGCTTTTAGGATAACTCCTATTTTTGTCCACTCGCTATAGGGGCTCGTCACACTGTGCGGCATTGCATCGAATTATTACTCGGTGAGTATATGCGCTACGGTAAACGTTATAAAATGCAAATGAAGAATTTGTACTTTGCCCTACGACAGAAATAAAATAATAACTTTTGATTTCGTCAGATCGCTTTGGTAGGAACTTATGCAACAAAAATTTAATATGTTGCATGGAATTATTACTCGGTTAGAAGTGCTATGAAAAATTTTATTTACAACAAAAAATAGTTGAACTTATAACGAAAATAAAAAAATTTTTTTAAACTATAACACCACGGAGGTAACAGCTTAATGCAGTAACAAAATGCAACAACAATGAAAAAAGTTGCATGGAATCATAACTTCCCGACTATTAAGCGGTACGGTAAATTTCATGAGGCATCTCAGGGAACCTGTTAAAGTGATCTTAATGCACCAAATGCAATAGCAAAAGAAAAAAATAAAAAATTAACTAAAATTAAAACAGTGGTGGCCGTGGCGCAGTGGGTAGAGTGCGTGACCCATACGCCAGAGAACCCTGGTTTAATTCCATGCAACACAGAAAGTTTTTTCGGCATAAAACTAGTAGGTCCAGTTCTCGGTCAATTGTGTTCAAACATTTAATAACACGCACAACACAATTTGATCATAAGAAGTTCTGTCAAAGTCCTTTCAAGGGCTGAAATGGTCAGTTTATATATAAAATTAAAACAAAGAAGATATAAGGACAAGGGTTTCGATAAGAATTACGACAAGGATTAAAAAAGGATAAGGGCAGGAATCTTGAGAAAGATTAAGACCAGGAATAAGTCAAGGAATAGGACAAAGATAAGAGCATGGAATTCGACAAGTATTGCGACAAGCGTTCAGACAAGGATTGGGAAATGGACTACGACAAGGATTGGGACAAGGATAAGAACAAAGTGAAGAACAAAGATCTATCTAACAAAGACCTTGAAAAATATTTAGGACAAGATAAGGAAAAGAGCAAGGAATAGAACAAGGGTTTGGACACATCAAGGACAAGAGTAAGGACAAACTTTGGGAAAAAGAAGTGGGACAAGGATAAGGGATTCGAATAAGGGTAAGGTCAGTCATTTTGGCATGAATTCAATCACGAATTTGAATAATGATAAGGATAAGGATAAGGATAAAGATAAGAGCTAGTTTGGAATCAAAGTAAAGCAAAGGGACTAGAATAAGGACAAGAAAAAGCTTTCACATCAAAACTTTCGGGTGTGTCCACGATATAGCCAACTTTTTTTTATATAATAATTTTTGGTATGACAAATTTCCGGTAATCCAATAGTCACGATATAAAAAGTGTTCTGTATCAAATTTAACCTTTAGAAATGTTACCTGTGACATAAGCAGTATTTGGTAAAAAGTACTCAATTTCCGTTAATATCAAATGGTTCAATTGTATTAAAATCAGTTAAATCGAACAATTTTCTCTCATTACCAAGCGGTCATACATCTTAATTTTATATTCATTAAATCATCAATTAATCAAGTATCAAAAAAATTTCTTTTATCAATTTTAAGTTAAACCTAAGAAGGATTTTAAGTTCAATAAAATGATTAAGTTCCCGCTCTTCCCACAGATAAAGAGCATATAAATAAATTTTATTTAAATTAATATGTCATGGCGTCAGTAAAAAATAAATTTATGCAGTTGCATTCATAAAAATATCTTAAAATAGCTTTAAAACGTTCAATAGTTAAAAAGCTTTTTAATGTTAAAAAGTCTTTTAAATTTTTGTTATTCATAAACATGTAACTGCTTTGTAATTAAAATGGGAACACTTTCGTTTTGAAGTGGGAAGAGTGTGAATAATGGCTTGTGAATTTGATAAATTGAATGACTTTTTGTTTATGTGTAAAAATTTTTATAATTATTTTAATTTTCAATCATTGAATAGTGTTTTGATATGAAATACTCTTTACGTGGAAATAATTGTCGTTTTCTTTTTCTTTTTTGTAAATATTTTAATACATTTTGAACTTCTAGTGTTATGAAATAATTTTAATTCTTTTGACAATAGCTGCATTTTTTCGACCTATGATTAGATTTAACTTACATGAAAAAGGACTTATCGCGCATTTCACATTGAAGTGTAATATGAGTTGCACTGACCATCTCCGATTTGGCTCAAATTTTTTTCTTGGATTGGTTTATTGATTAGAAAACCAAATTCGAAGTTATAAATTTTTTGAATAATTTTTCGCGGCCAAAATGGGGTTTAATTTGAGACAACATAGCTCAGTCAGTTTAAATCTGATTTTCATAAAAGGATATCACTGAAAAGGTCTGCTTCGTCTGCTTTAAGGGAAAAATATAAAACTATCAAAAAAATTGCAGTCAGTTAACCCATTCTTAATATCAAAGTTTAACACAGTGCCAGCGACAGGTGCCTTAATTTTTTCCTTTTTCATTATTTTAATTTTTTTACGTTTCATTACCTTTCTAACAATATAAAATGAAGATGTGCTCTCGAAGGGTTCAGAAATTATGCCGTAAAACGTGAAGTGTTAATGAATTTTCCATACAAATTCAACTGCATTGAATTTTTCTTGGTTAGATCAAATAAGCGATTTTTTTCAAGATCCCATTTTATACTACGGGGCCGTAGTTAACTCCTAAATTAAGTAAAATTTTGATTTAAGGGCTTCAGTAAAATTCTTCAAATTTAATGTCCTTTTAAATTGGGAAACATTATTATCCCCTAATATTCACAGATAGGGTTCAAAAACCCTCTTGAATTAAAAAAAATTAGCTTATCTCGGAAACTGAGCGATCTCATTTTCATTACTTCCACAAACAAATTTTCATCGTCTTATCTATAACTACGCAGAACATCATAATACAAAAGAACCTACCCTATCAGAAATCGCCATTTCTGAAATTTATTCATAACACAGTGTATCAAGAAATAAATTACGGAGATTTGATTTTATTTTCGTTATTCATGGTTCGTAAAGCAAAATTGCCTTACCAAAAACTGCAAACTTGTATCTACTCTAATAAATTGCGTTTTTTAAGTTAGGTCAATTTAACAAAATCCCTATTTTTTATCAATAAGGCAGAAACTTATCAAAAAGGTTTTATAAAAAATTTTCATCTTCGAAAAACAGCATGGGTTCCCAAACAACTCTAAACCGTCCGAGGTCTGGATCTCAAATTATGATTTATTAAAGTAAGGTTTACCCTCGAAAAATCTCGAATCGTGTCGATATATTCATAGTTTTAAAGCCGTATGCGGACTCTTTCGAGTTCTCTTGTAAAGAATGACAGAAATAAATGAGTATTTTTATGTAAACCTTTTTTAAGACTTTCAAGAACTCGAGTTTACAGTCATAATGATATATAAAGGCACAGGTCAATTTGTTAAAGTTCTTAGAGTTTTGGAATAAAGTATTCACTTTGCAACAAAAAATTAAGATAAAACATATTGTACAAGATGTTCTGTCATTCAGCTTTCCATTACCCAAAATGCCAAGAAATTAATTGGTAATACTTCTTCAAAACTGCTCTTAACGGTGTAGATATCGTCATGGTATGGGGCTTATTTTCATGCTGTGATGTTTGTTGACTGATCAAAATTATTAACAAAATGGATTTTAATTTCCATATTAAGGCCTACTCTATACAGCACTGTCTCTCTGCCACACAGAGAAAAAATTTTCCACATACGTTTTAACGCACTCGGCCACGGCTGCCACAAAATCTTAAGCAAGATGGAACAAAAATCAAGGCTAGAGTCGATTTCCACTTGCCACTAAATAGAGGGTATCTACAGAAATTTTTAGGTATGATCAACTACACTGAAAAAAACATTAGCTTAAATGGACACAATGTGTTCAAATCATAATTCTTTTTTAAAATATGTTTTTTAAAAGTTTTAAACACATTTGCTCTTACTTTGACAAAATTTGTTGCAAGCTATTTTTTAAACACAAAATTCGTCAAATTAATAACGATTGTCGTCAATTTAAAAACATTTTTTTTTCAATGTACTTAACCCTTTCATCCCTAAGGTTGCCTGTGGACAACTTCTGACTTTGTGGCTCTATTTCTAGTTTAGGACCCCCAATTTTTAAAAATAAATTTGTTATAATAGATTGAAATGTGGTGAATAAGAGGAGAAAATCAAATATACAAAAATGAATTTTTATAACATGCTTCTCAAAGTTATTCCGAGTGAACTATATGGGCGACCACGCGACCTCGCGACTTCAAAAAGAGCAACTTAAGTAAAGTAAAGTATAGTAAATTTATTGAGACTTTCTTTCGTTTCTTTTACAATAAACTTATGTACATTTCATACATACAATGAAAAATTCAATTAAATGCAAAACTTAAAGCTATTGTTGTGTTGCTCTAATGGAATAAAAGGATAAAAGCTGCTTGCTTAAGAATGATTTGGATAATACTTGTGGTAGAATTGTTTTGCTGATAATACAGTGTTTGCTCCCGGCACTAGTCAATTGCATAGGGACGTTTTGTCCCAAAAAAAAAAAACAAAAAAAAAAACATTAACAATACAAAAATACACTTAAGACTACACTAAAACTAAATGCAAACACAAGGAATTCAGGTGATGCAACAATAAGAACAGCAATATTAATAAAAAAGGAGAATTAGCCTTTGTGTGTGCCAGGTACAGATTTTACAAAAAATTCAGGTAGCAGAGGGGTGTCAAAATTCAAATCAGTGTCAATATCTTCATTTATAATTCCAATTCAAGATAAGTAGTTAATAGAAGACCAGCTAAAGTGCCGTTGGAACTCAAAGATTTCTTTTAAAAGCACATTTTCATGTGAAGAAACTCTGTAGAAACTCTGTAGAACATGTCAATTAATTTATTGGCTTTGTTTATATTCGATCTTGCATGCTTATTAAACTTGAGCATTTTAATAAAAACAATACCAAGATATTTGATGTTGTCTTTAAAAACTATTTCAGAATCGTTAAAAAAATTATAAAAATAAAAATAAATAACTGGCCATTTCAGCCCTTGAAAGGAGACTTTGACGTAGCTTCTTCTGATCAATTGTGTTGTGCGTGTTATTAAGTTTGTACACAATTGACCGAGAACCGGGCCTACATGTTTAACGCCGACTCCGAACGGCGATGAACGGAATGTTCTTGTTCTCAAGAAGTTTTACATGGCATTTTGATTACTCTCTGAGGTTTGCCATTGTCTGCAGAGAGGTGGCGGCCGTACAGAAAAATTATTTTAATTCAAATAATTTTCTGTCGCTGCTGGGGTTCGAACCTGGGTCTCCAGGTTCGTTGACATAACGGCCACGCACTTTAACCAACTACGCCACGGACGCCACAAAAAATTATATTTTTAAATATTTCCGAGAATTTTCTGAAGCTAAAGGTAATTAAATGTAATTCCACGAATGTAGGAGATCTTATTTACAATTTTTGTTAGAAAAAATATGTGATATTTAGAGCGCTAGAATATTTTTAAATATTTTTAAAAATATTTATAGTATCCATTAGGAAAGCAATACGGCTTTCAACCTTCGTACTCAGCTTATTTAGGTCAAAAACTGATCCTCAACGATGTTTGGAATGTTTGGCACCGCCAGAGCTAATTTGGGATTGAAAGGGTTAAGCCGTTTGTTTTATACCAAATCTTACAATGGAAAATTTTCAACTTGGAAAATTACTTTCAGAAAAAACTCTGGGTTTGGTCGAACAATGCTGATTTCGAGTTTAGGAAGTTGAAAATTATTATACATATGTGACATTGATGAGGGTCTTCAATATATTACATCTTCAATGTAAAAAAACTAGTTGAAGTTCATTGCGGCTCATCCTCCATTGGATTAGGGGTTGCCGTTTTCCAAAACGACTAGTCAGTCGCTTCTAATTATTAATTCGTAAGTTATTATGTAAACCGCCAAAATAAGTCAAGTTATAGTTGAGTTTTGTTTCGTAGCAAGTATTAAATATTTTAAAATAAATTCTTGTGCTTATGCTAGTTAGTTCTCTATTAGAAAAATAATAATTATTAACCGATTTAATGTATGAAATTAACCAAAAAAAAAAAAAAAAAAAACGAGTAAGAAATAAATATTCGATACTAAACAGGAACGAGGAAGTATTAATATCACTATCGATTTAAATTTGAATTTGAACTACAATGTTCAAAATTGTTCTTCAACAACCAAATAAAAAGTAATTATTTTGACTTTCCGGTTTAGAACTTACTTATACTGTAGGCAAAAAATACCGATAGGGACAAATGTTTTTAGTTTTAAGTTGGCACTACTGTCACTGACATCTGTGCCAAATTACACGTGAAAATATTCATTAGCGTGCTTTTATAAATAGCCTTTAATTCCTTCTTCGCTTCGGTTTCTATTTCTTCTATCGATTCAAAACGGTGTCCACGGAGCGGTCTCTTGAGTTAAGCGAATAGCCAGAAGTCACATGGAGTTAAGTCAGCATAATACGGTGGTTGCGGAGTGCAGTGTGAGATGGTGCATTATCCTGATGCAAAAACCGAGAATTGTCTTTCCACAAATCCGGTCTATTTTGACGCACAGCATTACGCAAACGAGGCATAACACCCAAGTAGTATTCTTTGTTGACAGTTTGACCGGTTGGAAGGAATTCATAATGCACCACACCACGATAATCGAAGAAAACTGTCAACATTGATTTTGACTTTCTTTGACGTGGTTTTTCGGTCTCGCCTCATTTTTGGCACGGAATTCACCCGATTGATCGGCTGTTGCTGGGTCGTAAGCGTAGGCTCAAGTCTCATCTCCAGTTATGATGCATTTAATTTTGTCTTTTTTTTTGGCTGTTTTTCCATGAAATTTAGCGGCACCAATCGAGATTTCACTTTTCTGAGGCCCAAATGATCACTCAAAATGGTTTTCATATATCGATATTCCAACAAAGTCAATAAGGTCTCGGACTGTCAATCGACGATTTGGAGCAGCAATTCTTTGATTTTGTTGACGTGTAGCTCATCAGTTGATGTTAATGGTCGTCTTGGTCGTACCTCGTCTTCAGCGCTTTCTCGACGCTCTTTGAACATTATGTTCGACTCATACACTCTTGTTTTCGATAGAGCTTGCTCGCCGAAAGCCTTCTGCAACACTTTCAACGTTTCGGCAGCAGAAATTGCATTCTGCACACAAACAGAATTTATAAAAAACGAAAAATTCACTTTTAGCTATTTACAAAAGGACCGTATCTCCAACACTAATAAATATTTTGACGTGTAATTTATCACAGATGTTAGTGACAGTAGTACCAACTTAAAAATAAAAACATTTGTCCCTATCGAAATCCCCAAAACATTTTTTGGGATTCCCGTATTTTTTGCTCACAGGTATTTGAGCTGAACAAATGTCAAAGAATCAATACACACCATATCATCTCTATATAATGCTTTTTCGAATAGTTGCGAGGTTTTGCGAGAGCAAAAAACTTATGAAAAAATAGACCAACATTTCGCACGAAAGCTTGTTACTTTAGAACATCTATGTAACTCAGTGAACCAAGACTACCGTTTTCGAATTCATTTATGAATCTTTTCGGGAAGATTTTCGGAATTCATAAATGAACCCTTTTTGTGTCATCCGTCGGACTAAAATGCCTCTCAAAAATAAACCTTATTTTGTTCGGAAATGAGGTTAAAAAAGCCATAAATTGTCCTTTTTTTTGTTCGGAAATGAGTTGAAAAAAGAACCATAGAAAAGTTATTTTTCGGCACTCGGAAATGAACCTTTTTTGAATCAATGACCAGACGAAAATGCCTCAGAAACGAACCTTTTTTCTTCGGAAATGAGTTAGAAAATGAACCATAGAAAAATAGCAGTACATCGTTTTTCCTTCTTACGACAGTATCAAATCGCACTGGTAAAAAAGTTAATATGCCGTTTTAATATTACAAGAATATCAACAAAGGTTTAAATTCTTCCTTTTTTAACTCATTTCAGAATATAAAAAAGTAATATTTATGGTTAATTTCTGAACTCATTTGTGAACAAAAAATGGTTTCTTTATGAGAAATTGTTTCTACTGATATAAAAAAAAAAAATCATTATATTTTTAACTCATTCAAGAATGCAAAATAGAAAAATTTATGATTTATTTCTGAACTCATTTATGAACAAAAATGTTTCATTTACGAGAAATTTTTACCTACTAAAATGATAAAAAATTTTTTATTCGACTCAAAATGAGATTTATTTTTTAAATTTCCCAAAAGAAGTACAGTTTTCATTTATGGGAAAAGTTTTCACGAATTTAATCTTCTATAGCAAGCACTTTTAAGCGATAAAATAAAAAAATCAAAAATTAAAAAAAATCTACATAAAAACGTTCCCAAAACTCTCACCTTACGCAAAATCTTCGCTTATGGTTCAGTGGGAAGTTTGAAGCAATTTTTAACATTTTCAAAAACTTTTTATTTAAGCTCTTGAACCACTTTTATCTAAGTTTTCTCAATAATTATTTATAGATATAGCTTGTTTCAAGTCAGATGGAATATTACAAACATGCGCAGTAAGAATATTGCCTAAAGTAAATTTCTTGAAAAAGCGTAATAACATGGGAATTTTTTAGACACTTCCTATGTAGACATTTCTTATTTACACTGTTCACGAAATCATAGTGATAATAAATATATTTAAATTTAATTTTATATTGCTATAGTTCGAAGTTATGAGAGGTTGTCCAGAAACTACAAAAAGAATCATCAATACAGTGTTGCCAAAAGCAATTATTTTGACGTTATTATAATTTTATTCATTTTATACGACCTTGAGCGATTGATAATTAAAGCAAACCTGAAATCTGTATAAATTAATAAGAAAGTAAACACAAAAGAAAATTAATTTTTATTTTGTTGAGAATGATAACTTCTTACCTTCTATGAAATTAAAAAGAATTTTACGGTTGCCTTTTAAGTCTTGCGCCTTACAATGAAAAAACAGTGGTTAATCAGTGCAAATGCGTTTATTGTTTTTCAAAGTATTTTCCAAGATGATGAATACACATTTTTATATTGGTTTGAACCAACTCTGAAGTTGGTACCTCCGAAACCAGGATTTGAAGGTTTCTACTGCCTGTTGGGGCTTAGAAAAACGCTCGTCACGCATTTTTTCATAATGCGAGAGAGCAAGAAGAAGTCATTGGGTGCAAAGTCGGAACTGTAAGGCGGATAATCAATCAATTGCACGTTTTGAGTGCTCAAAAACACTTGTTAGAGCTAAAGTGTGGGAACTCGCATTGTTGTGATAGAGGATGATCTTCTCTTGGTGGTCGGTTTTCCTCAAATCTCCAAAACTTCCGGCAAACAAATAGTTGTGTACCACTCAGTGGCACAGTTCCATGTCACGGTATGTCGCATGCCGGTCTGCTTCCAACAGTTCACGCACAGTATCGATGTTTTGGATCGTTCTTGGACGACCTTTACTAAATTCGTTTTGGAAAGGAAGACGGCCACGTTCGATGTCATTAAACTAGCGTTTTACAGTCGTTGGAAGTGGTGCTTTATCACCAAGAGTCTATCTAAGTTGATGGATGCATTATTTTCTTGCCAATCTACGTCGAAAATTGTAAATAATCATCACCCGAAAATGTTCACATAATAATTCCATTTTTTTTACTGAATTACAATTTTCAAATCACTGTAAACAACACAATAAGCGCACATACAGCAAAACGTTGTATTTACGTTTATGCTAAAAAATGTAAAATTTTCGAATGGAACTGTCAAAATTCATCAGCATTGCCAGATAGTGCTTTTTCAAAAAAAAAAAAAAAAATAAAGAAAAGAAAGACAGTATTGTCGGATAAGACAGTATTATCGGACAGAGTATAATTTATCGGAATACTGACTTCTTTGACCTTTAAATAAAAGTGGATTTATTATTGAAATATTTTCAATATGTGTGGATTTTAAATAAAGTTTTATTCAATTAATGCTTAATTATTTATTAAGGGGGACTATATATCCCGAGGCCGAAAAAAGGTCATATTTCTAAATTTTTTTAGGAAACCTAAGGGATATTTTTAAATGAGGGTTTTTCTACCTAAATATATACACATTCAAGAGTATGTTTAGTTTTTTTTTATTAAAAAAAAATTAGTATTAATTTAGATATAGCATTTTTGATAGAGCACCTTTAAAAAAAAAGGTGAAATGCGGTGACCAAGATAGCTCCTTCTAAATTCATCTGAAACAAAAAAAAAGGAAAATATTAAACTAGATACTTAAAACTCGTGCTCGTCATAGCCGATTTTGAAACTATTGATTTTTCACAAAATGGCGGACTTCCGAACGTAAATTAACGATTTTCGACCAAAAATTCGGCATTATTTTGCCCATAACTAATTAACGAAGCTACGAAAAAAAATTCTACCACAAGTACGAGATTATTATGAATAAAATAAGCCTGCAAAAAATTAAAACGATCGGTTCACTGAGTTTCGAGAAATTTTGGTCACCGACTTTGAAAACATTGTTTCGAGAAAAACGCGTTTGAAATAAGCGCCAGCACTGTGAGCTCCCGAAGGCGGTTCACTCACTAGGTTATAACTTTGATATTTTTTGAGATATCGACTTGAAATTTTAACCACATATTCTTTAGATTTGATTGCAAAGAAGTTTTTAAAAAAAAAGTTCTGGGTATATAACCCCCCTTAAGGCATGTTGCGCGCTCGGTATTCGAGTGGAAAGGTAAAATTTTTTACAGGAAAGAGGTAAGAGGTAATGGACAACATATTTTTGGGTTGAATAAATACACTAAAGAAATGATTTACAAACATTCATTTGTGGGAAAAGGAAACAAAATCATTTTTGTACCATCAGCTATCACATATCAAAAATCCAGGATGCAAACTTTTGTTTTGGGACTTGTTTCGGGGTGTGAAAATCATACTTTCATACAAAAATTGCATTTTTTCCCATTTTGGCTCAAATTTCGGTACCAAGGATGATAGCCCGGTACTTGAGCATAGTTTAATTCGATTATCCGCATAAAAATACAATTTTGAGCAAAAATCCAGGATGTGAACTTTTCATCTTCTACCTCTTTTGTCGTTTCTTCCAAAAAAATACTTCAAAATTGCTAATAACTCATTTTTATGCAACTTAGCCATACGAAGGACGATTTTTACTATCAAAAGGATAATGCAAATTTTTTCTGACAGTCTGAAGGTGTAATCTGTCCATTTTCAACCAAATCGCTGTACAATTTTGACTTTTAGAGCTTTCTCCTCTCATAACATTTTCATGACCTAACTATTTCACTTCTAGGCTATTTTACGGTATGAAGGACGATTGATAGCAATTTGTTGATGATGAGACTAATTTGTGTTTTAAATTGCATTCTTTTGTAAAAAATTTATCAAACACCTTTTTTTTCATTGCGGCGAATTCAGCATTAAATAATTTTGCGGCGAATTGAGCAAAAAGTTGGGCTGAAGATTTTGGGCTATCTTCACAGAAGTGCATTTTGCTATATTTTCTCGTACTATCTCGCAATAATTTGCAAAGCACATAATTGTGTACTTAATGATGGGCCTGGTTCTAAAGCCCATAATTTCTAAAAGTATGAAGAAATTTTTGTATCTTCCCAAATATTTGAAAATTTTTTTGAAGAATACAGATTTAAAATCTTTATTTTATTAACCTAACAACTTTGATAATTAATCGGTACAGAATCATGATCATGCAAAATATTGATTGTAACTGTGTTATATACCAGTAAGGAACTAAATGATTTGACTAAGAAGCGTGAAACAAATAAAGACTTCGGTCGTAAACAACAAAGAATGGCTAGCTGATATTTTAAAATAATTAAAATAGTTGTGAATGTTGATTTCTTTAAAATTATCTGTATTTTGAACTTTGTCTGGTTAACATTAACGCAATTTATTTGTTATTAATAAAACTAAAAGAATTTGGTTTGAGTTTAAAAGTGTGTTTTAGGCCTTTTAAAAAGAAATAGTAAAGTTGAGAAAACACGAAATTCTAACGAAATTAAAAAATGAGATGGGATTATTATTGGACGTATCTAAGCCGGTTTCGGAAATTCAAAAGGTGGGAATACCAGCAAGCGTTTTTGTCGATCATAAACTGTTATCACAGATAACTACGATTTAGGAAAACTTTTTATAAAAAATCCAGAAGATTTCAATGTAGATTCAATGAAATATCATAAATCTGCAGATTTCGGTAGGTGGAAACATTTTATTCAATACACAACTTTTTCTTTATTATATATTTAGTATATTATCTAATTATATTTATAGTTAATTTTTTTTTGCATTTGAAAAGTATCAATATTTTCATAACATTTTGTTTTTTTTATGATAAGAACAATTTATGTGAATTTTATTCAAAAAATATATCACAAATACGCCACATCACGAATACCCTCATATTAAAATGTACTTACTTACTTACTTATCTGGCGCTTACAACCGTAAGTCGGTTTAAGCCTCGTATAAGAAATTGCGCCAGCCATTTCTGTTCTGCGCTTGCTGGCGCCAGTTGAAAACACCAAACGTGGTCAGGTCACCTGATCCTTCCAACGAAGATGTGGGCGTCCTCTTCTGCGTTGATCACCATCGGGCACCGAATCGAATATTCGCTGGAGCGTCGTTTTCCACGCAATGAATTTTGATAAAATTTAATTTATTATTTAAACTTTTCATTTTTTATTTAAATCCTTTTTTTTCTTCATTCACTTCTTTTTTAGTTTTTAATTTTTATTTGGCTTTTTGTCACCTTGATATAAGCTTAAGTACAAGCAAACTTTGCAGTTTATAAAAATTGAGACCACGATTTAGAATGTACATTTATATATTGTCTATTTGTTTTCGCTTTTTCCCCATCCAATTTTAAGAAGTGTGTTAGTAGCTTATCAAAGTCCTTTTTGGTAGCAAATTCGGAATTTTGCTTATCTTCAATCTATTATAAATTTTTGACAACATTTTTATTTTTTAAACTAGAAAGTTTAGCAGAAATGGAAATGCCACGCCTCAGGTCAAGCTATTTTCTGAAAATATATTAAATTTTATAAATATTTGAATATCTTATATTATAGAAATATATATTAAAACTAGTTCTTAACCTTAATTTGTTTAGTCTTTTGAGTACTTAAATAAATGCTGAAAGTCCTCTTTTATTTTGTAAAACAACAAAGGCTTGTGCAGTTCCCCACAAAACTCTTGAATATTCCCGTTTTCTTGTAGTATGTAGAAATAAAAAACCTTTACCTAAAAACGCTGCAATAAGGACCTCTCACAGACCATCAATAGTTTAATTTGGTATAATAAGTATAAAAGCCTAGAGCCAGAAGCTTATTTTATATAATTTTTGTAAACTTTGATATTAACGGAAAATTTAGCTCTTGTTATGATTTTTAGTTTGTTTAAAACTATCTGTTTGTTGTTTGTTTGGAATTTAAAATAATGCCTGTATTTTTATTTTTATTTTCACTACAGATCGAAAAAGACGATACTTTGCCCCAGCAGGTGTGCATTACCTGTGCCAAGAATGCAATTTCTGCCTGCCTCTTTAAGAAAAAATGTGAAGATGCTGATAACTTCTTTCGCCAACAATTATTAATACGTAAAATAGAGGGAAGGACTTCGGGCAAAGTTTGTGGGAACGATGTCATCACGCTGTCGGAGGAAGAAGTTTCCGAAAATGATCAGGAACCTGAGGAAAATAGACGTAATAACGATACCGATAACGATGAAGATGATGGGGAAATAAAGATGGAAAGTGAAGGGAAGCCGCCAAATTTCGATTTCAATTCCATTCGTCTGATGCACGAATATATGCAACAACATTTGAGTAAAATAAATGGCAGTCATAGCGGAAGCGGCAGCGATGCACTGGGAGATGACGATGAACCATTGCCACTTATACCCGAAATAGAACTATTGACACCAGCTGGCGATGTAAATACAAATGCAATGACTACAAATGCTGGTAATAACAATTCGCAGCTACGCGGCTATCAGTGTACCAATTGTTACCAGATATTTGAAATGAAACAATTACTCAAACATCATATGCAAACTGTTCACGGTACTTCGGGCCCAGTATACGAATGTTCCAATTGCAAGAAAACGTACTTTTATAAGCGTTTCTTGGAAAAACACGTTCGTCGTGGACGCTGCGTTAAAAAAAGAAGGAATCAAACGTAAGTATTGATATTATTTATATAGGTATCCACAATTCAAAAATACTTACCAACTATCCTTTGGAACTGTGTTTATGTAGAAAGTTCTGAATATCAAGAATGATATATTTAAGATTCAAGAAAAGCGATATTATTATTGGGTTGTTCAAAAGAAAGTGCGTTTTTGAAAAACCAAGTGCAACCGTAGGCAGACAAAACTTAGTGGAAGCTTATGGTGAAGATGTGATTAAAGGAAGACAATGTCAGAAGTGGTTGGCCCGTTTCCGTAATGGAAATTTTTTAATACAGTCAGACAGTCAGAGAAATTACGAGTGCTCTTAATTTGTTTTTGGAAGTGTTCACGGTTATTTAAAGTTCGCTGGTTTCATGAAAAAATTGGATGTCTCGAACCCGCACGAATTAAAAGAATTGAGTAAAGTCAATCGAGTTGACATTTGCGATCGGCTCAGGAAACGTGAATAAAGCGACCCATTTTTTCAAAGGTATTTTTGCGGATGAAGAAAAGTGGATTGTCTACAACAATGTTAACAGAAAAAGAAGCTGGTATAAGAAATATGAAGCGTGTTGGGATTGGAGGCGTCTGTCTGCTACGAACTACTTCCACAGAATGTAACCGTAAATTCTGCAGTCTACTGTGGGCAACTACAGAAATTGAGCGATGCCATTCAACAAAACGCCCTGAGCTGGTCAATCGGAAGGGGTGGTCTTCCATCACGATAACGCCAGGCCTCATAAGAGTTTGATGACTCGCCAAAAATTGCTTGAGTTCGGATGGGATGTTTTGCTCCATCCACCCTATAGTCCAGACCTTGCACCCTCGGATTACTATATGCTTCGCTCCCTATAAAATTCACTGAATGGTAAAACCTTCGATAATGAGGACTTTATCAAACAGCAAACCTTGAGAAATTCTTTGCAGAGATAAGTGGAGACTTCTAACTGCGTGGAATAATGAAGCTACAACAATGATGAGAAAAGGTGATCGAACAAAACGACGAATATATTATCTGATTAATATTGATTTGATTTATAAAACGAATCAGCCCAAACTGATCAACTGTAAATAAAAAACCTTACTGGCTTTTGAACAACCCAATATATAATGTTATATTTCTGCTGTCAAATAACTCAACTAACGTAGCTGATATATCAGTTAAGGGGTAAAAACGGGAGACAGTCCCCCCACAATTTATAATTTTTTATTTTAACCTCTGTTGAGAGTTGTGAATTAGTAAGTGTTTTTTTTGTTTCGACTTTCATCGCATCCATGAAAAAAAAAAATGGGTGACCTGCATATGTAATCTGTAATATATCATTTCTGCAGAACATGCAGAACACCTCAACACCTCACCATATTCTCAAAATTTAATAAAATAATTTATTTTTTCGTCTTTTCTTTAATTCATTTCCATATCACAGCCGTCCTATGCAATGCTCGGACTGTCATGTTCTTTTTCCAACTGGTCATCATCTAGGCTGGCACAAGCGCACCGGCTGCCCTTCGCGCACAGCAAAAATGTAAGCAAGTTATCTTTATTGTAAACACATAGTTTAACTTCCAAAAACTTTATTCTGTAGGCCATTGCAGCAGCTTTTTAAACAGAATATTGTGCAGTATAACAATTTCCCGAAACGCATAGGAATACGTAAACCAGAGAATGCTATTTATTTGCACAATAGAAAGTGAGTAAAATATTCGGAAAACTCTTATGACTTCAAGTAGGACGTCACAAGAAAAGTATAATGGTCCAAAGTAAGGGACTATTTTTTTTCGTCTAGAATACGATAGAGATAATATCGGTTAAACATTTAAAAGCGACTTATCTCTTTACACTTCATATTTGAAAGACCTTAAAAAACATATAAATGAACATTTATTTTTAATTTTCTTGTTTCTAGTTTAAAGTGTACCAACCATAGAGAGTATAAATTTTCATTTTATTATGTTTATTCTTTTTTTTTATATCATTAACCAAGGGTTGACTTTTAAGGATAAAAAAAGAAATTTAGAAAAGTGTGAATGCGAGAAAATTGAAATGCATGGCAACAGCAACGAAACCCAAAAAAAGCCTTTGCCTCGTGGTTTTAAAATAGATGCAGATAAAAGGTCAAAACGGGAATATAATAAATTTTGATGGGAAAATTTGGAAAATATCCAAAAAAAAACACACAAAATTTTGTGGAGGAAACGCTTTTCTAGGCTAGTGAATGGCGACGCCGACAACTATTTCTCCAAACAAAAAGTAAAATCATCTCTTCCAAAGTTATAGACAAGGATATTTTTCGAAGAATCTATTGGTTAATTCAACTTTTTAAAGCAAACAATTTTTTCTTCTTAAAACTCGCTTAACCCTTTCAGCCCAAAAGATGCCTGTGGGCAACTTCTGACTTTGTGGCTCTATTTCTAGTTTGGGACCCCCCCCCATTTTTAACAGTAAATGTTTAATAATGAATTGAAATGTGAATAAGAGGAGAAATCCAAAATACGAAAAGTAATTTTTATGACATGCTTTTCAAAATTTTACCATGTTAATTCATGCACGACTTCAAAAAGAATAAATTAAAAATTACATTTTTAAATATTTTCGAGAATTTCCTAAAGCTAACGGTAATTTATATAATAGTATGAATGTAAAAGATCTTATTTACATTTTTAGTTAGAAAAATTATGTGCTTTTTAGAGCGTTAGAATTTTTAAAATCTTTTTTAAATATTTGTAAAAATTTTTGTAGTATCTATTAGGAAAGCAATACGGCTTTCAATCTTCGTATTCAGCTTGCTTATGTCAATAACTGATCCTCAGCGAAGTTTGGAATGTTGTCACCGCCAGGGCTTATTTGGGGCTGAAAGGGTTAAATCAAAATTCCTTTGAAAAATAAAAAGTCTTTCTGAAAATGTTGGGATTTTTGCATTGATCATAATCATATAAATGTAAAAAAAATTATTCAGGACTCATATCTTAAAGACGCACATCCAACATCATTCAATAGTTGAAATATGCGACATATTTGTCGTTCTTCAATTAGAGGGAATATAAAGAGAATAAACAACAAAAGCCAGTATTTAAAATTTTTTGATTGTGCAAATTAGCACTAATGCTTCATTTAAGTTTTAGTATCGCATTATAATTTTTTCTAGCGTATTATAAGTAAAACTCTATCGCAAAAACTTGATCAGATCTTATCATTATATCTTTATACTGTTTATACAGTGATGGAAAAATAATGGAAACGGCTTGTATGTTTTTCTTTTGTTTGATTATTTGATGTGTAATGAATTTTGTTTTCAAAGTTTGCATTTAACTTAAAGATTAAGAGAATATCTATCAGACTATAAAAAAAAATCAGCTTCACGCAATACATAAAAAAAAAACCATTTCATTTATTGTCCTTGGAAAAAATAATAGAAACAAAAGACATAACTAACACACTAATTTTTTTCCTTAAAATCTACCAATCTTATACTGTAAACTAGTTTAAGATTTATATTTTGTTGTGCTATCAAGGTTTTTTAGATCTTCAATGCACGGAGGCCCATGGAATCCACCAGTTTGGCACAAATTTAGGAATCAATAGCAAACTGCACTTATATTTGTATTTGTATTTATTGGACTTAAGAATTAGTACAGTAAGATCAATAAAGTTCTTTTAGCGTACAACAATTTAAAAACATAATTTAAAGACATAATAGTCAACAAGACTATTATATCCTCAATTCTTCTTTATTTTTGGATTTATAGCCAGCTATTTTCTTTTTTAAGATCCCCTAAAGGTATTCAATTGGATTAGGGTCTGGTGGCTGCGATGACCATTCTAATAAATGAATGCTATTGTCCCGGAACCATTTTGTCCAGTTGCGAGGAGTGTTTGGGATCGTTATCTGGCATAACTTCCCATTTTAATTGCATTTCTTCATCGGAAAATGACAGCATTCTGCTATTTAAGATATTTAAATAGACTGTGACCCAGATTTTACCTTTAATCCAATACATTGGACATACGCCCGACGATGAAAAACAACTCCATAGCACTACGATACCACCACCTTGTTAATAGTTTTTACTGCGTGCTTCGGATTTTGTTTAGTATTTCTTGGGTGTCCTACATGAGGCATTATATCGGATTCGAACAAATTCACCATTATTTTGTCTGGTCACAACATGTTTTTCCATTTTTTTTCGTATCAGATGCTTTCTTCCAAAAGCTACTCGTAGCGATTTTCCTTTTTTGCTCAAGTAAATCACCTTTCTTGCGAAATGTGCTTTTAAATCATTTTCTATAAATCTATTCCGTTTTGTGTGACTAGTTACTGGTACTTTTAACTCTTTTATGGGTTCTTCCGATCAAAGAAATGGATTTTTTTTAGTTTGTCGAAACAACAATACTTCAAACTTTGCATAGGTTGCTCGTTTTATGTCTAGTTTTTCCTTCTTTGGTTCAAAATTCATAGCAGAATACGTTAAATTTTCTTTGAACACTTCAATAACTTTACAATTTTACAGTTTATTTTGTCCTATTTCTTATTTTCGGATGAATTGGCGCTCAACATCTGTTGAATGCACTCCGCTTCCAATTCTGAATAAAACAAGGTGCGAAAGGTAGAATATCACAAAAAATTTCAATTTTTTGCAATAATTGCTTAACACTTTATAAATGGTATTTGAATGCAATTGTTTAATACTTGTATATTCAATATTATTAACAAAAGTAGAATAAGTTTTTATTTTTTTTTTCTATACGAAATCGAGTTCACTGATTTAAAGGTTTGCATCACTGATATTTTTACCGAATTATGCGCAAAGGCGTAAACAAAATAGAGTACCGATATCCCACTTTTTTGCACAGTCAGTATCATTCATATAGTTTGCTTTTAAACTTAATAGCATTCTTCGAAATGCCAAAGTGCTTCACTGTATATTTAAACCATCCACTATCCAGTCGCGTGTATCACATATCGTGATGAAAAATTCTGGAAAAACTAATTACTAAGAGCTTGTAATTTGATTAGCGAAACTTAACCGGCTCTGCAGATTCATACCGAGCAACACCAACACACATGTTAACGGACATGTTTTATATAAGTATCAACTATAAATTATTGAATTTTAGCAAAAATGCTTCCATAGAACTTGATTTCTTATAAAATTCGTAGAGAAAGTAAATGAAGTGAAAAAGAAGTTTATCATATAAGCCATACAAAATTCTTTCTTTACTCTTAAAGTTAGAATTAGATGTGACTTAATTCAGTACATATGCTTGTTTTATCAATCTATTGATAGTTGTTTCACCTCCCATTATACTTCAAGACCTCAATCTCAATATCTTGGCCCTTATGAAAGCTTAATTCTTGAAATGAGGACTTGGTGTAACTATTGTAACAGGTCACCATTACTGATCAAGGGATAATGGCATCTCCCATACATCTCAAAAACCTAAAATATCATCAATAGAATAAACCAAATTGGTAACAGTTGTAAGGGGACTTAACGGGATTGTCTCCAGAGAGGTGACGACCGATCAGAAAAATTAATTTCAAATGAAAAAATTTTCTGTCAGCTGGGGTTCGAACCTGGTCTCGAATTGGCATCGAGTGTCCCTCACACTTGTTAACGCATTCGGCCATTGACGCCACACCTAACACCAATCTGATTTATTAAAAATATAAAGAACCAAAACAAACATTTTAATAATATACATATTTGAAGCATATCAAGTGACTCTAAGGTTATACAATTATTCGTTAAAATTTAAATTCAGTTATACAATTATTCGCCTGAAATGGCAATAACCGCTTCGAGAAACGTGCGTGCCAAGCAACATATATCATCATAATATTAAATAGCTCTAAGAAATTAAAATTTGGTTTCTTGAGGGATCCAAACAAAGCTACCTATCACTTTTTTGGTCCCGGTAAATTTTTTTTTTTCACCAGTATAAAAGTAGATCATAGCCGAGATTTCTGGATACCCGTAAGAATCGTTTTCGAGTTGTTTCCGTCATCAACTGAGCGTTGCATATCACTAGAAGTGAATCGGATGTTTTCGTGGATAATGCAACGAATTGTGCACTCACAAATATGAATGTCTCTCTATATGTCCCTTATGAATTTTGAATGGTCCTCATCAATAATGCCCTAGGCCTGATTCCAAAACTGAGAATTATCATTATCTTCAGATGCTTTAAACTCTTGACAAACTTTATGAACAAACCGCACGTGCGACTTTAAAGAATTGGACGATTTCATGATTTCCTTGTTTGGCATGAATCAAGACGATATCAGTAGGTTCCTAATTTCTTGCGTTGGTTTTTTATCCTCCATTAACGATCTGAAAAGAAATAATATAAAAAACCTGTTCTTTAAATATAGAAGGCATATAATTGTGTGTCCTCAAATGGGTGATTAACTCTTTATAAAGCAAAACAACGTGTTGTTCGAATTTACAGTTCGAATTCGGATTGAAGGTCTTAATCCTATCGAGATGAAACTCTGCGAAATTATTATTTGATTGACAATCGGTGTCAAAAGTTACGTTGTGGTATTTTCGTAGTTATTAAAGCTATAATTTTAAAAGATACTTGAGTAAATTTTATCACAACTAAATACCAAAAATATGGAGAGGATTACGCAACGAGGGGTGGTAAAAAAGTTTAGGCTATAATAGCACTTTAACTATAATCTTAAATTTAGAAATATGAGTAAATGTAATCAGAACTAATTGAGGAAATGTAATTCAATGAAATAATTATTTATTTTCAGACTAATTATGGCCAACAATAAACGTAAAGGTCGCACTCGTATTAAATTGGACGCCAAAAAGATTGCTTTGGCCAAGCAGTTAATCCTGCGTGAAGCTACAACGACTGTTATAGCCAATGAGTTGAACATATCGCGCACATTTGCTTGGCGCCTACGTAAAAGTCTGGTGAATGGTGTTAGTTTGCATGAAAGAGTTATTGATCCGACTAACGAAGAACATGCTGAAGAACAACAGCCAGAAACACAAGAACAACCACAACAATTCCAACACGATGAGACTGTCTGTATTAAATCAGAACAAATGGATAGTGGAAGTAGTGAAGAAGAAGTTCCTGAAGATGAACAAAATATCCGCAACGTGAATAATGGACATAATAGTATTGAACGTTACGAACAAACACATGGAAAAAATGAAGTGAACGAGGATGAGTATGACAATGATGATGATGATGATGACGATAACAGTGTTGACAACGATAACGACGAAGATGATGTAGAGCACAGCGGTGATAAACCTATAAATTGCAATAAGCAACAAATTTATTTGGAACCGCGCAATAGTGTCTCTACTGAGCAGGCTCAAGTAAACACAGCCGATTCAAGTGAACGGGCACACATTAGCTCCAACAACTTTAAAGTTTATTCGAATGCAGAACGACCACAGGAATTAAATTTCAAAAATGGTTTGCAACAGGCTCTTCCAATGTTAAATGGATTTCCAGCGGCAGTTGCTGCTGCAATGTAAGCTTCTTTAAATTTATAAAAAAATTCGATTTTATTTTAAATAATTCATTCAACAGCCATCATTTGCCCGTGAATTTGTCCATTAAACCGATAGCATCATTGCAAAACACCGAATCGTAAGTGTTGATATTTATAAATTTTTGAAAAATATGACAATAAGTTCATTATTGAATTGAATTTATCAAGCTGCTATACATAATTGAAATATTATCTCTTTTATATGCATTAATTGAACCTTTTTTGTTTTCTTAGTAAGTGCATCTGTGCTTCTGTGCAGAAGTTCTGATCGTTAAAAAAGAAATTATTTCAGGGCTTAAATCACAAATTTAACTCTTCATTCGATGTAAATCTTTTGCCCGTGAGAAATCTTTTGAGATTGGGAAAGAGGTAATAGTCGCTTGGGACCATATCTGGAGAATACGGTGAATGGGGAAGCAATTCAAATCGTAAATTGTTGAGTCTTGCCATTGCTTTCGATGCAAAAAAAAATTTTTCTTTAAATGTGTCATTTTACCTTATTTTTTTAACCAAATTATCATGCAAAATAGGAACCTCGTAATTAGTTGATATCATTTGCATAATTACAACTACAACATTGTATTAACCCTTTGCTATTATGCTAGTGAACCCTTTGACCCAGCGTTTTATTTATTCAAGCATTGAAGATGGTTTTTTACAAATGTTATCAATAAGGAAATTCACCAACAACTTAGAATCCATGCATACATCAAGGTCTTTCACGATATCCACACGACTTAAAGCAGTATCTTTAATGTGATAATCAAACAGTAAATGATGTCTTTTTCGTAAAATAGGTCATAGTCTGGCATTTGTCTGGATTTAGAAACATATTTTTAGAACACCAAACCTCAAAAAATTTCAGAACAGACTGGAGTAGGTCTGAATTGTCTTGAGAATCTATTGTTCTGTATATTTCCATATCATCTGTATAAATAAGCAGAATGTTTTATGATGCGAGCTATGTAAATCATTGTTTGCTAAAATAAAAAGAAATGAACTAATGTGGCTACCTTGAGGAACACCGCATTCCGCAATAAATGAGAAGACAGTACTCCTCGCAATCGTATTTGATAAGATCGCTCTGGTAAATACGACTTAATCCAGCTCACAAAATATTGCGGAAATACCATAGAATTGAGTTTAAATCAAATTAGGTTAAGAGGCGTCGTTAATACTTCTACGCAGTGAACCCTTATGCGATCGTAAACCATTCGCTCAAAAAGTTTGGAAATCGATAAAAGTTTAGCAATGGTCCTATAAATTATAACTTCATTCCTGCAACCTTTTTTATAAATTGGACTATTAAATGGATTTTTCCAAAAAATTAGAAAATAGCCTACATTAACAGGGTTATTTAATAAGCAAGAAAGAGTTTGACACAAAACGGAACCGCATTGAGTCATCACTGCGGCAGGAATTGATAAGTATCTATATAGACAATATATTCTAAAATATGAACATAATATCAAATCAAATCCGAAGTCATTCTGGAGATTCGTTAAATGTAAAAAAGGATCTTCAAGCATTCCTATATCTATGTTTTTAAATAATACGTGCTCTAATGATGCCGCTTCCACTGCTAATCTCTTTGCTGACTTTTTTGTATCTAACTTTGAACCAGCTAGAATTGCAGATCTCGTGGATACAAATAACTTGGTACCTGAAATTGACTTTGGATCCCTATCTTTTACAGAGGATGATTTTTATAATGGGATTCGTAAGCTCAAATCTTCGCTTAAAACCGATGTCGATGGTCTGTGTTCATTTTTTCTAAATAAATGTGCAAATAGTTTAGCACACCCTCTAATGCTAATTTTTAAAAATTCACTGCGTTCTGGTGAGTTCATTGATTGTTGGAAAATATCTTTTGTAACTCCTGTCCACAAATCTGGTTCGAAAAACAATGTTTCGAATTACAGGCCCATTTTAAAGCTCTCTACGATATCAAAACTATTTGAATCTATTGTCAAAGATAAAATGTTCTATGCGGTGAAAAAAATTATTTCTCCTTTTCAACATGGTTTTATGCCCGGCCGCTCAACACTTTCCAACTTGGTTATTTTTACTGAATACTGTATATCAGCTTTTAAGGATGGATGTCAGGATGGTTGATCTAATCTACACTGACTTTTCTTAAGCGTTTGACAAAGTTTCCCATTCTCTCTTAGTTAAAAAACTAGAGTGGATTGGATTTCATTCATGCTTTCTTAGTTGGTTGAATTCATACTTATCGAATAGACAGTGTGTTGTAGCTTTTGATAATGTAAAATCCTACCCATATGTGGCTACTTCTGGTGTTCCGCAAGGAAGCATCTTAGGGCCCCTATTATTTACTATTTTTATTAATGATATTACTTCTCTTTTTTCATGCAGCAATTGTCTTTTGTATGCTGATGACCTAAAGGTTTTCCGTAGAGTAAGAAACTGCGCTGATTCCCAGTTCCTTCAAAGTGAAATCCAAATATTTTATTGTTAGTGCTGTAACAATCATCTCTGTTAAAATCTAGATAAATGCGTTTCAATGGCCTTCTTTAGGTCTGCAAATCTCAGTCATTCATCGTATTATATCGCTGATTCTAAATTATTATCTGTGAGTCAGTTTAAAGACCTTGGTGTTGTCTTTGACGTTAAACTTACTTTTGTTCCTCATTTAGATTATATCATTCCAAAGGCGTATGCTATACTGGCTTTTATACGTCGTAATGGCTCTTGTTTTATGGCCCCTACACCTTGAAAGTGCTGTTTACAAGCCTAGTCCGTTCTAGACTTGAATATGCATCCGTTGCCTGGAATCCGTTTTACGGGTCCCACAAGTTGAGACTTCAACGTATCCAAAAATCATTTACTAGATTTGCTTTACGTTCTTTTAACTTTGAAGGTTCTAGTCCATCGTATAGTGCCCGCTGTCTATTAATTGGTCTTAAGTCTCTTGAGGTTAGGATAAATATTTTGTCTTTGCTTTTCGTACATGACATCATATCGAGCGTTGTTGATAGTCCAGAACTCTTAGTAATGATTAATTTCAATGTACCTCGTAGAACGCTTAGAAATTTTAATCTCTTTTATTTGGACATGTGTCGCACTAATTATGCGCAAATGCACCTATCTCTAGAACTGTGCATTTTTACATTAACATAAATTCTAACTGCAATCTAGATTTTTCTAAATCTAAAAATCAAATCAAAGCTCTCTTAAATACTATTTTGTAATTATATAACTCATACTTATATTCTAGTCTGTAAGAAATTATGTTCATAGACTATACAAACTAAATAAAAAAAAAAAAAAATAAAAAGAATTCCATCACGTTCAGCGCCAAAATCCTCATCGATTGATCAAATATACTTTAATATATCTTCTGAGGAAAAGGCTATAGATTCCTAAGAAACCTTCATATATTCAAAATTCCCTTCGTCAGGATCAGAAGAATCTGAACAAAATTACTCTTTAACTAGCCTCAACTATCTCACGAACTTTCACTTTTGAATTGTCTAAAGCTATATCATGTTTTCTGTTGATCGTTTCAGTCGTTGCTACCGCTTTTGGGCTGAATGACCACGTTTGAATTTAGCAAGCCAATAAATTATGGTTGATTTCGGTAGGATAGAATCATTATAACATTTGTCAATCCATTCCTTGCTTGAAGTATTTTTTTCCCATTAAAACACAATGCATCTAAAAATTCACTACAAGCGAAGTTTTTGAAATACCTGCCGAGTAAAATGTCTTTGTTTGATATTTTCAATTCTAGAATTATGTACTGCATATTGTCTGTCCCAAACCACCCAGCAATGTTCCAAACTTGATCTAACCAAAGAAAAGAAAATAGACTTGAGAGTAAAGGGATCCGAGAACTCCTTTATGTTACATACACATAATGAACCCCATCATTGCATTTGCTTTAGAAATAATAGCATCATAGTGATTGGTGAACGTTAGTTTTTAATCAAACATAACTCCGAAATCCATTTTAAGATGAACTCTTAAAAGGCTTTCGGCGTTTAAAGCATAACTTCCTACTTTTAATCCATGTTTCATGGTGAAAGACATAACATTAAATTTCGCCTCATTAAAATATAACTTGTTTACATTTTGACAGTCATTGTTTGAAATATGCCAGATCTTCAAACCTCTCTGCAGACAATGTCAAACCTCAGAGGGTAAATGGTATGTAAAAAGCTTCTTGAAAACATGCACATGAGCCGTTCGAAGATGACGTAAAACTAGAAGATCCAGTTTACTATAATTTTTACAATATAATTTGTTGGGTTAGGATTAATTTCTTAAATAGCTTAAATTTTTATGTTCTCAACTGTTATATAAAGTACTCCCTTCTTAATTCTTTAACGCTTAAAATGGATCTAAGGAATTCCTGGTGAGGAATTTGTTTTTCGAACCCTTATTTTCAAAATATTGGATAAAAGATATGAAGCGATAAGCACTATAAATTTCATCCATTTTGAGCGTTTTGAGCGGGTTAATGAATAGCTGAAATCTATAATTTTAAAAAATATTGTATTCAAACAATTTTACCATGCATTTTACCATTTACTGTGCATTAAACCTTTTTTTTTAATTTTCCAGCAACAGCTCCTGCCAGTTGAAGAAGCCGCGAAAACCGAACGTTTTTATTGATGACGAGAAGTATGCCATGGCTAAAATGCTTGTGGCACAGAACTCTTCGACAATGGAGATAGCTAGGCAGTTAAATGTATCACAGATGACTGCTTGGAAGGTTCGCGATGCAATTGTTAAGGGAATTCCGCTGTCTTATCGTAGCAAACGCGAATTGCGTGCAACAATCACGCCAGATACTCTGCAAGCCACAGCTGCATCACCGTCAACGCATCAACAACAACACACTCTACATCACCAGCATCTTATACAAATTCCACACCCTATTCAACAACCACAACAGCGCATAGCATCACCACCATCACATCGGCAAAGAGATCCAGTTCCAGCACCTCCACCTGCACAACCACCAACTGTGAGTGCAACGAAATCTGTGAATCCACGTCGTCGCCTTAAAGCTGCTGAACGCGAGTTGCGTGACAAAGAAATCACTCGAGAAATACTCGAAATGATTAAAGAAGACAGTAATATACAGTATTGGAAAGTATCAGCACGTCTGGCCGAAAAAGGTTATCCGATTTCACCATCGTCCGTGTGTCAAAAGTTGAAATCAATGGGCATACATAGGCGTTGGAAGCCGGGAGACAAACCACCAATGCTGGACTTGGAGCAACTGAAAGCAAACGGTGTTGTTGGGCCTTCTACCGAAACAGATGAGAGTTTTGACTACAACAATCCCAACGAACAACAATTTGATTTAGGTGGTGCCCATTTTCTAAGTGCCTTTACGCGTTAGTTTTGAATCCCGAATGTCGACATGCAACGCATTGCTGGTTTTATGTTTAGGTAAATAAAATAACTAAAAATTTCGGCTGTAGACAGTTTTATGAAAACAATTGCACAGTTATACGAACAGTATCAGATAATAATATCAAGAAATTGATGTCATATTAACTTTATTTCATTAAATATTGAAAGTATTTTAGCTTAAGCACTCCATTCCATTCCATTCCTTCAGACGGTATTAGCTCAGCTTCCAATTTTAAGTATTTCCTTATTACAGCTGTATTAGTTAAGATAAATCTTATTTAAGATGAAAACATATAAAAGGCTAATCTTTAAAAGACAGTATAACGAAATTAACAAATGCAATTCAATATACAAGTAAGCGTTAGTATTGGTTGAATAACCTTTTTATTTATTTATATTTTAAAAGATATCCATTATTTTATACCCAAATGTTAACAAACTATAGTACTGAACCATACAGTAATTTTATTTTCATATTTGTTTAATATGTCTTAAGTTCATTATACAAACGATAACATAATTATTGTTCTTTTTTTTAATTTAAGACAATTAATAACACAAAAGTGCAATTATTGAATAAAATGCAAACATATTTTATGAATTATAGTAAATTCCCTATAAAGGCTAAATTAGTTTTAAGCAGCAACAAGTAAACGATAAAGATTACTCCAACATTATACAAGTTGAAATACAATATTGAAATTTTAAGCAAAACATTCACATATACATACATGTTAATCCATATTTAGTTTATAGGCAGCTCTTCATTAATGCATTAACAAGAAACATATTATATTTTTTAACCATATAGTATACAGCAGACAAAGTTGCATTTTTTATTTATATACATACATACATAGATAGATACAAACATATGTTGCATTGAATACATTGATATTTATTCATCAATAGTTGTGCCTAACTAGCAATTAGTTGACCGAAATAGTTGATCACTTGCAGCTTTGTAAACATATTTGTAATCATTTCAAAATAAACGAAAAAAAAAAACCAAAATGATGTTTGCACTCTTCTTTTCTTGGCAAATGTTAGCTTGTACTGTTTAAAATTAGCTCAGTAATTCTACAATCATAACAGAATGTAACTTTTTTTTTTGAGTAAAGGTTAGTCTGAAAATAAATCACTTAAACGCGCACAGGTGAAGCTTCTTTTCATACGTTTTTGGGGAAAGACCAATAAATGTTTCGTGCTTACTCATGTACAAATTTTTATGTTTATGTTAATTTGAAGAGAGAATACTTTCAAATCTATCTTCTCTTTACTTACTTACTTATCTGGCGCTTACAACAGTAGGTCGGTTTAGGCCTCGTATAAGAAAT
Organism: Pherbina coryleti; assembly: GCA_943735915.1. NCBI lineage: Eukaryota > Metazoa > Arthropoda > Insecta > Diptera > Sciomyzidae > Pherbina > Pherbina coryleti. The sequence continues at coordinate 112,170,702 of OX030951.1, forward strand.
TGAGCCAGTCATTTCTGTTTCGCGCTTGCTGGCCCCAGTTGGTAACACCAAGCGTGGTCAGGTTATCCAACACCTGATCCTTCCAACGAAGATGTGGGCGTCAATTTCTGCGTTGACCACCACTGGGCACCGAATCGAATATTTTTTTCGCTGGAGCGTCGTTTTCCATTCGCTCAACATGACCTAGCCAGCGGAGCCGCTCGATTTTAATGCGCTTGAGTATGTCGATGTCAGCGTACAGCTCGTGGTTCCATCGAATTCGGTACTCGCAATTGACGCAGATTGGACCGAAGATTTTACGAAGAATCTTTCTCTCGAAGGCTCCCAAAGTCTTTTCACCAGAACTGCTCAACGTCCAGGTTTGTGCTGCATATAATAGGACGGGCATGATTAGTGACTTATAGAGCGTGAGTTTTGTTTGTCGAGAGAGGGCTCTGCTCCTCAATATCCTTCGTTTTACCTCAATACTGACATTGTTGAAAGAGTTTATGCTGGATCCCAGGTAGACGAAGTCCCTAAACTGTGCTGCTGGTGTTGCTCATGATTGATTCATGATGATTCCTTTTTGGACTGTCGAAGGCGGCTTTATAAAAAAAAAAAAAAAAAAAAATAACTGGCCATTTCAGCCCTTGAAAGGACTTTGACCTAGCTTCTTATGATCAATTGTATTGTGCGTGTTATTAAGTTTGTACACAATTGACCGAGAACCGGACCTACATGTTTAACGCCGACTCCGAACGGCGATGAACAGAATGTTCTTGTTCTCAAGAAGCTTTACATGGCATTTTGATTACTCTCTTAGGTTTGCCATTGTCTGCAGAGAGGTGGCGGCCGTACAGAAAAATTATTTTAATTCAAATAATTTTCTGTCGCTGCTGGGATTCGAACCCGGGTCTCCAGGTTCGTTGACATAGCGGCCACGCACTTTAACCAACTACGCCACGGACGCCACAAGGCGGCTTTATAATCGACAAAAAGATGTTGTGTGTCGATTTGTTTTTCTAGGGTCTTCTCCAATTTGTCGTAGCGTAAATATCTGGTCTATGGTGGATTTGTCAGGTCTGAAGCCACACTGATAAGGTCCAATCAGCTGGTCTACGATGGGCCTCAGTCTTTCACATAATACGCTCGACAGGACCTTATATGCGATATTAAGAAGGCTTATCCCACGGTAGTAGGCGCAAATTGTGGGATTGCCTTTCTTGTGGATTGGGCAGAGCACACTGAGGTTCCAATCGTTTGGAATACATTCTTCCGACCATATTCTGCATAGAAGCTTATGAATGCATTCAAATAAAGCTTCGCCTCAATTCTTGAAGAGCTCAGCAGGTAAGCCATCGGCTCCTGAGGCTTTGTTGTTTTTAAGCCGAGCTATAGATTTCACTATGGTCGGGCAGCGGAACTTCAACGCTGTCGTCCACAATTGGGGTTTCCGGGATATCATCTCTATTGGCGGGATTGTTGTCGTCGTCACCATTCAGAAGCCTAGAGAAGTGTTCCCTCCACATCATCAGTGTACTCTGGATATCTGTCACTAGATTCCCATTTTCATCCTTGCAGGAAGAGGCCCCGGTCTTGAAACCATCGGCCAGGCGTCTTATTTTTCGAAAAATTTTCGGACCTCATTCCTGTCACCATGCATCTAAATTTTCTCGCACTCACGCATTTTTGCTTAAATTTTCTTTCGCCTGAAAATGCGTCTCTCTTCCCTTCTCTTCTCTTTGTATCGCTGTTTAGCAGCACGCGTTACAACCGACTACAGGATGGCTTTGTAGGCGGCGTCTTTTTCTGCAGTGGCGTCGCGACACTCTTAGTCGTGCCACTGGTTTCGGCGAGGGCGGTGATAGGCAATCACCTCTTCGGCAACCGTACGCATAGAGTGGGAAATGTGATTCCACTGCGTGCATATATCGTCGATCGGAGGAGTGCTTTCTTGAAGCAGGAGTGAGAGTCGAGTAGCGAAGTCTTCGGCTGTTTGTTTCGATTGCAGCTTTTCGACGTCTAGCTTTCTCTGTGCTGGATTGCGCGCATTCTTGGTCGCGCACAGACGTGTAAGGATCTTGGCTGCGACAAGATAATGATCCTATTGGAGTCTATATTGGCACCACTATATTGGTCTATATTGGATCCTATGAGTCTATATTGGCACCACGATTCGTTCGTACATCTAAAACACCGAAAAAGTGCCTTCCGTCAATCAAAACGTGATCAATTTGGTTACGCGTCTTTTGTTCAGGAGACAGCCAAGTGGCTTTATTAATATTGAGATGCTTGAATCTAGTGCTACTAACGACCATGTTTCGCGCTGCGGCAAAGTCAATCCGCCTCATTTCGTTATCGGAGATATTGTCGTGGAGGCTGAACTTTCCGACTGTTGGACCAAAGATATTTTCTTTTCCCACCTTGGCTTTGAAGTCACCAAGCACGATTTTTATGTCTTGGCGGGGGCTACGCTGATAGGCCTCTTCAAGGCGCTCGTAGAAGCTGTCTTTGGTCTCATCGTCCTTATCTCCTCTCGGAGCGTGCGCACAAATCTGCGCACAAAAGTTGAAGAATCTTGCCTTGACACGGATTATGGCAAGTTGTTCGTTCACAGGTGTGAATCGCAGGACATGATGCCGTAGTCTCTGGCCAACCACGAATCCAGATTTTGGGATCATTTTTATCTTTTTTCTTATATTTTTCATTGAAATGTGTTTTTACGTGGTGGGCTTCAAACCCAAAGCACAATCCTTTAAAGGCAGGGAGCCCGCCGCTCAGATTAGTCGTCAAACTTACGGTTGCCAGCTTGTCGTTTCTAGAGGACACCACGTAGAGGTTGAGTCGACTTGAAACGAGTTCGACATGGATAATGCTGGCCTCACCAGGTTGAGGCAGTCTGACAGGTTGCCATGTGAAGATCGCCTCCCTTAACCCTCACGCGTTGCCTTGTGAGGATCGTCCTCCATGTTAAAAAATAAGGATGTTCTTATTGTGTTGGATGACTTTAACCCACCCTTTGTATCCTGGAACTTGTCAGATGATTCTTTATTTCTTATACCTGCCTTCACTTTTAATTGGATAGACGATTTTTTAGATATGCTATCTGATCTTTGTCTTCAACAAGTCAATAACGCTTTAATCAAAAATCATAGAACTCTAAACCTTGTATTCGTAGATAGATGCACTACTGTTCATCGTTCGAACCCAGTATCTCTTCCGGAAGATGAACATGATTTTACTACTGAAACGCGAAATAAAAAATATATAATTAAAAAAAAACAGACTACGTTAAACTTAACGCCTTACTTTCGCAGACTGAGAAATCATCGTACTCATACCTTGACGTTGAATCTTCGATACAGTTTTTTAGTGATACGTTGCAAAGGTGTTTTTTATTGTCCGTCCCAAAAATAAAAGATAATTCCAAACCTTTAAACCCACCCTGGCTAACAAGTGAACTTAAATCACTTAAAAAATTTAAAAAAATCGTTTATTTAAAAAATATTAAATATATGGTTCCAATTTAAACTTTGCTCGCCATTCTTCATGTCGTCATAGATATCAACTATTAAATACACAATGTTATTCTGCTTATATAATCAAAATTAAGTCTCAATTCAATGATAACACGAAACTTTTCTATTCCTTTGTTAACTGAATAGGTAAAACTTCCAGGTTTCCACCCCTTATGAAATTTAATCAGAAAGAGTCGTCTTGTGACATGGTTATTTCCAATATGTTTGCAAATTTTTTTCAATCGACTTACTCCCACATTCCATCTAATACGAGTACTGAGTATCTTTATCCTCTGCCAGTCAATTCCTTTGTAACCCCCGCAATAGACTCCAATATTGTTATACATTACCTTCGACAAGTTAAAAGTTCGTTTTCGACCGGCCCTGATGAAATCCCGAGTTGTATTTTAAATCAATGTGCAAGCAACCTGTGTACTCCTCTTTCTAAAATTTTCAATATTTCCTTGCATAGTGGTAATATTCCCATCATATGGAAAAATTCTAATATTACACTCCTTCACAAATCTGGCTCCAAAATTGAAGTTTCAAACTATCGAGGCATCGCAAAATTAAGCGCAATCCTTAAGTTATTTGAAAAAATCATAACTAATCAAATAACCCACCCTGTATCTTCATCCATTTCTATTTCTCAACATGGTTTCCTAAAGAGACGGTCTACTTTAAAAAACCTCTTAGAGTTTACTACGCGTGTTAGAAAAGGTTTCAGTCTTTGGGACAACAGACTGATGTTATTTATACGGACTTCAGCAAAGGTTTTGACAGTGTCAATCATAAACTTCTTCTGAAAAAGCTTCATCTTATTGCGTTTCCTGACATATTGTTAAATTTGATTAAATCATATTTATCGCAACGTATACAAAGGGCTTTATATAAAAATTCTCTTTCAAAACATATTTTGGTCAATTCAGGTGTTCCGCAGGGTAGTCACCTTGGACCGATTTTATTCTTACTATTTATCCTTACCTTCCTTCGGTAATTACACACAGTGACATCTTAATGTACGGTGACGACGTGAAACTTTTTCTTACCTGCAAATCACCTAATGAACAACATCGTTTGCAATCTGATCTAAATAGACTAGTGGACTGGTGTAAATTTAACATTTTAAATCTTAACTTAAAAAAATTGAAACAAATGACATTCTCACGCAGAGCTCCTCATTACATAAATAACGTTATAAATAACATTAACTTAGAAATTGTTCATACTTTTGTTGATCTCGGTGTAATTGTGGATCCAAAACTAAGCTTCAATCTCCACATTAATATGGTGGTAAATAAGGCTAGAGGTGTCCTTGGTTTCATTAAAAGTTGGGCTAAAGAATTCAATGATCCCTTTACTATTAAGTTACTATATACATCTCTCATTAGGCCAATTCTCGAATATGCATGTGTAATTTGGGATCCATAATATAATGTCCACATCGACGCAATCGGTTCAAAAACAGTTTTTACTTTTCGCTCTACGTCATCAACGTTGGAACCCTAATATTGTTCTTCCTTCGAGTTTAATAAATTTTTCGGAATCCATTTTTTTGCATCTAATTTTTTGTCAACAAAGAAAACGACAAGCCGCACAGTACTTTGAGCCCATACAAAAGTGAGGAAAAAATACAAGGAGTGGTTCGATTGTTATGAAATTCTGTATGTTTATGAATTTTTGGTTGCTGATTTCAAATATTGAATCAGATTTTACGTATATCAAGTATTTGCGCCAAAAATTAGGTTTTAATAAAAAAAAAACGAAATTTTCCTATATTAAATTTAATATTAAAGTTATTAGAATTGGTAAAAAATAAACAAAAAAAATTAATTTTTAACTATTAAGGCTTTAACTTTTTAATACTGAAAACCATTTGGCAATATCTTTTTTTTAAAAAGATAGGCATATAGTTTCCTATGCACTTTTTCGACAAAAATGTAATTCCTATGCACTTTTTCTACTATACATGTAAAATAATGTTTTGCAAAACAAAAAAAAACAAAAAAATTTTCGTATTCGTATTTTTTTTTAATCAAGTTAATATGAGTAAATAAAACTAAATAAAAAAAAAATATTTTAAGGGGTAACATAACAAATAGGTTACAAATTTAAAAAAAATTTTTTTTTCGGGAATTTTGTTTTCATATCGTTTTAAAATTTTTCACATATATTTATTAACATTTAAAAAATACAAACAAATTTTTTCAGAATTTTAGAAGCTGTTTTTGACGTTATTTGATTTTTTTAAAAAAATGCCAAAAAAATTGACGGTGTGCAGGATATCACCAGTCTGGAACATCTGAGGAAAAAATAAAAAAAAAGAATAATTCCTTGTTTAAGTGGCCACCGCCTGAACTAAGATAATTTTTATCCGCCGAAAAAAAAAAATAAATGGCAGCCATTTGAAAAAAAAAAATCGATTTTCGGTGTTACAAAATCGGTCCATTTCATTTGGTGTTAATTTTTCCCTTATCATGTGCTAAAAAGAGTATTTTAAGGAAACATAACCTTTATTTTAATTTTTTTTTTTTCTAAAATAACATCAGAATTTTATTTTATTTGTTAAGAAACATTTTTTTTTTTAATTTTTTTTTTTTTTTTAAATCTTAATCATTTATTGAACAAAACGATAAAATGTTACATTGTTTTACATATTGTTTTGTAAGCACAGTAGGAGCTTTTTTCAAAAAACTTAAATTAAAAGAAAGTATATAACAACAGTTTTAAAAAACACATACATTAAAATGAAAAATAACAAAATCCTAAACTGATGAGTAATATTAAGCTAAAGAATAAAGAAGAGGAAAAAAAAATTATTTACATAATTTAATGTTGTCTAGTATTATAAACTATATTATTGTCATTAGAATAAGCTCTGTGAAATAAAAGTAGCTTGTGGTCCGTAAATAGTGTACCATTTCGAAAAGACCGATATATTTCAGAAAGGCAAGAATATTTCCCGAAATAGTCATACGCAAGTAACGAATTAAACTTGATATTATTAATATTATTTGAGCATTTTTCAAAGAACTTGATGTTGTTATGTATAATAAAATTATCAATTCTTGGACACTCTGCAGTTTCATAAAGTAAACAATTGCTTTCATATTTGAATGAACCACTTTTTCTATAAAAATTAGCAGCACTACGGAGAATGCTTCGTTCAAAAAGTCTAAGTATCTCCATTTGGTGAGAAGATAAATTGGGAATTTTACACCAAACACTGGAAGCGTATGTCAGTACAGGTCTGATATATGCTTTATATATATTTACCGCACCTTAATGTGCGGTTGAATTAACTGAGACCGTAGCAATCGATTTAGGGCAAATTTAGATTTTCTGGCTTTAATAACAATTGTTTTTACATGATGAATGAATTTATTGTTTCTGTGCATAAATAATCCAAGAACTCTAATATTATTTTTTGGTGTAATATAATGGCCGTTAATTGATATTTTCATATCTTTACAATCTTTTCTAAGTTCACTACTAGTGTCTTTAACCGAACCAACAAAATTAATCATTTAAGTTTTATTTTCATTTAATATCAATTTCCATCTTTTAAAATACATAACTAATATAGCTAAATGAACATTCATTCTATTTTGTGCTGTTGCGGTGTCATTATGAGTAAAGAAAATTGATGTGTCATCAGCATATTGAATTGTTTGAATATGCTCATCAGTGGGCAAATCGAAAAGATACAAGTTAAACAAAATTGGAGACCAAACTGACCCCTGCGGAGTTCCAGAACACATCTCCGCAAAATTTGAATAATGATTTCCAAGCCTCACCGCAAAAGAACGATGTGTTAAAAAACTTTTCATAATTTTGATTAAAAAAATTGGAAAATTGAGCTTACCAAGCTTAAAAATTAGACCATCATGCCAAACTGTATCGAATGCTGCTTTAAGATCTAAAGAAACGAAAGAAGTAGCTTTCCCAATATTCAAACCGCGATCAATATTCATTTGAAGTTTACCAATAGCATGTTCAGTTATAACTCCAGAAAGAAAACCAAACTGGTTTTGAAATATATCTAGCTTTTCAATATGAAGGAACATTCTGTTGGCTAATATGCGCTCAAATAATTTGGAAATGCAGTTTAGATTAGAAATAGGTCTCCAGTTAGTTAACACAGAAATATCTTTATTAGGCTTAGGTATTGGAGTAATGAGTGCTATTTTCCAGCAAGAAGGGAAATAAGAAGAAGAAATAAGATGATTAAACAGAATAGTCAAAAATAAAATGATATTTGGTGAAAAATGTTTAATAAGATAGTAAGGTGTACCGTCTATACCAGTGGACTTTTTATTTGGTTTGTTATAAATAACTCGGGAGACTTCATCAACTGAAGTTAAAAGATTTTTTTGTTCATCATGAAGAGACTCATTTACTATCGACAGCTCGCGTTCGTCTTTGATGGCTGGTGAAATAGTTCTATCAAATTGAATAATAGACTGAGAATTTGAAAGAGAATCATTAAAAAGTTGAACCGAAGGTGTCAAGACTGAATCTAAATTCGTAGACAAATTATGATTAATTGAAAAATGGTTTGAAAATGCATTGGCTATGTTTTCAGTACCAATGTATTCAGTATTTTTGTAATCATTTTCAAAAATAATATTTGGTAGTTTTGATATCTTCTTGTAGCCAGTGTAAAATTTTACAGTACTAAAGGCATCTCTGGTGGTATTTGTGTTGACTAAAACATTTTTATAATAGTTGTTTAGATCAAATGAAATAGCGTTATGAAGCATAGAACGCGTTAAAGAAATGTCTCGTTTAATGTTAGCAATTGAGTACAAATTGGTACCTCTTTTTATGTTTCTATTCAATTTTCGTTGCAATGAATGATGATGTTTGAGTATCTTAATCGTGGAATACGACAGAATAATACCATTTGCTCTAATGAGTTTAGTGGGTACAAACTTCTCAATAGCTTCATTCAAAATATACCCAAATCTTTCAGAAATTTGTTCTAGTTCCACTTGGGATAGATTGGCATTAATTGGAATGTTAATTAGGTTGATTTGATTTTCAATGAATTTATTAAAACGATTTGGATTTGTGTAATTGTATTTTTTAATGAAAAAGTTATTAGAAATAAGATTTATCGAAAAATTGCCACTAATTGAAATTTGTACAGCATTATGATCAGAAAATGATGGAAGATTACAAATGTTAGAGAAGGTCATGGGAAATTCACTATTGAAAATAAATTTATCAATGTAGGATCCAGACGGAGTGTGAAAACAAGTAGTAGCGATTGGTGATGAAATTATAATATTCGTAATGTCTTGAATATTTTTAAGATGCTGTCCAAGTATGTTGTTTGATATGTCGCCAAAAGAAAAATGTCTGGAGTTAAAATCACCGCCAATATCGAAATGATTATTCTGTTGGAAAATTTGTAGAAAAGCATTAAATTCAGTACGTGAAGGATGTACGTAAACAGACGCAATAGTAATCCAATCATTACCAATCAAAACATCAATTGAAATCATTTCTATACCACCATTTTTAAATGTTTTGATATTCCTAATCTTAAACTGGTTTCTGATTAGTATAGCCACACCACCAGAACCGATTCTATTATCCAATTTGAAGAAATTATAACCATCATACTGATAAGAATAATTTTCATTAAATTTTGTTTCTTGTATTAAATAAACATCAGCACAAAAATTAGAAAGGAAATTTTTGAATAAGAATCTTCTTTCGTATCTAATCAAAGAATTTACATTGAGAGAGATAATCTAAGAATCATTTTTGAACATTTTTGAATATTTCAAATATCTTTCAAAGTGGTTCAGCAATTTGTGAAAACATTGCGAACAATTGCGCAGAATCAACGTTTACAGAAGGACTAGAATTACGCACTACCGAAGCATAACTTTTAAAGCTAGAACTTACGGGATTTTTTACTTTAGGCTAGAAACTAGAAAATTCTCTGCTTATAAAATTTTTGTTTGAAATGTTATTTGTAGCTTTTTCGGTGATTGGAGCAATTTTGTTTTGAAAAAATTCACAATTTTTCAGATCGTTAGAAGTATGACCGGAATAATCCAATTTTGTGTCGTAGCAATCGATACATCCCAACGGTAAGTTGATGTTAGTCTTACGGGGACACTGCTGTGCATGGTGATCATCAATACATTGAACACATCTGTACCTAAAGTGGCATTGACCTGCTGTGTGATTGAACCTTTGGCAGTTATGGCATTGAACGACCTTTCTGGAACGCATTTTTTCAACCTGAACACCAAAATAACCAATAGTTCTTATATTTGTTAATGTTTCGTCTGGAATTGCGTTATCAACAACAACACGATATAAAATATTGTGTGTTAGATTGGAATTGTATCGTTGATAGCCGGTTAAAAATCGAGTGACGAGGACATCAGAAATGCCTGCAGAAGACAAGGCAATTTCAATTGCATTTATATTTTCGGAGTCTGATAATTTTTTAAAAATTATTTAAAATTTTTTTTTCATACTATACCAAAACCAAAATTTGTTCATAGTTTTTTTGAAAACTTAAAAAACAAAACACTTTAATTGACTAAAAAATGTGCTCACAACATTTTTTTCTTTGCATTGCGCTTTATCGCGCTTTACCGCAAAATAATTTTTGCAAAAAATATCAATTTTAGTCTATTTTTCGAAGCGCGATTACTCAAAGGATCAAATGTTGCTCCTCTCAGAGTTTTCTTATTTAAGCATAAAAGAGCATAACCTATCACCACAAATATGAGTAAAAAAAGTTGAAAAAAAACAAAACTACTTCAATTGACAATAAATCTGACATTTTTACTATACTCAAGAGAATATAACCAAAGTAAGCTCTTGTATTCGATTGAAGAGATAATAAAAAAAAATAAATAAATAACTGGCCATTTCAGCCCTTGAAAGGACTTTGACCTAGCTTCTTATGATCAATTGTGTTGTGCGTGTTATTAAGTTTGTACATTATTGACCGAGAACCTTCATGTTTTTGTTCTCAAGAAGCTTTGCATGGCATTTTGAATACTCTCTGAGGTTTGCCATTGTCTGCAGAGAGGTGGCGGCCGTACAGAAAAATCATTTTAATTTAAATATTTTTCTGTCGCCGCTGGGGTTCGAATCTGGGTCTCCAAGTTCGTTGATATAGCGGCCACGCACTTTAACCAACTACGCCACGGACGGACGATTGAAGAGAAATTATGCTTTTTATTTGCAACCAAAACTTTAAGAAATATGTAAATTTATTTTTTTACCTCTGGTTGACCATTTTCTGGAGAAGCCCATATTTGCAAAAAGTGGTGACAAAAATATTTTTTCTTTTAAATACCATGATGTCATATTGTCATATTTAGAATGTAAAAAAAAAAAAAAATAAATGATACATAAAACTCTAAAGGCCTGACTATAATAGCCCCATGCTGGCAGACGGATCTGTCAAAATGAAAGCGAGCCCATGTAAATATATGAGCATACCCATAATTGGAATTGCCACCGTTTCGTTAAGTTTCGTTGACTTTCAGTGGCTTTTTGTAGAGCGACTCAAATCGCTCACAGCATAGGCAAATGTCAAATAATTGTATATTCTAATTTATTGAAGTAATAATAGAAGCTAAACAGCAAAGGCTTCATATGATAAATTTTTTTATATTATTTTGCACATTAATTTTGAAAAAAATTTCACAAACAAGCACAAATAAAAACAAACTATTTTGTGACACTTCTCAAAGTCAGTATATGGCAATTATAGACATTTTTGATTTTGACAACAGCCTGCTGGCTTTTCGTTTGAATTTTGGCATTAGCATATGCCAGCATGTGGCTTTTATAGTCAGGCCTTAAGTTATACTGTTTTTTATAGTGCATAAGTAAATTATGAAAACACAACACATATCAGGAAACATCGTAATTTTTTCTTTAGATGACAAGTTCAACCTCCGGCAGAGCCAGAGTTGGAATTAAAAAAAAATAAAAACGTCATTTTGACGAAGTGAAAAACGTTGAAAACGTCAAAAACGTCATTTCATATATTTAAAATCATTACTAGAATAATTATTTTTTTTTATAATCGTTTTTATTTATGTTCGATACATACGGGTTTAAATTAAAATTAAAAAACATTTTTAAGAATTCATTTATGTTAACAGAGATCGATTTTTTATATTTATTTAATATAATATAAATAAAATTAAATATAAAGTTAAAAAATGATTACATTCGATTTAAGCTTGAAATTTCTAAAACTTCGACTAGCATTTTATTTTAAGGCCAATTTGCATGTTTGACACAATGGACTACAGTTTTATTTCTTTTATTTTATTATTTTATATTTTCAATGCAAATAATAAGAGAAAAAACAATTCCTATAATTTGTTCTAATGCATCTCTTGTCTTTATCTTTTAAAGCCTTTTCGCAAACAAATATTTATAATTAAGTCCTTTTCGTCAAAAGAGAAATTTAACTTTAAGGTACAATAGTATAGTAATATAGTAGTTTTTTATTTGTATACGTCTTTATAAGTGTATTTTTGTATAACTTTTCTTTTTTTAAATGTTACCTTTGGCGGCGGTTGATCTCCATCTCCTGTGCTTGTTTCCGCATTTGATCTTTTTTCAAACAAAATTAATTCGTATTTTAGTGTTATATTTATGTATTTGTGAATAGAAACTTAACTGGTTTAAAATAACGCTTCATTTTTTAATTTTTGATCTAATTGGAGTTCAAATTATTTTAATCACCTGCACTTCGCGGCAAACAGCAAGAAAAGAATAAGTAAAAAAAGCAAGGAAAGCTAGAAAATGAAACACGCACAGTTTTTCAATAACTTACCCGTTTGAATGCAAGCGCAACAACACAGTATGCTCACGCGACCCAGTAAACCTAAACTTAAGCACAACCCAGCAAACATTAATCAAAGAGTGCTAACATAAAAAAAATTGGATAATCGGTAACGTAATAAATGAACGACCCTTCAATTAAAAAACGTAATTTTTGGCATTAAAATGAATGAAAAACGTCAAGTCATAATTGAAGCAAAAAACGTCAAAATGGCGATAAATCGTCAATAATCACAACTCTGGGCAGAGACCGGCAGAATATCATATATGGATGCAAAGAGGATACTTCAAGAATTCATTTTATGCATGTCATTCACGAATCTTTTGGAATATTTACTTTTTATCCTTACCTTACTTACTTACTTGCTTACTTATCTGGCGCTTACAACCGTAAGTCGGTTTTGGCCTCGTATAAGAAATTGTGCCAGCCATTTCTGTTTTGCGCTTGCTGGCGCCAGTTGGAAACACCAAGCGTGGCCAGGTCATCCAACACCTGATCCTTCCAACGACGATGTGGGCGTCTTCTTCTGCGTTGACCACCACCGGGCACTGAATCGAATATTTTTTTCGCTGGAGCGTAGTTTTCCATTCGCTCAACATGACCTAGCCAGCGAAGCCGCTCGATTTTAATGCGCTTAACTATGTCAATGTCAGCATACAGCTCATACAGCTCGTGGTTCCATCGAATTCGGTACTCGCCATTCACGCAGATTGGACCGAAGATCTTACGAAGGATCTATCTCTCGAAGGCTCCCAAGAGATTACAATACCCATGTTCAAGAAAAAAACAGCAATCAAATATCTTTAACCCTTTATTAACAGGATCATTTCAAATTTGAAAAAAAATTCTGAATGTGAAAAATTTGCGCAAAGAACAAAAAAGTTCAAACTTTCGGCCCATATATCTAAAGAAGAGTTATAGATACAAAAAAACGAGTACGAATTTGAAAAGTTCATTCAATTTCGACTTAAAATAAAAAAAAAAAGTTTAAAATTTTCAATTTTGTATTTTATTGTTTCGAGCGCTCAAACGGCAAATGGCGACACTGTGCGGCGTCAATAGTCGTTGCCGTTTCGTCGCCGGTAAGTGGACATGTATACATAAAACCTGCGCGGTAAAACGCAATTTCGTCACGTTAAAAACACAGGGTAGTTATATTTTGTAGTTCCGATCGTTTGAGACCTTCTCGCCTTATAGGCAAAAAACAAAAAATATCGCCGCACAGCAGCTAATCGGAAGCATTATTGAAAGAAAGTTTAAAAAAAATTTTTTTTACCGAACGTAGGGGGTCACGCATTGACATATTTCTTTATAACTACGCTATTTACCGTCAGATATTAAAGAATGATATGTCTATGTTTTTGCCTCAGGGAGACCAATTTTTTGCTTCTAGGACTCATTGACCTCAGTTGACCCCATATAGTACTGAGTACCGGACCTCAGTTTCTACTATCTTAAGGTACCATTTTGATCTAAGAAGTGAAAAGCCTGTAAAAAATCAATAAACTTTTACTAAAGAAATTTTTCGCTATTTCCACTAGATATGCTAAAAAATATTAAATATTAAAATTACTAGAAATAAAAATTTTTTTTTGCAAAACGTAGGGAAAATTTTAAAATATCGTATTATTTTTATAAAATATGCCCCGAAAACGTTCTTATCCGAATATACCATCCTTCGACAAAAACATAGACTTATCATTCTTTAAGATCGGACAGTAAATACCGAAGTTATAAAGAAATATGTTGATGCCCGACCCCTACGTACTTTCTTTCAATAATGCTTTAGATTAGCTGGTTTGCGGGGAAACTTATTTTTTCGGGACGGTCTAGTGTGCATTGAACACTACGTTGGCTCTTCGTGTCCGTTTTAGTCGTTTCGTTACGTGCCGTAGGTGGGTACAGGCCTTCTTTACCTACAGTACAGTCCAGATCTGACCCCAGTGATTACCACTTCTTTGCTAACTTGAAAAAAATGGTCCGCGGTAGGAGATATATGTCGAGTGAAGAGGTCATCGCCGAAACCGACGCTAATTTTGAGGCTAAGGAAAAATCGTTCTTCGGCGGCAGCATCGAAAAGTTACAGAAGTGTTGGAATGATTGTAACGCCGCCAAAGGCGATGAATTTTAATGAATAAAGAATAATTTTTGCAAAGAAATGCTTTTTCTTACTGAGGTCCGGGACTTACTGAGTGATGGCATAAGCAACAAGTATTGATTCAAAATTTTGTTTTGGTGTTAATGAAAATAAAAACTTGGCAAAATCACTAGAAAAGTATGAGCACACAGCAGTTTTTTTTGTAATTTGAATGAAAACAAAAGTTGTGTATTTTTCTACCGGGCAAAAAAAAAAAATCTTTGATGCAGAAGAATGTTGAAATTCGTATTTTTGTTTTTTAGTCATACGATTAAATGCAGACTGCGATATGTAAACCAATTTATTTGCAAGGTAATCATGTCAGAGTCTTAACCAAACCTGTTTGACATGATAAATTATGGGATTTTTAATTTTACTTGATATTTTTATAATTATTTAAAAGTCTTTTTTGAACACTTAAAACACCTGTTTGAATTTATATTTAAATTCTTAATGACATTTGGATGATAGCGATATAATTCACTGACGAGCAGATTACCAGATACAGATTTCCATATACAGATTACCAGACTGCAGTGGTGAATTTAAATACGGGTTGAAAGGGCTTAAGCCACCCTTGGATAATTTTTTGTATGGGGAAAAAATTAAAATGAGCCCTTAAGTGAGACCATTTGTCTAAATTACTTTTTTCATTTGCACTCTTTTTAACCATATATTTCAGGAAAATTTTAAAAAAAGAAATACACGAAATATATTTCCTCTAGTTTTTTGAGGAAAACAACAAACTGATTATTAACCAATAAGTTAAATCTTTGCATCAAGAAATATACCTAGTTTTGTTGTATGAAATGAAGCACTTTCTGTTGCCTGTATGCAATAAATTTATTTATTCGGGTTTCACATTGATTTGCAACAGCAATCACCTTAACTCATACTTTTATTTATAAAATTCAATCACAAAATGGTTTCTTAGCAGTATGAAATGTAACAAATATGAATGTTTCCGATTAGTTCGTTAAATTAAAACAATACTTAAAGCTTATTACAAATCAATTTCTGTTCGCTCTTGTCTTGACTTCTCCTGACTTTCTGTCCATGCTTTGGCAATCATCTGCTTAGTCTTAGTATCACCGCTGTTGTACATTTTTTTCATTATGTTAACCAACGCATCTTCTCCCGACTCTGTGTTGTCAGGCTTCATGTCATTGTCTTGCTTTTGTTTTAAGCGTTTTTGAATGGTGGTCAAATGATCCCAGTTCTGAGCCTCGACGAGCTTCTTCATGTAAATAGCTACCATACCGTTTTTAATCTTACGGTAACTTCTTCCAACATCAATTTGATGCAGTAAGTTGTTAACTATGAGTCCATAGTCTTTGCCATTTAAGTTTTGAACATGCAGATTCATTGAATTATCAGAAAAATTGATAGAAACGCTGGATTCGTCGAGATTTTGAACACCTTCCAAAGTCACAAATAATTTAACGAACTTGTCACTCTGGTCCCAGGCATATTCAGTGAGCTCTATTAAATATCTGTAAAAGTAAAGGGGTATGAGATTGAGGGATGACAGACATTCTGCTTTTCTAGAACATTCGAATACTTCTTGGGAATGTTGTCACTAATATCCACTACCAGACGTACTTACCTCTTTTGTGAAGTTTCGCTACCAGCTTGTTTACGTTCAGTAATCTTTGCTTTCATTTCCAGGTTTATAATTTCTTTTTCAACCTCATGTTTGGCCACCATAAGGGCATCCTTAACACGCGAACGCGTAGCTTCATTCAGGAGTTTCGCAAACTCTTCTGCATCTTTTTTCAACTAATATTTGAATGTTATTTAATTGCTCAATAAAGTTTTAAACTAAGAACAAGTTTACTTACTTCTTCAATAGACATTTTGCAGTTTGAAAGATTTTTTGTTACTTCAGAATTTAAAGCCAAGTAAATCCGCGATATTTTTTCTATTTAATTGTCGGTAGTAAGAACAGGGATGAAATAAACGATTGTTCGAAAGGAATGCGTATTTAAACAAAAATGAGCTGTGTTCAGTGTACACAAAGTCATGAATGCAAAAGCAGCAAAAAAAAGGAATGGTAAGGTCATGGTATAATAATACAAGGTAGCATTGACAGTTGCTTGGGAAATCATCTACTGTCAAAAAATATACTCAAAAAGAGAGCGCTCACAATCCGCCATTGAAAACACAAGCAATGTTGAAAACGTTGAAGTGAAAAAAAACAACAACCACAGCAGCTGCTGATGTATTTCCACAAAAAGCTGTTTTTGACAGTTTATGTTTTCCTGTTGAAGAGAAAATAAGCAGTTGTCAATGCTACCATGTATTATTATACCATGGGTAAGGTTAGAGCCATACTGAGCGACTGCGATATCGCACACACGATTTTTTGGGGTAAGTGTAAAAATTATTGAAGTTTTAACAAGTAGCAGCTAAACGCGGTGTATAGCGAAAAAATGGAGGCCGCGCGAATGGGCCACAATCCCGTGTGATTGTGTGCATAGTACAACAACAAGATAGGCTCATATTGGAGAAAAACATGGGCTAGATGTCAAAGCTTGCTATTGATTTTGAGTTTTGCTGATTGTTGTTGTTGCTTTTGTTGTTTGTCGTGCAGTTTTGGTTTAAAATTTCACATTTGAGCAGCCATTTTAAAATGAGCCTACCTTGTTATTGTATCAAGCACACCATCAAAGGGGACAGGCGGAAAAACGATTGCTCAAAGCTTGCTTGTTAAAGCTAAAGCAAGGTGTACTAACAAGGTGGTAGTGATTCAAAATTTCATAGCCAAATCTGTTAAACTTATGAGTACGTAAAAGCATCGTACTCTCTTCTCAGTACCCACAATTGTCAAAATCAATGAAAAGCAACAACAACAAATTCAACGGCTTTACATGTTATAAATTTTCGCTTTCAGATTTTGTAAGAGCTGTCAACTTCGATTTGACGTTTATGGGAACTCGCTCTCACCCATGCGACAACCTTATTAATTCAACCATGCGTGAAAGAGAAAATAGAAAATTTTGTAAGAGCGTTGAAAAAGCATCGCTACCTTGTTAATTACATCATGGGCTGAGATACAACGATTATCATTTGATTGACTTTCAATGAACATTTTGTGCTCTATTTGACATTTTGATCGTTGTCATACGACAATCAAATGGACGACGATCAAAGTTTGGGCAATGAATGAATGTAAGTTTGTAATGAAAGAATTCATATGTGACAGCAGAAAGCTATGTTTCTTTTTAAAAAGATCACTAGAATCAATTCACATAAATACGTAAAGAGGAAAGTTTCAAAATAGGTCTGTTTTCTTCTTGTTTTGTACATTTTGGTTTACAAGATTTGCAAGTTTAAGTCTGAAAATAAGGCTGATATTTATTAAAGTGATAAAAATGAGAGCTGGAAACAATGTTCTGTTACATTAAATTTTGAATTTTATAAAATTTTTCATTTGAAACTAATTTTTTAGAACATGCCCTTGAGTCGGAGTCGGCATAAAACTAGTAGGTCCACTTTTCGTCATTAGTGTTCAAACACAATTTTATCCTTTCAAGGGTGGAAATGAACAATTCGTTTTTTGTTTTTTATTAATTAAAACTCAGTTTACATGCGAGCGGACCATTTTTCAAAATCTATTTCGAGAAAAACTGCTTTAAATTATCGTTGTGCACATAGGCGTCCGCAGGAATTTTAAGGGGGTGTGCACATATATGAAAATTATGACATGAAAATGCAACATATACACATAGGAAATAAAAATATATAACATTTTTCCAGTCCAAGGGGGAAAGTTTGTAACAAGTTTGAAATGAATCGGTAATGTAGTTTTTAAATGGCAGTGAACACAGACTTTTAAAAAGTAGATTTGAGAAAAATGCATTTAAATTTTTTGCCTCGGAGTTACAGTCTTAGAGGAGAGTGGACTAACTAGCAAATAACTTCGAGGGTTTTGCTCTGATTGACTTCAAATTTTTTTGTGCAATTTTTAAAAATGCAAAAAAAATGGAAAGCAATACAAAAATTGCTGAGACGCTGTGCGTTATTCAAGAATAGATTTAATTATGAAACTTTAAAATTTTTTAGAGCTCCATTGTGCCCCCTGCCCCTACCTAACTACGCCCTTAATTGCTATTGCTTCGCCGTCGCTGTGTGTTCCTTCCAGCAAGCAAGTCAATCATGTAATTTGACGAAAATGTGATAAAGTGATTTAAGTAAGTAAGTAAGTAAGTAAGTAAGTGATAAAGTGAACACTTGCATCAAACTGTTTAATGATTTTTTGAATGAAAAATTTGATGATGTGAACACTTGTTAAAGCCTGTATGATACGGAAGAGAATTCTGACAACTAGCATCGTCGCTGAACAGTCAAAATTGGGTCTTGTCACTGAATATGTTTCTATCCTATTCACGCACAATCGACAAGAATATTGTTGTCTTGCCCACCCGCCACTTGTTTTCAGATTTTAAAATTGGACAAAAAAATTAAGTACAGGCTTTACACATTATATTCAAAATCATGATAGAATGAATAAGGTAGATGTAGGACTGCTTGAGCTCTATTTTTGTTAACCATAACTGTCGAAAGAAAGCAAAAGATACAAAAAAGTAATTCAAACGGAAATAATTTCGGTTTGACATTTCTGTGTCCGACCTTCGAACTTTGCAGTCAATAGCTGATTTTCAGCATATTGTTTATATGGTTTTTTGGCTATAACTCGTCGATTAATTGATATTTTTTCAATCTATAAAGCCAAATTATTGCTAGAGACCTGTGCAACTATTAAAATTTTTTAAAAAATTTATTTAGAAAATTTTTGTGGTGCTTATGAAGCAAAATGTTGGAAAAATTATTTTTTTTCATGCTTTTTGAAAATATTTTCCATAAAACTAATTCTTTTTCGCTTTCTGTTTGATCTAGAATATGCTTCTCAGTTTCTTCAATAAATTTCATTTGAAAAGAAAACAATCATAATACAAAACTTGCGTTTTCCAGCTTAATATTAATTTACTTCTCATTTTTTATGTACCAATTTTGTTCAGTGTTGGTTTTGAAGAAACATTGAAAAGGAAACATTGAAATTATAAAAATATGGAAAAAATATAATTTTGAAATGTTAGTTATGAAAAATTTTAAGTAAAATAATTAAATAAATTAAATTAATGATTTGGCCAGTTGCCGTTTAGCAGACGGGTGTGGATCAACATCACTGCTTTCTCTAATATTTTGGTCATCGTCATCATCATCAGAAAGGTCGATAATTTCGTCCAACAGATATTCTGGAATTTCATCTTTGTCTCCCCCTTCTTCCTCTTTTTCCTCGTCTTCCTCTTGTTCAAAGGTGTGTTTATACCACCAACAAATTTCAGCGAGTATTGTATCTGGAGATTTCTTTCCTCTGTTCCTGAAACGAAAATAGTCTTCAATCGTTAACATGTTTAAATTGTGCACTCTGACAAAGATATTAGAAAAATCTAGGAATTCAAAATATGCACACCTATAGTTACCTTATTTCAAATGGAAGCACAGTTTGGTGATAACGTTCGCCTTACTCATCAGATTCAGTTGGCAACTATTGAGCGAGTTGATCAAGATGCTGATGCAAGAGATGAATTTTGTACGACATATTAACCCCAATTTCATCGAAAGCTGCCAACATGTTTGGAACAGATTGCCTGTAGTTGTCTTTGCGTTCTTTACCCAAAAGTCCTTTAATGACTGCTTTCAATGCGAGCCATGCACTTAATTCTCGGTCTGTCAGAACTTGGTCAAAATCTTGACGACTCATTAGTTTCCGTATGTCGGGACCATTAACAACCCCTTCCTGAATTTTGGCGTTACTTAGTCTTGGGAAGATGTCTTTTAAGCGGTTGAACACTGCTGGTCTTTTTGCGATAGATTTCAAAAAATTTTTAGCAATGCCAAGTTTAATGTGGAGCAACGGCAACAAAATTTTTATTTCAGGAACAAGACTTTCGTGTAGCCTATTGTCTTAAGGCCATTTCCGTCCAATGCGGCTATTCCAGTTATGCTGTTTGTACTGGTTTCTTCCTTTAATACCTTCTCCGTATCGTAAATCCCAATCGGCCAAAAAACACGGATATTTTGGACAGCCAGATGCTGTTAAGCCTGTAATCAATGAAACTATTTTGAGGTCGCAGCAAATGCGCCACTGGTGTTCCTTATATTTGACTACTTCCAGAATGTGTTTCAAATTATCGAAATTTTCACTAGTGTCAGTGCTAAACGCAATCGGCATTCTATTTGTCTTGTGTAAAAGCACAACTTTTAAGCTGATTAGTGAACTATCGATGAATAAACGCCAATCATCTTTTTTATAGGTTAACCCTATCGTCTCCATTAACTTTTCAATATCGTTGCAATAAGTGAAATTTTTTGCATCATTCACATTGAAGAACTTTTCTAACTCTTTTTGGCGTTTTCGATATGCTGTTAGGTTAGGTTAATAGGGATGGTCCGTTGTGGTTCCCTATGTCTGTGGACCTAATTGTGGCAAAACCAAAATAAAAATCTTAGTGACTAGAGCAAGGTTGGTCGAACCAACCGGTGCTCCGTATGAATCTGAAAAGATCCATCAGTGGTACGTCCACGAGCTCTTGCAGTTCTCCGTACACTCTGCTTCCCATGTGGCGAAGCCGGTGTTGTTGGAGATTGGGACACTCGCAAAGTAGATGATTGATGGTTTCTGTTTCCTCGACATCTCCGAGTTTCATTTTTACTCATTGAAAGTAGGGATTGGGTCCTTTTTTCGCTGAGTTTAGGCCAGAGATGGCGAGAGATAACACAGTCGTCTCTATTTGACCAAGAGTTATTTGTGTTATTTCTGGCTTTATCATTTATTTTCTTCTTGAATTCTCCGATTGGAGCCATGATCGACCCAATCACAGAACTACTTTCCAGTTCAGAGCCCTCCCTAGCCAATCTGTCTGCTATTTCGTTTCCCTCTATGTCACGATGACCGGGGACCCAGCAGATATTGATCTTGTGGGGAGGACTGATTCTGGTGAGAGCTTGCCGGCAGCTCAGTACAGATTTCGATTTTGTTGTTTCGCTGCGGAGTTCTTTTATCGCAGCCTGGCTGTCCACAAAGATTGTAATCCTTGATGGATTGATGTTCCTTGATTGGATTGCTGCTTTCTCGATCGCAAAAATTTCTGCTTGAAAAACACTACAGTAATCTGGAAGTCTGTATGACAGGGATATTTGTAGTGTATTACAGTAGACTCCGGCTCCCGTGCCATTCTCCATTTTGGATCCATCAGTGAAGATCTGGATATCGTGTTCACTAAAAGGGTGGTTCGAATCACATTCTTCTCTTTTTGGAAAGGAGAATGACATGTTCTGCCGAAAGTCTATTTCCGGGGTGATGTAGTCGGAGGTGGTGGCAAGATCCTCAGGACTATACTTTGTAAGTATAGAGGCGTGTCCATGCGTCCAGTGCCTCCAAAGTTTAGCTTCCTTAAGTCGAAACGCCGCTTTGGTTGCAGTGGTTTTCATGAACTCGTCCAGGGGGAGGAGGTTCAATATGACCTCCAGGCCTGCCTGAGGCGTTGATCGTTGCGCATCTGTTATTCCTAGACAGGCCAATCTCTTGAACTCTAGAGAGAGAGTTGAGGTAGCTTCTCTCTTCTCAGTGGCTTTCCACCATACAATCGAGCCATAGGTTAGTATGGACCTGACGATAGCCGTGTACATCCAATGGATGACATTGGGTCTCATCCCACATTTGGTGCCGAAGGTTTTCTTGCAGGCACTGGTTGCTTTCTTAATTCTTTCTTCTGTGTTGCTTTTCCAAGTGAGCTTTGAGTAAGGGTTACTCCGAGATATTTTGCTTTATTGGATAGCTGCAGGGTTTTGCCATTTATTTTTGGAAGGCAAACATTTTCAATTTTATTTCTTTTTGTGAATAGCACCAGTTCGGTTTTATCGGGGTTGACCCCTAGGCCGTTTGGTACTGCCCACGAGCCAGTTTCTTTAAGTGCTGTTTCTATCATGTTGCTGATGGTTGGGAGATGTTTCCCTCCCACCAGAAGCACGACGTCGTCAGCGTATGCTGTCACTTTAAAGCCTTTTTCGCTGAGGGTAGTCAGCAGTTCGTTTACAACTAGGATCCAAAGCAAGGGAGATATGACTCCACCTTGAGGTGTTCCTTTTGAAGTTGTTTTCCTTATTTTACTGCTACCGATTTGTGTGTTGAGATATACTGTTTGGTACCTTTCACCAGCAAATCATTTTCAATTCAATTCAATTTATTTAACATATAATGTTGGCAAATAAGAGTTAAGTCTCTTTTAAAAGCCCATAGATAAATATAGAATACATTGCACGAGATCATAACAACCATTACTATGATACAAATACAATTTAAACAGGATTTATATAAAAATAAAAGCGATTAACATTTAAGAATTTTATATGTAAAAATAAAGTAGAGTATATTATACGAATAGATAACAACCATTAATAAGATAAAATTTAAATTTTAACAGAATTTATATAAAATTTAAAGTAATTAACATTAAATAATTTTAATTGAAAAAATAAAATAGAGTACACTATAATTTATAAAAATATATGACAACCATTAATAAGATAAGAAGGAAATTTGACATAAACGAATGCGAAAATAAAATTAGAGATAGGGTCAGAGAAAAGTAGGATACAGAGAGATGAAATTAGTAGTTAAGAGAAGAATTTGAAAATTAAATGCTTAAAGGTCCTATTGTTTGAAGTACTTTTGATGATGGGTGGAAGTGAATTCCATAATCTGATCGTACTAACGAAAAACAGTCTACTGGAATTGATGTACGTGTATCTTGGGACCAAAATGTTCCTACTTCTACTTGACCTGCAGAACTCAATTTTATCAAAAAGATATCGAGGGGATCTCGAGTTGATAACTTTGTGTAAGAAAATACAGTTTCTTGCTTTAAGGTATCCGAATAAGCCAATGCCCAGAATTTGGTTGCAATATAGCGAGATATGGTCAAATCTTTTCAGATTGTAAATATAGCGGGCAGCGTTATTGAATGCAACTAACAGCTTGTGAGAAGACCTCGAATCTAACTGGCTATAAATAACTTCTGAGTATGTTATGATTGGAAGCAGCAATTGTAATACCAACTTTCTCTTAGTATTAATTGGCATAAACGAAGCAGTCATACGAAGATTTCGCAATACATAGTAAACTTTACTTACACAAGAGTTAATGTGGTCCTCACAGGACAAGGTTGAATTAATAATGTATCCAAGATTGGTTACCTTTTTGACGGTTTTTAGCTCGATGTCGTTTAGTAGCACAGGTGGTAGATCAGTGTCCTGGATAGGTGTTTTCGAGGTCGGCAGTATATATGACTTAAGGGGGTTTAATTTCAGCATATTGGTTCTGGCCCACTCTGCAACTGTTTTAAGATCCTCATTCATTTTAAGAAATAAATCATCAATGAGTGCAATAGGCCTGGATAAGTATAGTTGAAGGTCATCAGCGTATGCATGCATGGTGACATATTTGCACTTATTGAGTAAGTCATTAATGAACATGGTAAATAGAAGTGGGCCAAGAACAGAGCCTTGTGGAACTCCACTCGTGGTGCTTCTAAAAACGGAATAATTGTTTCCCACCTCAACTCTTTGAGACCTACCAACAAGATAACTATGAATAAAATTTACAGCGGAGTCAGAGAAACCAAAATAGAGCTTAAGTTTTTTACAGAGTAATGAGTGGTTCACAGTGTCAAATGCCTTAGAGAAGTCTAGTAGGCCCAGCAATGTGACATGCCGCAAATCGTAAGACACTCTTATATCATCCATAATTTTAACCAACGCAGTTGAACAGCTGTATCCTGGTCGAAACCCAGACTGATGGCCGGACATGAGATTAAATAAATTAATGTGGGCATTTATTTGCTCAGCTACGAGACACTCACACACCTTCGACACTGAGGACAGCAAACTTATTGGGCGGTAATCGCAAGGTTCACTAGCAAGCTTTTTTTTTGCAGTAGGAATAATAGTACCCAATTTCCAGATCTCAGGGTAACTAGCAGTAGTGAAGCAGTGGTTTATTATATGCGCAAGTGGGCTCAGCACATGTGGGAGAACAAGTTTAAGAAATCTAATAGATATTCCGTCTTCACCGATAGCATTTGATTTGATTTTTTTAATACATCGTGCTACATCATATTCGCTTACTGCTTCAAAACAAAATTCATTTGAAAGAACAGAGATGCTTTCGTCTATGTATGGTGAAGAAGTCACGTCATCTACAGAGCTAGAAACGAAATAGTTATTGAGATAATTAGCATCAATTTGACATGCTTCAGGCTCATTTCTACATACTCCAATACCTTTTAGATTTTGCCAAAGCTGTTTCGATGGTAAAGTTGGACTTAATTTGGATGTATAATATTGTGCTTTGGAAAGTCTGACGGCTCGAGTGGCTTCATTTCTGGCTTTTTTATACAGCTCCCAGTTTAGCGTTGTGGTATCGACTTTCCATTTGTTGTAAGTTTTGTTGCGATTTTTTAGAGCCAGTTTCACAGAAAGTGTAAACCAAGGACAAGTACTATTGGCAACCCGACGGGTGCAAAGTGGAACGTGAGTATTGAAGAGATTAGTCATGGTATCATTAAAAAAAGCTAATTTTTCATTGACTGAAGGAAGGAACCAACAATCAGTCCAATTTATGACGGATAAATCATTTATAAGCGATGTATGATCTATAGCTTTAAAGTTGCGGTAAGTAAAAAAACTTTCAGAGGGGGAGGGTGAGATGTCTACGTCTAGTATGCAAAATATTAGATCATGGTCGGATAGAAAAGAGATTTGATCGAAAAGCAAGATAGATGATGCGTCAGAAATAGCATATATATAGGGTGTTTTTTTAGAGGTATAGAACTTCGAATTGAAATAAAACACAAGAAAATCGTTTTAATGTCCATCAATTTGGCTTTATTGGAAGGATAATTTTATGCCATTAATGTTTAAATATGATTTCGGGCATGTGGCCGCCGCGGCTGGCTCGAATAAAGCCAATTCTAAGGTCAAATTTTCAACCACTTTTTCGAGCATATGGGGCCGTATGTCGGCAATAACGCCACGAATGTTGGCCTCCAAGTCCCCTAACGTTTCTGGTTTGTTGGCGTAGACGAGCGACTTCACATATCCCCAAAGAAAATAATCCAATGGTGTCAAATCACACGATCTTGGTGGCCAATTGACAGGTCCATTCCGCGAAATTATGCGCTCATCGAATGTTTCCTTCAATAAATCGATTGTGACGTGCGCTGTGTGGCATGTAGCGCCGTCTTGTTGGAACCACAACTCATCCACATTCATGCCATCCAATTCGGGAACAAAATAGTCGGTTATCATGGCTCTATACCGGTCTCCATTAACGGTAACTGACTCTCCAGCATTATTTCGGAAGAAGTATGGCCCAATGACTCCACCAGCCCATAGAGCACACCAAACAGTCAGTTTTTGTGGATGTAATGACGTCTCAAGGATCTCATGTGGATTCTCTTCACTACAAATGCGGCAATTTTGCTTGTTGACGTAGCCATTCAACCAAAAATGAGCCTCATCACTGAACAAAATTTTGCGATGTAAACTTCGCGAACTGAACCATTATTTTCGAAATAAATTTGCACGATTTGCAAGCGTTGTTCTTTTGTCAACCTGTTCATGATGAAATGGCAAACCAAACTGAACATAAATGACATTAGATTTGCCAGATTTGACCACAAAATGCCAGTTTTATCTCTATTCGAAAAACAAACCCCTAAAAAAAACACCCTATATCTAACAAGCTAGGGCTAGCGTTATTTGAAAACCTTGTTGGCATGACAGTGTTCACAATATGCTACTTCAGTTAATTTGGCCAAGAAATTTCGAACAAGGCTATCTTTGTTTAAAAGATTTAAATTAAAATCACCACATAAAACTAAATGCTAAGAAATCTATAGCATAACTAGAGATGGAAGAGAAGACAGGTTCCAAACTGCAATTACGACTTGGATTATAAATTCAAGAAAGAAAAATTTTAGTTACGCTATTACATATTTCAATATTTAAAAATTCGACCTCGGATCCGGAATCAATATATCAATTCGCGGAGTGAACTGACGCGTTTTATATTCGGTCTTGGTTAAATCAAAATTGTCACTAAATAAGTTTTTGTCAACTTTCTTGTTAGACATTGTTGGATATATAAAGCCACAGTGAATCAATCTGCGACCTTTTTTTGGTCAATAACATTGTTTTATAGTGCAAAATTGATTTCTAAAAATAACAATTTTTATAAATATAAACTGAGAAAAAACTAAAAAACTGGTGGCTCATATTATTATAACTGAAGCTCCACTGTTCTAACATCAGTTTCAGAGAAACAAGAGAACTAAATCTGTAAATAAGTGTCTCTTTTTTAAGTTCAAATATGCCTTGCATCTGTGGCTCCAAGGTTGAGCGTCATCTTGATGATGACAAAAAAGTGAATTGTGGTGTATGCAATGAGTACTTTCATTGTCATTGCGTGAATATAAAAAAAGCTGATTTGGCGTATATGCAAAAATTAAAAAAACAATATAAATGCCAAAGTTGCTCCCGACGCTCTTCAATCTGTTCTCCACCAATTACCCCACAACTCCATCAGCCGTCAATAATAACCTCAGATTTGGGCGGCAAAAATTCTACACCCACATTAGCAAATATGAGCGAGAGCAAAGTAGACAACACCTGTCTTACCAATACTCCGACACCTTGCGCTACGCCGCTCTCTTCAGCGTCTCTTATCAATTTCATCGACAAAAAGCTGAACAAGCAAAACACACTGATGGAATTGCGTCTTTCTCAGCAAAGTGAGTTAATTACTACTCAAATTAAAGAGAAGCTAATTTCGATTCTTAAAGAGAGCGAGGATAGAATTCTCACAGAGTTGCAGAAAAATGTCAGTGAACTAAAGAGCGGACTGCTGGCTGTGACTGACAGAGTTACCCAGTTGGAAATTGAAGCTGAAAGGGTAGGCCTGCTCAAGGAAGACTTAAGCGCACTCAAAGCGGATATGGAAAATTTAAATCTACAATTAGCTAGACATGATAACGCTAATGTCGCCTGTGACCTAAAAATAAACGGGGTACCATACGTAAATGGCGAGGATCTCTACAGCGTTTTAAACAACATAAGCAGTTCGGTACAAACGGAGTTACCAAACGTCAAAAGGATATTCCGAGCTAGACCGTCGAACCCTCAGAACACCTCAAACGACACTACAATCATTGTCAAGTTTGAGACAGCTCATGGCAGGAACTCCGTCTTAAATTCCATTTCAAAATTCAGGCGTGATAGGAAGGATTTATTACGTTTGCACCACGCTGGCTTTCAGTCCAATAAAGCCATTTACGTAAATGAAGGCTTAACGAAGGCAAACTCGCACATTCTTCAAGCTGCTCTGCGTTTAAAAAAGCAGCAAAAATTTTCTGCTGTTTTCACCCGTCGTGGCTTAGTTCATATTAAGTTCAAACCAACAGACAATGCCATTCCCATCGACACCATCAACAAATTGAATGACGCTGCTGGGTCACTCTCAAATAACAGCTTAAACATCAACAGCAAAGACAACAACATCAATAACAACAACAACTTCAGTAGCAACAACAACAACATTCACGCTGATGATGGTTGTTTATTTCGTGCTCATATGGAACCGCAATAACTCCAGTGGGCTCTCGTTGCATAAAGACTGGCCATGTTTTATAAACAATATAGACTGACCATGCGTTTCTATTATTTATTTTTATTTATTTATTTATTTTTCTATTATTTATTATTTCGAACTTTAATGTTTAAATTTTACTATGTTTTGATATTTACGGTTATAAATTCTTGCCTAAATTTTTTAATCTTTTCTATAACAAAAAACTATTTTATAATTGCACAGGTTGGTAAATTTTATATAAAATATGAATTCTTCAAGTAACTTTAATGGGGGTTCCACTGACAATACATATGCTTTAATTCGTGTTTTATGCCAACAAAGAAATGGTTTAAATGTCTGTCACATTAATGCACAAAGTCTCTTAAGAAAAATTGATGAGTTTAGATTCATTTTTGAAAATTCAAATGTACATGTGATATGTGTGTCGGAAACGTGGTTCAATCCAGAAATGCTTGACGCTTTATTTATTGTTAAGGGCTATAGAATATTCAGGGCTGATCGTTTCAGTCATGCTGGAGGCGTTGCTATGTATGTTAGAAACGAAATTTCGTGCAAGTTGAATTGTATGTCTCAAATTGGTGATTCTATTGAATATTTGTTTGTTGATGTTTTTTGTGGAACCGAAAAATTGCTTATTGGCACCGTCTATAGACCAAATCGTCATGTAAATATATCTTCATTTTTGGAATCTGTTCAATGTTTGTTTTCGTCCTATACCAATATTTTAATTGCTGGTGACTTCAATAGCAATCTTTTTTCTGATGACAGTTTGATTAGTGAAATGATTTCTATAGGCTTATATTCTGCTAATACTACCCAACCTACACATTTTTCACAAAATTCGAATACTCTTCTTGACCTTTTTCTTTTAAATGACCTATCAAAACTTTTACTGTATGATCAACTTTCTTGCCCAATTTTTTCAAAACATGACTTAATTTTTTTAACATACGACTTTCATATGTGCAATAAACCCATTAGTTTTAGTTCAGAGATTTTAAAAATATTGATTATATTCAACTTGCATCTGAACTTGATTTAATTAGCTGGAATTCAGTATATCATACTGATTCAATCGACGAACAGGTAGCTATATTAAATAGCGGTTTAAGTTATTTATACAATAAATTCGTCCCAATTAAAACAAGAAAAGCTAAGCCAAGTGAACGTCCTTGGTTTAACTCTTATATCAAATCACTTATCGAACAACGAAACTTTGCTTATAATCGCTGGAAACGCTTCAAAACTCCTGAACTACACAACTGCTTTAAGCAATTAAGAAACAAAGTTGCTAGCGCCATTAGAGCAGCAAAAATAAATTTTTTCCAAAACAAATTCAGTAATGCAGTTAACAGTCAGCAGACCTGGAGCTTAATTCGCGACATCGGTATTAGTAAAAAAACCAATTTATCGCAAGAAATAAATGTTGAAGACCTCAACAAAAATTTCGTTAATATTCCCATGCCTGTGATACAAAGCAATATCTATGAAAATTCAACCCGTGATAATAACTGTGATATTAGTTTTAGTTTTAGTTGTGTTGATGAAGTTGATGTTTTAAGTAGTTTTTTGTCCATTAAATCGAATTCTGTTGGTTTTGATGAAATTCATCCAATGTTTTTAAAAGCGTTGCTTCCTAGACTCTTGCCAATTATTACTTTTATTTTTAATTCGATCTTAACTAAGTCAATTTATCCATCTTGTTGGAAGAAAGCAAAAATTATTCCTGTCCCAAAAACAACCAACGAATATAGGCCTATTGCTATCCTACCGTTTATTTCTAAAGTTTTCGAACGGCTGATGTACAAGCAATTAAACAATTACTTCAATGATAAAAGTCTCTTTACCGATCGTCAATCTGGCTACAGACCAAAAAGAAGTTGCGTAACAGCATTAATAGATGTAACAGAAGATATTAGAGTTAATTTCGATGACAGCAAAGTCACTTTACTAACACTGCTCGACCATTCAAAAGCGTTTGACACAGTTGACCACAATATATTGTGTTCTAAGCTAGTGAAAATGTATAATTGTTCGTTGTCTGCGTCTCGTTTAGTTTCGTCCTATCTAACCGGCCGCTCTCAAGCTGTGTCTGTAAATTATGTAACGTCTCAATTCATCGCAGTAAAAAGAGGGGTACCCCAAGGTTCTCTGTTAGGGCCCTTACTTTTTTCTATTTATATTAATGACTTGCCTAGTGTTTTAAAGTTTTGTAAGATACATATTTACGCTGATGATGTTCAACTGTATGCAGGTTGCAACTTGAATTTCATTGATAGTTGTATTAATAATATTAATGATGATCTAGGTAGCATTAATGACTGGGCTAATAAAAATGGACTCTGTTTAAATCCAAGGAAATCTAAATGTATTGTCATATACAAAAAGAAAATTGACCTGTCTCTTGTTACTGCGATATCTCTAAATGGATCAGGAATAGATTTTTGTGATACGGTCAAAAACCTTGGCATAATATTTAACAAGCACTTGTCTTGGAATGATCACATAAACCGCACAATCGGTAAAATCTACGGTATGCTTCGTTCTCTTTGGGCTACTCAGTACTTCACTCCACAAAGAATAAGGGCTCTTTTAGCAAAAACTTATCTAATTCCTACCCTTCTTTATGGTTGCGAACTATTTGCTAACTGTGATACATTGTGTAGACGAAAACTTAATGTCGCTTATAATGATATAGCACGCTATATCTTTGGACTCAGACGTTCTGATCACATTTCCATGTTTTCTTGGCAAATCTTTAATTTGACATTCGACAACCTATTAAAACTAAGAACACTTGTGTTGTTACACAAAATTATTGTTAACAAAGAACCCACGTATTTATATGAACGATTACGCTTCCTTAGATCAAATAGATCAAATCAGTTAATACAGTTTAAGCATTCTCAATTATGTTCAGAACGACAATTCTATATATGTTCAATCCGTCTGTGGAACTCTCTACCTAATTTTATTAGATCTATAGCCAATCCTGTGCAATTTAAAGAAAAACTCTATACTTATTTTTCCATATTATAATTATTGCCTTTTTTCTCCAATTATGCTATTGTTAAGTCTTTATTTTAACTAGTTTTTATCCAAAGGAATTTTTAATAACTTGTTTATCTTATTCTGTTAATTAACATTATTTTAATTTGTATTAATTTATTTTCTTGTTTTATGTATTCTTAATGTTTAATTTGATTTAAATATATATAAACACTTCATGTCTCAAAGTCAAGCAAAATTATGTCTAATGCTATAATGAGATATTTATCTTTTTGTATTAGAAACGATATGTTTAATAAATGAAAAAAAAATGATCCATTTGACTTACTTAAGAATTTGACATTGAGATTTTCCTTATAGTATATCGCAACCCCTCCTCCTCTTCTATTTGTTCTATCATGACGGAACAGTTTAAAATTAGGTAAGTTGAAGTGTGAATCACTGACGTCCTCATTGAACCAGGTTTCCGTGACACATACGATATCAATAGAAGAGTCTGCAAAAACGTACTTAATACAGTCCAACTTAAAATCATTAAGACTTCGTGCATTAAAGTGAACGATTTTGAGACCTCGGTGCTGTTTACTCATAACTTCAATTACAGTTTTATGATTCTCGTAAGCGTTACGATCAGAGCCATCCACAGTAGTCATATAGGGTTATATAATTTGGAATAATGACCAAAAGCATTTAAGATTAAGAAATATGCAGAGAAAGAATAGAAAAGTTGATAGTGCGAACATAAAGATAGAGGAGAGAAATATACAATAAGAGATAGTATTTGAAATAAGAAACAAATAAATACGCAATATTTAAAAATATATATTGATGTGACATACATCAGATCAAACATAATCAGGAACACCACTAGATAAAGATTGTAGCTCAGTAAGGTTGGAAATTTTAATACCTTCATCACCCTTTTGTAGTCTGACATAAACGCATCCACGGTAACTGAAAGCATTGTAAATTTTTTTAGTTCGTTTGAAGGCGATGGCAGCATGCAGAATTTTTCTGGTTTCGGCAGCAAGACTCTCATGTAGGAAAACATTGTTGTCTGATTCAAGCCCTGCGTCTCTTAGATTAACGGGTTTTTTTGTCCGTCTGCGGTATTCACCAAAAACCTTAAGGACACGGTTTCGGTCAAAAGAGGTATAAAATTTGATGATGACGATGCTGTTGTTACCAGTCCTTGGCTTGACACGAAAGATGTCTTTAACCCTGCAGTAGTCGCGCGGATTACATATGTAATCCAGTCATGCAAAATTATGAATTTCACAATTGTCTGCAATCGATATTCATTGATTTTACGTACTATAAGAATTATGTTTATGTTGTTTTTTTAAATAAATATAATATAAAATAAAGTAATAATAAAAATTAAAACAAATAACTAAGCATTTCCAAATTGCCATCTCTTATTTTAAACTTTAAAAAACGGATTACATATGTAATCCGCGCGACCACTCTCGTCACATTTAGGTACGCGACTACTGCAGGGTTAAGTTGGGGTGAGAGGAAATTTAAAGATCTGCAGATAAGGTTAAAGATGCTTCGAGATTTTCCTTTCAAAAATAAAACCATTAGTTCTGATTTTTTTCTGAGTCAAACACGAATTTGCAACAATTCCATCCAATTGGTTTTGTGTGACTAGGATTGGGTTCTTTGATGTTTCATAGGATGTACCTTCACCAGGGTGGTATTCTGAGAAGAAATTCATGGATGTAGCAGCGGCGGTTGTAGTACTGATTTCTGTTTGAAGATCAATACTTTGGTATGTGGGTACTGGAATGAATTCTGAGTGCGGTAATGGTAATTGGGCATTTGGCACTGCTACATAAGTTTTATTCTTTGCTTTCCTTCTATTCAAAGTTTTATGGTAGTTGAAACATCCATAGCAATTTTCTTCTTGATGCGGGCTGTTGTCTAACCAGGTCATTGGTATACCAAAAGGCAAGGCATTCTTTTCACTTTTCCATTGCATAAGAGTTGAATAGCAATTAAAGCAAACTTTTTTAGGGGCATAGTTTACGTCAGTGATAAACTCTTGCGAGAAATATTGTTTATAGGCTTCAAAAAAAAAAAAAAAATCACTCGCATTGCCACATTTTTCATTGCTTGCTATGAAGCGTCCACAAACATTACAAAAATGGTCCATTTTACATTTTGGTTCCGACATTTTTAATACAATGTTTTCTGTGTTTTTTTATGAGACCGATGCACTTAACTTAACTCTTTCAGTGCCAGTGGTTTAAAAACTATACCAGCTGATTTCACTGTTTTGCGCGAAGATGGTACAGTTTTTAAGCCACTGGTACATTTCGTTGTAAATGTGTAAATGAAATAAAAATGTGTAAATGAAATAAAAATAAAAAAATGACCAAAACCAAAAAAAATTTTTTGCAACTTTAAGGGCTAAAATATTTGTCGCTGAAAGAGTTAAATCACTCACAAAATGAAATATGTTTCAAAAAAATTAATAGCGAATTTTATCACGACCGAACGAAAATTAAAAGACATCAGCTTCGGCTGAGTTTCGAGTCTTAACTGAATCTTTATTTTTGAAATTAGTTCGCTTGTACGAAAAAAATCACTACCTGTGCTTTTTGTTTTACAAAATTCTTTTACATTTTGTTTTTGTTTTACAAATTTGTTTTACAAATTAGTAAAATTGTTTTACTAATTCCTAATTCTTGGAACTTCCCTTTTAAATTACTTCTACCTTAATCGCTATTTATTTAATTTTTTTGGGATTTTTAACGCAAATTATCGACTAAGACCATTTTCTTTTCAAATGAAATTTATTGAAGAAACTGAGAAGCATATTATAGATCAAATAGAAAGCAAAAAAGACTTAGTTTTGTGGAAAATATTTTCAAAAAGCATGAAAAAAAATAATTTTTCCAACATTTTGCTTCATAAGCACCACAAAAATTTTCTAAATAAATTTTTTAAAAAATTTTAACTGTTGCACGGGTCTCTAGCAATAATTTGGCTTTTACAGATTGAAAAAATATCAATTGGTCGACGAGTTATAGCCAAAAAACCATATAAACAATATGCTGAAAATCGGCATTTGACTGCAAAGTTCGAAGGTCGATTAAAAAAAATTCGAACTAACAAAATCAAACGCCGCGATACGGGTCTTCTAATTTAGCCTCTACTTTGACCCCTCACTCTCAGAATCGACCTAACTTTTGCTAACCTGAATTTGTTCCGCAGTGTTATTTAAGAACAATTATTCATGATTATTTTATTAAATCACATATGTATATAATGTGTATTTATACAAGCATAGTTATTAAAGAAAAAACGTCTGTAAGCTTAAAAGCAATTGAAATTTAATTTTTTTTTATAGTTCTTACTGTGGCTTCGTTCAAAGCCTTCTCCATTTCGGCGATATAAAATGTAAATTTTGGTTTCCAAAGAAATAGCTTTACGTTTTTATTTTGTATTTGTAGTTTTTGACATTTTCTCTTAGGGATACATAAAATATTTAACAAAATTAAAAACATATAAATAACTGAATGAATATAAAATACTTTTTGGCTTAAAAAATAAAATAAATAAATAACTGGCCATTTCAGCCCTTGAAAGGACTTTGACCTAGCTTCTTATGATCAATTGTGTTGTGCGTGTTATTAAGTTTGTACACAATTGACCGAGAACCGGACCTACATGTTTAACGCCGACTCCGAACGGCGATGAACAGAATGTTCTTGTTCTCAAGAAGCTTTACATGGCATTTTGATTACTCTCTGAGGTTTGCCATTGTCTGCAGAGAGGTGGCGGCCGTACAGAAAAATTATTTTAATTCAAATAATTTTCTGTCGCTGCTGGGGTTCGAACCTGGGTCTCCAGGTTCGTTGACATAGCGGCCACGCACTTTAACCAACTACGCCACGGACGCCACTTTTTTTTTGGCTTACCGGACTTTTTGGCTTACCTTTTATCTTAATGCGTTACAATTCAATTTGATTTAACGTTAGAAAAACAAATTTGCCTGTAAACAATGTCTTTACCAAGCACGTCTGATTATATTGATAGTTCACAAAATATTAACACATTTCAATTACTTTGACAAGTAAATTTGCTTGTATCTACAAAAAAGAAATTCCCCTAAATATGTGATATGAACATATTTTGCAAAAATTAAATTTGACAAAAAAAACTTAAGACCAATAAAGAAATTTAAAATTTTCAAACCGTGTAAAAAAGACCGTGTAAAAACAGAATTAGATGTATACAAAAGGAAAGAGACAACGACTGCGCATACATGAATACACATAAACGCCAAACTAAACATATATTTACAGAGTCGTTGATACTTTCTCAGGTACCTTGAGGATTTGAATGAGCTGTCAATTTCTATTCGACATTTATGGGCACTCGCTCTCAAACTTGCGACAACCTTATTAATTCAACCCTGCATTCAACTGCTAAGCAATTCTTCTGTTGAGTACTCTTAACATTTCCGTCACTATGTGCGCGACAGACGCACTTCGACGTTCGCTGCAACATGTTGCTTTGCTTAGGTTGCCAACGGTTGTGTTTACGTTTTTTTGCATGACGTCGTCAGCAGTTCGAACATCGAACATGCCTGCGTGCAAAGAAGTTGTTTAATTTTTACGGTGCTTCATTTCGTTTATATTCTTCGGTTTGATTTGGCGAGATTTCAGTATATTTTTCATTGCGATCATGTTTATATGTTTTGCTACGAGTGCGGTTGGCGGCAAACTTTAGTTTAAAATTTAAATAAATCGACTTTGCTTAAATCTCCATAAATGCTTAACGTGCGGCCCACTATTTCCGTTTAATGACTTAAAAATGCTTGACGAATAATTGAATTGAATAAAATTTTAAATCTTTTTGTTACTCGATGAGTGAATGAATTAACGAAACTCAGCAGCTTCTTAACGACTGTTGATGCAGTGTAAGTGTGTGTAGATGTGTTTGGAATAACAATAATTTATTGCTAAGAAAAATAAGAAAAAAAAAAATAAATAAATAAAACAATAAAAAAGTAAACAGAAATTTTGCAAAGCAGAAAATTTGCACAGCTAACGACAAAAAAAAAAAAAAAAAATTAAAAATAAATAAAAGTGAATTTACAAAATAAAAAGTGAAATTATAAGAAAAAAAAACTCAGAACGCTTAAGAAGCAAATTTGTGCAGGATTTTTCTCTAAGGATATAATACTATTTAACACTACGCTGCATTAAGGTAAATATAATAATTTCTTTTAATTAATTTTTTTTTAATTTGTGTAAAATTCTAATAAAATTAACCTACACTTTAAAAATTAAAAAAATGGTAAGAATGCTTCCAAAAAAATTTTATGTCACAGTTTTGTTTTTTCAATGAAGAAGTTTTTTCGGAAGTAATAAATTTGTTGGTAAAATTTAAAAATTAAAATGTAAAGTTTAAATCATCAGCTGTCGAAAACTGCAAATTGCCAACATAAATATTTCGTTGAGTGCATATATATTTTGAATTATTATTAAGTGCTAATTAGCTTGTGACAACAAAAATATAAACAACAACATTAATTGTTTTGACTGCTTAACCAAGTTAGTTTGTTTATTTTTAGTTACTGACTTAACAATATTACGAGTATCTTGTTTCTTTTAACGTTTATATTTGCTGTGTGCAAATTCTTAGAAATAAATAAATTTTTTTTTGTTTGCAAACGATTAATTGTACATTTTGTTAATGTTAAAAACTATTTATGTAACATCTTTTGTTGTTTAGCTTTGTGGATTTAAGTTGATGTACCTGGTCTCTAGAGCGGAAGCTATTTAACCTAAAATGTATAACTATGATAAGCTTCTTGGCCATGGACATGCAAATGTTGTTTTCGAAAAAAATTCAATAGAATTGTTTTGAAGACATATCCGGAATTTCGTTATTGAAGATAGATTATTGAGTGGGCCAGATAGATGAAAGAAGATATAAAAACTCTGAGGAATAATGCTTTGGAGTTAAAAATATTGATAAAATTTCATCAGATACAGTTTTGAAAGGAATTGTTTTCGAAAAAGGGGTTTATTAAGAGAGTAGTACCAATCTTTTGGTAAAAAAATATAACTATTTTTAATATTTTTTTTTTCAATCATATTTATTAAAT
Organism: Pherbina coryleti; assembly: GCA_943735915.1. Lineage (NCBI taxonomy): Eukaryota > Metazoa > Arthropoda > Insecta > Diptera > Sciomyzidae > Pherbina > Pherbina coryleti. Next base: position 112,208,031 of record OX030951.1, read on the forward strand.
ATCCATTTTAAACTTTTTGTGACATATTTATAAATGTTTTAAGATAACATAAAAAAAATTTTGTTTTATCACTTCTTCAGCCGGTAGAGGGCGATTAAGTCAAGCACTTAAAAAAAATGACTTGTCCCGCTGCTGCAACTTAATGTCAGGAACGGCTAATCTGAAACAAAAAAATCAAATTGGTTGTTATTGGTGACAACCTCTTACGTGGAAATTAACCACATTTAGGGAAAAAAGTAAAAAATAAAAAAAATATACAAATTTAAAAAAAAATTTTGAAAACGGGAAAAATTTTTTTTGAAAATTTTGGATACACCCCTATTTTTATGGGACTTTTTTCCCTTAAATGTGGCTAATTTCCACGTAAGAGGTTGTCACCTTAAAATATATGCACAAAGAATTTGAAATGTGGGGAGATAAAAGTAACAATTTTTAAATTTATGTTTAATCAAGTGTAACAGCCTTACCAAAAAGGCACTTTCCTTTACATTAAGCAAAAACGGGTCCTATAAAAAGTTAAAGTCAGTTTTAAATGTAAAAAATAGGCAGCTCACAAAATACACTTTTTCCCCTTGTATTTTATATTAAAACTGGCTACTTTTTAACAGTCAGCTGATATTTTGACAGATAATTGAAAATTATTTGAAAATTTAAAAATGAAACTTAACATAGACGATGAAAGTTTATTTATGGACATACTTTCTGGAAATCTTGATTGTCACACTAAATATTTAGAGCCGCCGCACATTATAGACTTTTAGTCGGCCGATAGTTGATGCTTGATTGACCGCAACTGACAAGACAACTATTTGGTTGGTTGTAGGTATAGTGCCAATTACAAGGTAGGCATAGTGCCCGGATCATGATACAATTACAAGGTAGGCTCATTTTAAAATGTCTGCTCAATTGTGAAATTTTGCAAAAACAAAGCTGTAGAAGCCACAAACATCAAACAACAAAAGCAACAACAACAACAAAGAAAAACTAAAAGCTATCAGCTGATTTTGACAACTAGCGCACCCTGCTCTCTAATATGAGCCTGCCTTGTAATTGTATCATGGCCCGGATAGTCTGCCAATTGCGGGGTTGCATTTGAGAAACATTCTCAAGGGGAGTTTTAAAACTATTTGACTGTTTTGAGTTTTATAAAATTTTTCGTTACTGATATATTTTGTGTTGATTTTGGTGCGGGTATGAATATTAAACTTTTTTTTTTATTAGATTATTATGTAATAAGCAGCATTAAACATTTTGCTGGCACGTACGCTATCTTTTATAAAAATAATTAATACTTGTTTATCCCTATTTGCAATCTGCAAAAGGCAACACTTATCCCCATTCATACTGCAAAAAGCAGCAGTTTTCAACGAAAAATAAAATAACAGCAAAAACAAACAAAATGTCCACCAGTTGGCAAACTATTTGATCGGCTAGTGTGCGAACTTCCATAGCACGCCATACCCACTTGGCAGTCTGCAGATAGTTGCCAGTCTTTAAAAGCAAGTGGAAATCTGACCTCCCATTTGATTTTTTAGTTGGGTTTGATTCAATCGGGTGCGCGCATTTCCATAAGACACCATGCCCACATGAAAACAAATCAAACTATCGGCCGACTAAAAGTCTGTAGTGTGCGCTGGCTCTTACACTACGCGCGCGAATTTAGTTTCTTAAATAAATTTCTTTATAAGCAATATCCCTTAAGCATTGAAAATCGCATTCAAACTGATGCCAAGTCTTTCTGGAGCTATATTAAATCTAAAGCGAGTTCAACAAATATTCCCCCTTCCATGTTTTGTTCAATAGTAAATCATTTTACTCCGTTTCTGATACGGTTCAATTGTTTGCAGACTATTTTAAGTCTAATTTTAACGTTAAGCAGGCTCCTCTAAATTCTCATGTTGTAGATAATGTTGACTCTTGCCTAAATTTTGGTAACTTATCAGTTTCCATTTCTGATGTAAAAACAGCCATTGCTTCGCTGAAAAACTCAGTTAAGTGTGACCTAGATGGATTGTTCTTTTTTGCTGAAACAATGTGTTCATTCTTTATCTTTAACTGTCTATATAATTTTCAACAAATCGCTCAGTTCTGGATTTTTTTTTTTTTTTTGAGTAGAAGTAGTAGTATTTATTTAATACTTTTAATTTGACTTAAGATTATCGTTAACAATCATTTATACATTCTCTAGAATGGTGTTATTATTTTCATTATTTTTTACAATTCGTGCAATATTTCTCTTAAAAACGTCTGTATTTCTATCTAACTTGACATAATTAGGTAGCGCATTGTAAACTTTAAGTCCTTTGAAAAAAAGCGATCTTTGCATTGCTGTTGTTGTCACCCTTTGTAGTCTGAAATTTTCTGTATTTCTTAGGTTATATGGCTGTATTTCTCCCACGTAGTTTAATTGATCGATTAAATATTCCGGAGCCTTTCCCATTTTCATTTTTTGAATAAAATTTAGAGTATTTATTTCCAGTCTTTGTTTTATATTAAACCATTTTAATGTATCAAGCATTATTTGTATCGGAGTATATCTGTTACACTTTAGTATTGAACGCATAGCTTTATTTTGTAGTTTTTGCAGTCTTTCTAATTGTGTTGTTGTGCAGCAAGTATATAGAATCGTTGAGCCAAATTCAAAATGTGGTTTTATTATTGTGTTGTACATATTTATTGCCGTTATTACCGATATTTTATTACGCACCCGTTTTAAAAAACCAATTTTTTTACATATGTATTCAACGTGTTGTTTAAATTTTAAGTCTTTATCGATAATGAAACCTAGATATTTTATCTGTTTAACTTTTTCAATTGCTTCATTATTAATTTTAAAAAGTACATTACTATTCATGTTTATTTCCATTATTTTAGTTTTACATTAATTTAGTTTTAATTTGTTCATTTTAAGCCAATTGTTTACGTTGTTGATATCATGTATTAAATTTTCTTTACATTGTTCCTCTGTATCTCCTTTCGCATAAATTAATGTGTCATCAGCATATAAAACTATTTCACATTTATTTAAAATATTTGGCATATCATTTATGTATATTATAAACAATAGTGCCCCTAATATTGATCCTTGTGGGACCCCATATTCATTATCAATTTTATCCGATTTAACGCCGTTAACTTTTATTATTTGTTTTCTGTTTGTTAGATACGATTTAAACCACATTAATTCATTTTCTCTAATACCATACATATAAAGTTTTATATAAACAACTCTCTATCAATTGTCTCGAATGCTCTTTTAAGGTCCAAGAAAATTGCCATTATCTTAATTTTCCTATCTCGAAATTTCCATCTATTTATTACATAATTAACTGTTGTTTTACATTTTTTTTTTCTGAAACCCGATTGATATTTTGAAAATATATTATTTTTTTCCATATAATTTTCCAACTGTCCTTTAGCAATTTTTTCTATAATTTTTTCGCATGTTTTCAAAGTGTTTATTGGGCGGAACTCCTCACATCTATTTGTTTTAGCTATTTTCTCTATCGGTGTTACTATTGAATACTTCCAATTTTTAGGGAATTCACCAGTTTCGAAAGATTTATTCACAATGTTAAGTATATTCTTATCGATAGTGTTCCAGTTATCTAATATTATTTTGATTGATACTTTGTTGAAGTCCGGTTTGTCTTTTAAACACTTACATATTTTTTTTAGTTCTAATAAAGATATTGCACGAAATTTAAATCTTGTTGTTATCACAGTAATTTTGTTTGTATAATGAACGTTTTCTATTGTATCTCTTATTACTTTAATACTATCGACAAAATATTTATTAAATTGGGTGGCGATTTGATAGTTATTCGTATATTCCTTATCATTAAATATTACATTTTTTATCACATTTGCGTTCTTTTTTAATACTAAGTCTTTTATTTCTTTCCACATTTGTTTTTGGTCTTTGGCATTATTGATTTTGTTATTAACATATTTATTTTTTTCGATTTCAATTTTATTTTTGTAAATATTTCTTACTACTTTATAATCATTCCATGCATTTTCCGTGTTTTCAGATCTAGCAATTTGGTATTTATTAATTTTTTCACTTTTTAGTATTTTTAAGTTTTCGTGGAACCATTTGTTTATATCATTTCTTGAATTGATTGTTTTTTTGCGCGTAAATTTCTTAATTGTATTTTCAAGGCAATTGTCCATTATATTAAAGCTATTATTACGTTATCATTTTCATTATATTTTATTATTGCACCGAGTTCTTTATTGAAAAGATCTTTATTGTATTTAAATATTTCAATTTCTTTTTTAGTGATTTGGTTTTGATTTTCATTTATATATTTGATTTTTATATCTATTGCTTCATGATCTGCTATTTTACTGTCACTATTGTTGTTCGTAGATATGTTACCATTATTTGTTATTACATAGTCTATTATAGTTCTCGAGTTTTGCGCGATTGTAGTATATTCGTTTACTATTTGTTTTAATCCATTATCATGTAAAATACCTTCTAATCTAGTTTTGTATGTATGTTCTTTGCTCCAGTCTATGTTGAAATCACCAGCTATTATTATATCACTGTTCGTTTCTAATATATCTTCGATTACTGGAAAAAATTTTATACTCGAATAAACATTTTTATATTCATTTTTGCTTTAAACTTGTTATTGTGTGTCTACTAGGGTGAGAATAACGATCGAAAAACGCTCTTAAAGTTGCGATCACCGACTACGAATTTCGGTAGTAAATTTTTATAATTTGGAGACAGTGTTCGTTCGTCTACCTTACCATGATGAAAATGTTGAGCTTACTGAATAAATTGACAGTGACAGTGTGATGATTAGTGAAAGAGTGCGTTCAGAAATTTAATTCAAAGTTGTCAAGTCCCTATTGCAAAACCCTGCATAAATATTCAAGATATTCTGGTCCAAAAACATTCATCGGTAAAGTAGAAAACTGCAATGGCGCGAAAGACCTTAAATTTGCGGTGAGCAAGATAATGGTTCATTTGAAAAAAATTTTTTTTTGGTTTGGGCGTTTCTTTTTTTTTCAAAAAACTCCCTTAGGCCCTTAATGAACGCACTGTTATAAAAAGTGCGGTAATTTTCAGTTTGCCTTCTTTGTTTTGTCCAAAATAGAGGTACACCATGTTAAATATAAAAATATTTATTCGAGTATACAATTTTTTCTAGAGCGGTCTGCTTAGATGAGTAGTAGCGCGCTTTACTGCCACCTCAGGGATCCGAGGTTCGAATTCCAGTCAGGCCATGTTCCTACTCCTTAACCTTAATTTTCTTCATTTTTTCTTTATTTGTAAATAATCCACTGACATTGAAAATCCACCAATATTAATGACTTTAAAGTTGTGGTTGGTAGTAGAAAAGTTTGTGGATGTAAACTTTGTGGTAAAGATAAATTGACTGATGTAAAGACGTAACGTAATCTCTTTTCTTAGATCCAAATTCGCATTCGCAAATTCTACTGCTGTTCGCTACACTTAGAACATGCTATACATGTTTTACTTGATTGAACAGACCTTTTATGATCCGTTTGAAATCGCGGCTATCGGTCTCTATTCGAATAAATAAGATAAGTTCATTAATTTGTTACTATCCTTCGCGAAGTGATGCACATTAGAGTGAGTCGAGAAAAAAGTTGGAAAAATCCACCCTCCTTCAAAGTTGATCTTAAGAGAATTTAAGAAAAAGCAGCCAAAATTGTATTTTATGCATGATTTTGTTTTTTGAGTTTTTGTCCAAAATAAAGAATATTTAAGGTACAGAAAAGTTCTAAAGCAAGCTTTTAAATATGTTGTGAACTTCATAAACTATTTTTGGTATTGAAACCATTTACTCACATGTTAATTTTTTGTGACTTTCCCAAAATTGTATCTCAGTAATTTTTCATCTGATTCACATAATACAGATGCCGTTGGAAAAATACTTTGATTTTTTTATCATTTGCTCTTAAGTAAGTGCCCAAAAACTTTACAACAAAAAAATTTCATAAGCCCATATCTCAAAAAATTGTGCTTTGTATCTAATTTTTTTTTTCTCAATTACTTATTAAGCTTATACTTAATAATAACTTAATAACTTATAAAAAAAAAACAAATAAAATGGACAAAAGTCACGATACTGGTCATAGATACAGTATCGTTTAAAATATTTAGCCACAATCTTCAGCATAATTGTGCAGACAATACAGACTAACATTTTATATAAAATTTCAAATGACCCCAAATATGACCTTTACCATTTACTGTACAAATGTTTTCTTAACCAAGGTATTTTATACTCCTTACTAAATATTCTCTATAGCATGCGTCCAACGTTTTTATGAGAACTTAAAGCCTCACTTTAGGAGAAATTATTTTATACTTTTTAGTTTAATCACGTGGTATATAAAAAATATTTTTTAATTAACTTATTATTTTCTAGATTTTGGTCTTGTGTAAAATTTTACAATAGATTTTAAAGGTTTTATGTACAAAATTTGTTTAAAAACCCGAAATGGTTCCATAAATATTAAAAAAAGAAAGAAAAAAACTGAAGAAATTCATTGATATTGTCGAGGCTCGAACTTTCAACCTCACGATTATAAAGCAATCGCCGTGCGCTCTGAGCTACAGAACCCATATAAAGATGTTATTTAAATACCAATCAAACAAACTACTTTTTACAATTTTTTTGTTCACCTTCTGCTTTGAATTTTGGAAAATTTGAATATTTTTCATAAAAAAAAACAAAAAAATTTGTTAACATTGTCGAGGCTCGAACTCACTACCTAGCGTTTATAAAGCGATAAAGCGATCGTTTTACGCTCTGACCTGAGAACTCACACGAAAATACTTTCTAAATGAGGTAATAAATTCACTTCATTTGTGAATTTTTGAAATTTAAGAATGTCAATGAGCTTTCTATTTTTTTTTTAACCTTTACTCAAAAAAATCACGACAATAAAAGAGCAGAAAGTTTATTATAATTATTAATATCTTTAAATCATTGTGATTAAGAAGACCTAAAACCCGTTAAATGATAATTGCTTTATTCTCATATTTCTGATTGCACCAATAGCTTAACTCTATACCTGCCACCAGTAATTTTATTGCTGCCATAAAATTTAACAATGTGGTTAAAGAATATGATATGTGTGTGCCTTAATGACCTTTTAACACTCAAAGTGTTAAGTCCAGGTTAATCCAAACAAACCCTATTTCTCCAAACCATTTAAAAGCGAATTAATTTTGAGCAACGATGCATTGTATAATGCGTAAATCCACCTAAATATACGAGTAGCAGATACTCTTTGTGAAACACCCCTAACGATAAGCATCTTACAATAGTTACAAGAAGAGAGAAAACGCATTATCTTCAGAATTATTATTTGGGGAGAAATCCAGCTGTTTTTAGGTGTTAAACAAGGATTTTCTTATAGATATCAACAAATCAGTTTTAATAAAATGAAGAAAAAAAAAATAATTATGGAGAGTATGCGGTAAGTGAGAGTGAGAGCGTAGGAATTACAACGTGCCGCATCAACTAAATAGTTGCATACTTTTAGGTGAATAACAGTTTGCTCTTTGGAGCAGAGCAACAAATAAACCTAGTGTGTAGACTTGAGGGCTATGCCGGGAAAAACATGCGCATTTGCAAAGTCTACACCCCAATTTTGACAGCTGTCAGTTAGCATTAATCAGCTGTAACTTACCGCTTACTCTCTCGCAGAAAACTAAGTACCAAACCCATTAAAATCGTTTTCTGTCGTCGTCTTATTTTTTGCATGTTTTCTTTTGACTGTCTGTTCGCAGTTTTTTTTTCGCACTGTCCATGGAAATCAACAATAATGGGAGTGAAAAATCATATGCGTTGAAATTTTCCAACGGGAGTTTGTGTTTTTCGCTGTCGCGGTGAGGACGTTTAGCTGCGGTCGCCGGATAACGTACCATTTAACAAAGATTTTCTTTTCGGTCTCAGCGAGTTTTAGGGTGGAAACTTACTGCATTGAGATATCAATAAAACCATTTTTACAATAAGTGTTGTTGTTGTTTTTTCTACTTCGTAATGTGAATACGTTTTTATGTTTAAGCAAGTGATAAAATTTGTTGTAGTTTATGAGTAGTTTCGAAACTACACACTGAATGTGTAAAATTTTGATAACCAGTGCAGTGTAAATGAGATCAAACACTTACACACAAATATTCATTCACATTGAAAAAGAAAAACAACAATACTATCGATATTTGACGCACTCGAGTATACGCCACACAAGGCGACTCTTATCGCAGTTTTGCTGTAAATTTGAAAATAAAAAAAAATAAAAATTTTTATTGACAGTTATCGCAAAAGAGAAAACCCTTTAAAAACAACAAATAATTAAAAAAACAAAAACAATAGTTATGTTGACGAATCTAGTGAAGTTAAGTGCGTTTTAAGGGGCGGCAAGAATGACAGCTCTAACGGTAATAACTGTGAAGCAATTGTGAAGCAATACGTAAGTACCAACAAAAATAAAAAAGTAAACATGATAAATATTTAACTAAATTTCCAAGACTTGCTTGTGTCATACGAGTTACTAAAGAAATTTCATGTTCCAACTAAATGTGTTGATACATCAACTATGAGTGAGTCATTTGTACAATATCGCCCAGTGTAATTAGTAGTGAAATCCTCAGCCTCCCTTTTGACCATCATCGAAACTTTGTCAACTTCCTGTTTTCGTCGTTTTTGTTGTTGGTTAATTCCGAACCTACAGCATTACCTTCTGTGCGTTTCTTTTTGCTGTCGTCTTGTGCTCTGCAGTCCATTTACGTAGGCATTTAGACCGAGTTAACGCCTTCATTTATTGGTTTATTTGGGCTTTTATTTTCACCACAGCGTCATAGTTAACGTGAGCTTGTTTAATATTTTATAGTTCTCTTGTATACAACTGTATATATGGTATTTTTATTGTGATTTGTAATGATGTCATTTGTAAAAATAGTTACTGTCAAAACGTACATAAAATGATAACGAAGTAATTAATAGGAAAACTATCTGAGTTTTATGGTAAACTTCTTAACTCTACCGTAAGAATTTTCATGAGAAATTTCATTAAGTCTGATTATGTGTTGAGGTAGAATAGTAATAACGGCCATAACCTATGTTTACGATATCCTTGATGACTGAATGCTTTAATTTCCCTGAAATATATATGTGTATATTTATGTGTCATTCATGATGACCAATCTGAATTTGCTTTTGAGTTTGAGTTTATTCCTAAAATAATAAAAAAAATATTGCTTTTGCGCGGAAATATTTATTAGCGTTGCAATTAATGACATAATTCTAGATTCCAATGACTGTAAAAAGAAAACAGCTGCTTCTCTGTCTTCGACTACGTAGCAAATACTCTTCACTGAGAGAATAATAATAATAAACTGGCCATTTCAGCCTTTGAAAGGACTTTGACCGAACTTCTTACGATCAAATTATGTTGTGCGTGTTATTAAATGTTTGTACACAATTGATCGAGAACTGGACCTACTAGTTTTATGCCAACTCCGAACGACTAATGTGCCTATTCTCAAGAAGCTTTAGATGGCATTACTTACTCTCTGAGGTTAGCCATTGTCTGGAGAGAGATGACGAGAGATCAGACAAATTTTCTGTGTCTGGTGGAGGATGGAGGAATAGTACATTCTTCGTATGTGAGTTCGAAAAGCACTTTTTTCTGATTCTGATTCTATTCTGTTATTAAATATTTCCATACAAAAGATTGAGAACTATACCTTTGAGTGGGTCGGTCTTCTTAGAAATAAAAAGTTTCAAAAGTGTTGCAAGACCCACTATTGCATGTCAAATCACAAGCGAATGAATTGGCCTCAGCTCCCTTCAAAATGAAAGTGTGGATCTTGGGTATATTCCTTGGTATTTAACCTAGTCATCGGCCATGTGAGCTCAAAACTACGCTCTTCATAGCTAGAAGTCGAAGGTTCAAGGAAATCACACTCAACAAATTAGTTTTCAGGTTGTTAATTGCCAATACAATGCTAACTCCCTTCAAACCATTTCCTGGGTGTCACTTTCTTGATTCCAGGTGTGATAATCACTCTATTTAATTAATCACAATATTAAGTCCATCCCGTATATTTAATTTATCTTCTGTTAAAAATTGAACCGGACTGTGCAAATATTGTGCAACAACAACGTTTGCACATTCTTCGATATTTATTTTATCACCTTCAAAATAATTACCATCAGAGGCGATACACATCGATATGCCAACCTTTTTTCTATTCTTGAAAGTATTTTTGGTAGGCCGATTTCGGAATGGCCTTAAGCTCAATCTCCGAATTCTCTTTGATGACTTCAATCGTCTCAGTATTTTCCACGAAGTGACATTTTGAGTTTGGGAAATAAGAAAAAAAAAACATACGGGGCCACATCTGCGGAATATCTGTCTGACCAGAATCATGTCGTTGTCGTGTCGGCAAGACAGAATCTCTAAGTCTTGGCCCAGAACTGTAGCGTTGGTTTTGTCATTTAATCTGTCATTTCATTTTGAGCTTTGTCATTCTGTTTGCTTTTCATGCCATTTGACAACTTGTTTGAGTGTTTCATCGTACTCTCGATTGAAGTAATAACTACTTCACTTCCCTTTATTTCACAACTCTTTGCATTTCGTTTCATATAAAATTTACTGCATTTTCAACTTTAGACTACTGCTTTCATTATATGAGCAAGTAGAAACACTGTTTACTTGCTACATTGGTTGAAAGATTCTTAAAATTTTGTTATAATGTGGCAATATTTTAAGAGAGAAGCTGAGAGAGCTGTCAAATAAATGACAAAGAAAAAATAGAAATTGAAACATTTCTATCTTGGCGTTTTCGTTGTCGTATTCTGCCGCAATTTTCTCCCATAAGGTTTGCATTGACTCTGCCAGTGCTCTGCCTGCCGACATGACAACGACATGATTCTGGTTAGACAGTATGGCGCTTTTTGAACGATGTTGATATCATTTTTTGTCAAATAATCGCGTAAAATGGTGATTTTGTGAACTGATGCATTATCGTGGTGCAAAAACCATGAATTGTCCTTCCATAATTCTGTCATCTTTCGCCGAATATTCTCGCAAGCGCATTAAAACACTCAAATAATATTGACCGTTGATCGATTGATCTTGCGGAAAGAATTCCACCTTGAGAGGGTGCACGACACCTTAAGAATCGAAGAAAACGGTCAACATCACCTTGATTTTTTAACGACTTGTCGTGGTTTTTTGGGGTTTCGGGTCATCTGGATAGCGTCACTCTGCAGATTGTTAAGCTGTTTCGACATAATAATCATACATCCAAGTCTAGTCACCATTATTAATGCGCTGAATGTCGGTTCTTCCATTAAAAGCATCTGATGAGCGACAGTTCTGCGAAACTCTTTTCTGAAGAAAATTCAGAAATTTTGGCACAAATCGTGCTGCAACCCGCAGCATGCCTAAAACATCATGTAAAATAGTGTGCGCCGTTCCATCCGATATATCAGCTCGGTAGCTATATCTCTCACGGTCACATGACGATTTACGAGCATAATTTCTTTTAATTTTTTGACATTTTTATCATTAATTGATGTTTCTGGACGAGAAGGGTGAGGCCAGTTGTCAACTGCTGTACGACCCTCTTTAAGCAATTCGTACCAAATGCCTGCGTACGTAATAGAGCAGACTCTCCATAGGTTTTCTGCAACATTTTCAATGTATCCAGACAAGAAACTCCATTGGTAAAACATATTTTCAAACATACTCTTAGCCTAACTTTTTTTTCGAAATTACGAAATTCACGGGTCAGGCTCGAGGTGACCTTGTTTACAAAGCAATAAGAAAGAAACTATGTGACAGATGGCACTAAAATTGAACACTCAAGCCTAAATTAGTGTCACCAGTCTTAAAAAAATCATGAGCTTTATGACAACTGTTGTTGTTTCAATCGCACAGTGCGGTTCAATTTTGAACATAACATATAATATTTAATAAAGGGTACACCTCTCCATTGAAACTCATAATACCATTTTATGGATGGAATAGTCTTTACTACCATTTACATTTATTGGTGAAAATCGAGACCGAACTAAAATCTCTGACAATTTATGGGCATTACCACCCACATGGGTTGTAGACAAGCGCAAATCCACGGAGCACGATTATCCCCGAAGGCTCAGCCCACAACAGCCATCCCGGCAGAAGGTTCCACAAAGGAAAAATCGCACCAATACCATCGAAATGAGCCAAATATTCAGGAAAGAATATTTGTATTTGACTTTGACTATTTGTCATTAAATTGTACAGTATTCCCCGTGGCGTCCGTGGCGTAGTTGGTTAAAGTGCGTGGCCGCTATGTCAACGAACCTGGAAACCCGGGTTCGAATCCCAGCAGCGACAGAAAATTATTTGAATTAAAATAATTTTTCTGTACGGCCGCCACCTCTCTGCAGACAATGGCAACCCTCAGAGAGTAATCAAAATGCCATGTAAAGCTTCTTGAGAATAAGAACATTTCGTTCATCGCCGTTCGGAGTCGGCGTTAAGCCTGTAGGTCCATTTCTCGGTCAATTGTGTACAAACTTAATAACACGCACAACACAATTGATCCTAAGAAGCTAGGTCAAAGTCCTTTCAAGGGCTGAAATGACCAGTTATTTTTTTTTTTTTTATTTATTCCCCGTTTATGTATGCAACCCGCATAAAAAATTTCGCACTTAGTAGTACTGAAAGTAGTAGAACTTTATTTCCCGCCTTTAAATGTACACAATTTATTTCTATATATGCTTCCCGCTTATAAATACTCTCCGATTAAAAGCACTAAAAATCTCTGAGCCAATCTTAATTTTCTATGCAAAAAGTTCGTTTATAAGCACCGACATAATATAATTTTGAATAACTACGAAATTGTAAAACGTCGCTAAGCTTACTAATGCAATGGCAACCCTTCTTTACTATTGATAAGCAACCGAGATTCCACATCTCTTTTTCATATTAAAATAAACATCAGAACGTCTTTCACTTATCGTATATATGTAATACTTTACATTATGAAGTATTACATATATGACTTATCGCGAAAAACTACGAATTCTTACTGAATTGGAAACCACGGGCAAAAATGAGCTTTGTATTAAATATAAATGTTCTCGGGTAACAATAATTCGAATAATACGAGAAAGAGAAAGCTTGACGGAAAGAAGTGTGTTGGAAAACTTTAACAGGAAGCGCAGTAGATGCATCAGTTCATACGAAATTGATCTGGTTTAATCAAATGGTTAAATCTGGCGCTGTGATTTCACGTCAAATGGTCCTCGAAAAGGCAAGTCAGTTTGAAATTAAGATGAATAAGGACAAAGTTTTGATACCCAAAAATAAATTGAAAGCATTGATTTTGTTTATTGAGAGATTTTTGTTATTTTGTTTATTTTTCAAAAGAAAATTTGAGGGATTTTGTAGTAATTTGAGGTATTGTGGTATTTTATGGTAATTTGAGGTATTTTATGGTATTTTGAGGTATTTTAGCGAGTGTGGTAATTTGTGGGAATTAAGTGTGAGAAAAAGAGAATTTTGATGGTAATTTCATCTGGTCCACTGGCACCACCTATCAGGTTAAATTTAGACCAGTGTCGGCCGACGCCTAAAATGTCAACCAAATAAAAAAAATGTAAAAAAAATGTCCAACCAAATGTGGGAATTAGCATATATTTTCTTTAAAAATTGTTTTGGGGAAGCGAAAACTTAATTTGTCAGAATAAAGTAGGACGCGCTACCAGTTGGTTTTTATTTTGAAGTTATATGCAATGTAAATAATATTATTACAATTAGGAGTCGGTTAAATGTTACAAGTAAAAGATTACTTCCAATCAAATATTTAATATTGATTTTAATAATAAATATATGCATATTGATATTATTAATAGAATATTAATTTTAATGTTATTATTAATTATTATTAATAACGCGGCCCCTAGGCAATAAATAATATTGCACATTATTTACCTAGTAACTTCATTTATTTCAATTCAAGTTCATACACCTAAATTCATTATAGAATGCCATTTAATGTTAATAATAAAAAATTTTTTAACCCTCCTGCGGAGTAAGATTTTCACAGTGTAAGCCAAAGAGAGATTCTTTGCTCTCACTTGGGCGCACACTACTACAAAACTGAAAGAACTGTGTATGTATTTTTTTGGCCGACACTGATTTAGACATAAACCACCTACACACCCAGCCGCAAACACACACCAATTTCATCAAAATCAGTCCAGCCGTTTAGGAGAAGTTCAGTGATAAAGCCATGAACAGAAGAATTTTATATATAAAGATATGAAATTGTGGCGGCCGTGGTGCAGTGGGTAGAGTGCGTGACCAATACGTAAAAGAACCCTGGTTCAATTTCCATCTGACACAGAAAGTTTTTTCAAATGAATTAGTTTTTCTGTTCGGCCGTCACCTCTCTGCAAACAATGGCAAACCTCAAAGAGTAAATAATGCCATGTAAAGCTTCTTTGGAACATGCACATTAGCTGTTCGGAGTTGGCATAAAACTAGTAGGTCCAGTTATCGATAAATTGTGTTCAAACATTTAATAACACGCACAACACAATTTCATCATTACAAGTTCGGTCAAAGTCCTTTCAAGGGCTCAAATGGCCAGTTTATTTATTTATTTACGAACTTTTCGGTATAAAAGTTAGAAATCTTTTGTAGGCATTCGTTAAAAAATAGCAATCTGTGGAATCCCAAGCTAAAATTTTGAATAAGCCCACAAATGTTAGGCATACACTTTGTTCAAAAGGTGAAAAATTTACTGCGATCACCATGAACAATGTAACACAAAACTTCAGGCTTATAAAGCTTAAAAAAATTTCACAAAAAGAGTAACAAAAGTTCACCACAAGAAAGACTCATTCAAGATCTTTATGATAAATCTAAGATTTTTTTTCTGTGCGACTTACGGTTTCGAAGTTACAGCTGTTTGAATACATGTTCCAATTGTACTTTTTAAGATATTTTGAAATTTTTTACAGTGTATAACTTTAAAAACAAAAAAAAAAGATAAAGGAAGAGTATATGGCTTTCTGTCACTAATTGTACTTATCTTCCTGCAACGTATCTGGGTAAGTACAGTTAAGTGTGAAAACTAGGATGCGTTGCCACGGATATCCTTAAGGTATTCCATAGCCAAAGATTTCAAAATTCACGGAACCGTTGCATTCTTTAAGTAACCTCCAATATTTGCAAATATTGGCACAGATTTAAATACTAAGGACGATGCCTATGATATTTCAGCGAATGGCTTGAGCCGATGACTATTCCCGTGCTTTATTAATTTTATGACATAATTGCTTCTGCTTCCAGGCATAAGGCCTAAGTATTGTATGTTAATAGTCCCACATACTTTCAAGATTTTGCTACCAACTCAAGGCTCGAGCTCGGCATTTTTACTTTTTGCAAAGATCTCATCTACTCCCAAGATTTTGCAATCAACTCAAGCTTCAAGGTGGGCCTTTTTTTTGCACAAGTATAGGAGGAGCAACCTACCCTATACCTGGAATCATTCTCTATCCTGGCTGTGCACAAGCTGGGTATTTTCCCGACGGACTTAATCTAGATCTTGTGGAGGCAAATGCTCTTAACGTTATGAGCATTTCGATACAATCTGACCTTAGTCGGAAGTAACTAGGCCAATCGACTAGGTTTTTTACAACGGTGTAAGAAATACTTCATTTTAACTAATCTTCGCATGATCTACATCTCATATAAAAGACCGAAAATGCAGTACAATTCACACATTTGAGCACTCTATTATCATTTGTGCTAGTGAGAGAGAGATAGAGAGAGTTTTATATAATTTAAAGGTTGTTTTACGGTACACACCATACTGTGGGAGTATAAGTTGCTTCTTTTTTATGGATTGGAGTTATGATGCCTTGTAACTTTTCTTCATGAATTATTTCTTGTCGCCCAATTGACGGAATACGTTTTTGTATTGCTTTTATAACATGTTCTCCACCATTTTTATTAGTTGGGTGCTGATTTTATCTATTCCTCCCGCCTTGTTGTTCTTCAATAATAAAAATGTACCTACATGAACGTTCGACGTTCGTTGGTTTAAACATGTGAATGTATAACATGTACCTCCGTTGGTTTCGAATACCACGAGCGCATGTCTCATTTCTAGATTTTAGTTGTAAAAAAAATAGTCCATGAAATAAAGCTACGTAGTTTTTTGCACACTGGAAAATTGTATCGAAACTAAACCGATCGGCGTTGAGTTAATTTGAGGTTTCGTAAAAGACTTAATTGCGCCATCGCTGATAGAGTCGATGTGTATTTGACACGAAAAGTGCTAGAGCAATACACACCCAGTACACTGCGTTTCGTGACACTTTTCTTCAACTTTGCATATTTCTCTTTATCGCCGACACGCGCTATTCTACAAATACATACATACAAAATGAATCACTTTTTGCTTGCTTTCAGTATCCACAAAATTAACCATGATTCATGCTAGAGCACTTTAATCTAATCCAAAAAGACAACAACTGAAATACATTCTGTAGTCATGAAGAATCTCCAAGCATAAAAACAAACGCGCACTCATGGGCTTACACTAGGTCAAGAATTTCGGTGATTCGGCCGCATGAAAGAGTTCGAGTGTCTTTTAATTCGCTTCAAGGAATTTCTTTCAAACTTGCATGACGTTGTGATCATAAAATTAGTTTATTGACTTCGTAAGCTTAAAAAGTGTCAAACAAATGTATTTAAAATGATTGTCAAGTTATTGCGCCACGCTCAAACACCAACGCATGATTTGGTACGCGACGTTTTTTCATTTGTAAATAAAAGTTGTTCTCCATTTCGGCTTTTAGATTGGCGCCCTCTTGCGGTTGTTGTTGCGCTGCGTCATACTTATTGACAATGTTGACAGTGTCTGGCATGTCAATCAATTATAAACAAGTACCAAAATTACGACAGAGTTAAAAGCGTCACAACTTTGTAGCATTTGAAATTCCGGTTAACTGAAGCAATTTTTATTGTGCGTATCTTTCCGAAACACTGACCTTGTCTTCTTCAATTAATGGCTTGCCACTGCTGCTACTGAGAAAATAAATAGTTTAAGTGCAATTGATTAATTGATTGTATGAAAGATACCATTTATGTATTTGGATTAATTCATATAAATTAGACTTCAACCCACAAATAACAAAATTGCCGTTCGATTGAAGGTTTTGGTTTTATGATGTAGGAAAGGGACTTAAGGGTCCATTCTCCTCAGTCAGCCCGACTGAAAAACTTTTTTTTTTATTTTTTCAAAAGTTCAAATCTGTAGAATATCATATGAAAACCCCAGATCGATATTTCATTGTCGAAGCCTCCTATATGAGGGTCGACTTTTAAGCCTTGAGATAAGCAAATAAAAATAAATACTTACAATCGGAAATGGCTTTATTGCTTTTCAAAATATTCTCTATCTATATCTCTATCTATACATTCTATCGATTCTCCAGATCGATACACTTTTGTATGCGCTTGAACCAATTTTAGAAACACTTTTTCCACTCCGAACGCATCTACCGCTTTTTCAGGCGTCTAAAAACTTCGACCCACAATTTATTTTTGATCTGCGGGAATCAGAAGAAATCATTGGGTG
Source organism: Pherbina coryleti (assembly GCA_943735915.1). Taxonomy (NCBI): domain Eukaryota; kingdom Metazoa; phylum Arthropoda; class Insecta; order Diptera; family Sciomyzidae; genus Pherbina; species Pherbina coryleti. Next base: position 112,225,684 of record OX030951.1, read on the forward strand.
CCAAGTCAGGACTGTACGGCGGATAACCCATCAATTCGATGTTTTGACTGCTCAAAAAGTTTTTGTTTACGCTGATGTGTGAGAGCTTGCATTGTCGTGGTGGAGAATAAGTTGTCTTCTGCGATTGGTTTCTCTGATTTTTCCGAACACTTCTGGCAAACAAATGGAGCTGTACTACACAGAACCAAAAACGTACTTAATAACAAAGAAAAAGTTCTTTGTCCCAATGTATTATACATTAAATTTGGTCCAAAGTACGAGTTCCTTGGTTCAATGAATCTTTGTTCTTACGTTATTTCTTTGATATGTTATGAAGAAAAATGATTAATTAATGACACATACAACTGTTACAATAAGTTAGTCTGTCCTTAGAAATTTTAAAACAATATCAAGATATATTTTAAAAATTCAGTTTCTCATTGACATATATTGTTGACATAATATTACAACACAAGAACTGGAACAACATTTTAATGAACACGAACAATGAACTGTTCCTTAAAATTTAGAATAACGATTCATTGAGCCAAAGAATTCGTTCTTTGGGGTAATGAATAGTTCTTAAAAATCAATGAATTTCGCTTTATGAACGAGATTCTTTGATTTTAAGAACAATATATGGTTCAGTGTATTCAGAATATGCAGTTCTACGTTGCTCTAATGAAAGGGTAGCGACATGTCCAGTTATTTCGAAAAAACAGGTGACCATTTGCATCGAAGTGCTTCGTATGTGAACAACTTTTGTTATATTTGGCTCGTCTTGAAAAACCAATACAGTCGATTGTTGTTTAGTTTCGGGTTCATATGAATAAATCCATGATTCGTCACCGGTAACGATGTCATAGACATGTTTTGAAGCACCGCGATTGTATTTTTTATCATTTCTTTCGACCAACCAATACGAGCCTTTTTTTGAGCGATTGTCAAAAAATGCGGAATCCAACACGAACAAATCTTTTTGACGGTTAAATATTTATGCAATATTGAATGTATGCTGGTCCCACTAATCGCCAAAAATGCCTCTATCTCAAGATAGGTCACATGATTGATGATCTAAGTTTTATCAGTTCGCGTACAGCATCTATGTTTTGTGGTACAACTACATATTTTGGACGACCTTCACGAAATTCATCCTATAACGAAGTGCGAACACAACTGAATTCGGAAAACCATCGAAACAACACAAATAGCACTTGTATAACAAAACGTTCTGAGTACGTTCACCATTAAAGATGTTGAACTTTACGATGACAATGTCAAATTTCACATATTCATATTAGTGTTGCCAATACTTGAAGGTCAACCTACATACAGCCTACAAATTCTAATTTAAAAATAAGTTTTCTACAATATGATCCTTTGCTTTCCTTGCCATAATTTACTCTATAGAGGTATTCACGATGTGGTGTATTTGAGTTCAGGATGTGGTATATATAATATTCAACTTTATCCGTTTTTAAATTGCACAATTTTCTAACATTTTCAAGATTTTTTTTTTTAACAAAATTATTTTCAAAAATAAGATTGATTAAATATCATACTTTTTCTTGATTTTTTTCTTGTTTTTTTTCTTGTCTTCTAACAAAATTATTTTCTATTTTTTGTAAAAGTAAATTTACAATGTACCGTAGCAACAGGTTTTTTAAATTAATCTTAAAAACGCATTTTACGAGCGCTGCCTTTTAAGTCTTGCGGCAACCATTACCAGATGAATTTCGACAGTTCCATTCGAAAATTTGACATTTTCTAGCATAAACGTAAGCACAAAGTTTTGTTGTATGTGCGCTTATTGTGTTGTTTACAGTGGTTCGAAAATTGTATACCAGCAAAAAAATGGAATTAATACGTGAACATTTTCGGGTGATGATTTTTACGATTTTTGAAGTGGATTGACAAGAAAAGCATGCATCGATCGACTTTTGTTGATGAAACACCACACACAGTGAATGTTAAACGCTGGTTCAATGAGTTTGAGCGTAGTCATTGTTCTCTCCAAGACGAATTTCGTGAAGATCATCCAAGAATGGCTGTTATGGCAGAAAACATCGATTATGTACGTGAACTGTTGGAAGCAGACTGGCTTGGGACATACCGTGAGATGGAGCCATCCTTGGGCAATAGAGTGACTAGCATACATTCGATTTTACATGAGCATTTAGGCGTCAGAAAGAATTGTTCCCGTTGGATACCCCATAATTTAAAGGTTGCTCAAAAAAAAAAGGCTCGTTTCGATTGATGTAAGGAAATGCTGAAAAAAATACAGCGGGGGTGGTTTTAAAGACGTCTACGAAATCAGCACAGGTGAAGAATCAGGTATCTATACTTATGGGTCCGAAATAAAGCAGCCACCCACTGTTTGGTTCTGTGGGTAATACCTGACAAAAGTTGTCCGCGGACGGAGCACATACAAGCAAATGGTTGCCAGTTTTTCAGAAAACCCGGTCATGTCGCAATTGTACCATTTAAGCAACGGAGAACTGTTAATAGTGAATAACTCCGCCTGATCTCACGAACAGCCTGTTCAAAGCCAGGATAAAGGAGGATGGTCGCAGGAAACGGGTTCGCTCTATCCTGTATAAATGTAGAGGTGATGAATTTCGAGATGATTTACTCCCAATCTGGGGAGTATGTAGACCGTTTGTCTTGATCAATGGTAGCGTATGACTACGAAGGAATAGCAATGATCCTTACAATATGTTAGCACGGGGATAGTTGTTACGCTAGGCAGACGTACGATCACAATTCACTGGCACATTGACATTGGTCTTATGGATAGTCTTTTTTAAGACTGGTTAAAACGAGGTTACAAATGGTGCTGTTAATGGTGTACAATGAGGCATTAGAGTTGTTTTCTCTGAGGTGAAAAGTATATCTTAGTAGCCTCGGCGTGCCAGATTGAAAAGGTGTAATGTAGTGGTGACTACGAGTCACACACAGTGAAATGCGATGAGGTCTACTCTGTAGCACATCCAATAGTGGGGGCTTTTGCCACCACAGTAATGAACGATGGGTGCAGGTGTGTGTTATTGCGTGTCAAGGTAAATCCCTTTTTGGAGACTATCGTACGGCTGGCCCTTCGGGGAGTATCGTGCTGGCTGTGGTAGTTCAATGTTGCGAACAGGGGCCCTACTCCGTATTGCGATGCGTAAATCAATGCGTTGCGAAAATGAAACGCGATGTGCATTCAAATAGCAAATCGCACGTGATTATCGCATTATGGAGGACCGATTACGCCAATTCGCGATTTTGTTTTTTCGCATCGCAATACAGAGTAGGGCCCCAGGTCTGTGTGATCGGCGTGGAGTTGCGCTTAATCAACTGGGTGGCAATGCCCATTGTCAGCGATGTTAGATGGGTCTCGATTTCCACCAATTAATGTGGATGTTGACCCAACTAATCATTCATAATTGGTACTGTTGCGTTCCAACATTGGTTGCTATCCATACAGCATATTTATTAATTTAAATGTATGTACACTTAAGTATTGTGTCTTACCGATGCTGAAACTACTATAACGGGGCTATGGTCGTGTCTGGAGTCATGGAAGTGACGCCCAGAAGATGGTTGGATGGGCTTTGTATAGGGTTTTCCAATAAGAGGTGTTATTGTGAATCGCCCGCTATTGTGAATCGTTCACTTTTAAAGCTTTTATTCTTTGACATTTGACAAGTAGAAACTACGCCATTACTAAAAATGGAACGATACACGCTTCAACAACGCATTGCAATTATTAAAATTCACTACAAAAGACGGCGCTACGTGCCACACAAGCAACGAAACCATTGATCTTTTACGGGAAAAGTTTCCGGACCGTGTTATCTCTCGAAGAAGTGATTACAATTGGCCACCGAGATCTTGTGATCTAACACCTTGCGACTTCTTCTTTTGGGGCCACGTGAAAGATAAGGTATACGCCAACAGCCCAGCATCGATTGAACACCTCAAAGATGGAATTCGTGAGGCTATCGAGGACATAGGGCAGCCACTTTGCGATTTGGTTATGGAAAATTTCATGAAAAGGATATTGTCCTGTAAGCGTGGTAGTGGTGGCCATTTGGCTGATGTTGTTTTTCATTATTAACGGCATACCTTCCTCTTTATTATGAAATAAACATCCGATCATTTATCTCAAAAAATGTCATTTTTCTTTGAATACCAAAATAACACCTCTTATTGGAAAACCCTGTACTCGTATAAGCATGGTACTAACGTCCTGAAGATTTATCTGTTGAGCATCAATTGCCATGGGGCAACGTGAAATTAAGCCCAAACGGCAGGTGTTCACATTTAATAATTGGAATTTCTATCTGTTAATGCTGAATGGTACAAAACCATTTGGAATTGATGGGTCATCCGCCTTACAGTCCCGACTTGGCACCCAATGACTTTTTATTGTACTTTTACATTAAGAAAAAATGCGTGGCGACCGTTTTTCTACGTCCGAACAAGCCTTTGAGGCCTTCAAAAATCTGGAGGTACCTACTTCAGAGTGGCGAAATTATTTAAAAAATTGGTTCAAACGAATACAAAATTGTCTTGATCATCTTGGAGCATAGTTTGAAGAGTAATAAAAGTATTTTTACTGATTAACCACTACATTGTCAGGCGCAACACTTAAAATGCATTCCTCGTATGGGATAAAGTCTGCACATTCATCTATGATTAGAATAAACTGTACTTATGTATAAAGCTTTTTAATTTTTGACTATGACTATGTCTCAATGTATTTTGTTTTTCTGAATGAAATAAATATACTCGCCACAAATATTAAATTTACCACAAATACACATAAGAATATCATGTTCATCACATCGTGAATACCCCTTATTATTTCCTGTATCTAAGGAGAATTACTAAATTAATTTTCCCGCTCATTTTAAATAATCTGTTGATTAATAAACTTCGCAATATATATCTGAAGGTCAAAATTAATAAAGCCTATTCTTCGTTTCGTGTTAGCAAAATTTAAATTTTGTTAAATAGAATAAAGGGATATATTTACATAAATTATAAATAAATCTTAACTGTTTTTTTACGTCATATAATCTGAATTGTGTTGCTTGTCCAAATGTTGAATTTAGCATTACAATCAGCAAAAGTTATATAAGAAATACACTAGAACAAAGGGAATAAATTAGAAAAACAGAAAATAAAAGCACACTTTAACAGAAACAATAGAAATTCTATCAAGCAAAAAATTTCATGAATGACAGATAAGCCGCAATATGTTAAAGAGTAAAAATTATGTTTTTCTTGTTGAGTACATAAGAAAAAAAAAACCACAAAAGCGCTGTTAGAATGGATGACAAAGGAATATATGAGCTAATTGAAAAAGCAAACAAAATCTACGAAATACATTTAAAGGCGGAAACACGAAAAGTTTGCAAAAATAAAATATAAACATATGTTAGAAAAATAATGTGGCAACATTAAAAATGACACACATCTCCAGTGTAGTTTTACCCTTAAACAAAATGTTGACAACCATTTGAGCCCATAATTGCTTCAACGAAAAAATACAGATCTATTGTGTGAAAATTCGACAAACTCTAAATTGCAAAATAACCACTTCACTCAACTCAACGCGCAATTAGAGATGATGTCAAAAATTCTGACATGAAAACATGATTAAGTACCAGCAACATTAAAAAAATTCTTAATTGTGCCTCTAAGTCTTAGAGTCTAAGACCTGAGGGTGCGAGGTAACTCTGATATTTTCGCATTAACACAATTCTTTATTTAACACTCTTGTTGTTCACTTGATAGGATTAAATTTGACATAATAATTGACGTAATCTTTGATTCGTAGAAGAGTCTACACAACACATACATGCTGTCAAAAATTACAAATGTTTATTTAAGAAGAAGGAATAATAAATAAATAATGATGATGAATACGCTCAACTCAAGATTCGAGTGTCGGTTCAATTTGTTACCGAAATAGAAACATACTGAGAGTTCCTCACCAAGCGCCCGCATGTGGAAGTAATTCTATTCAATGTGATTTGAATAAAAGAACGCGCTTGAAACTTCAAAGTTCTAACAGAAATATACGTTTGAAGAGGGCGGATGAACGACATCAACTTTCACTGCAATGCTACTTCCCGTTGCGGATGTGACACTCAAAAACACGAAACTTTATAAATGTTATCTCTAAGATAAATGTTGTACAAAACCATATTTAAAGTCGAAATATTATAAAAGTACACAGAGTCGTGAACTTACTTTTGTTATGTAAAAAGCATATTTAGATGAAATGAAAAGTTAAATGCTTTCATTTAGTACATTTTTAATCAGCAAAACCAACCAGTTTTTGATTAAAGCCCTATGTTAGGCAACCCTCTCTTTGCCTCGTATGTGGAAATAAGCGACACATTTATAAGACACAAAATTTCATAAGACGCAATTCATTGAAGCCTTGTGCTGTGGCAACGTCAATACACAATGACAAATCTGGCACTCTGCGTTCTGTTATGTGCTTAAATAGCAATTTTAAAATCTTCAAATCTCCATGTGTGACTGACTTCAAATGCAGTTCAGCTGTAAATCAATTAATAAATCTTTCAATTTAATTGCCTATAAATGTTTTCCAATTATGCGTGACAGCTGATTCTGAGAGCACAAAAAAAAAGTTAATTGGCATCATTGGAATTTCATAACTTACAGCATGAAATCCTATTGAATTATTTGAATGATGTCCGATTGCAACTGAATGAGCCGATGACTGCTAAGTCGTAAGTATGGAATATTTAAGGCGCCAACATTATGGGTGGAAACCGACTCAGACACATCAAAGTGTAGTTAACTGTTTGCATACTGAGTAGATTCACACCTTGTAAAAAAAAAACTGCAAATGTCAATTTGACATTTTAAAATGGCCAGATTTTTTGTTGTGCAATCAATTAATGCGTCTCATTTTATGTGAACGTGTGGATGACACACGATGCCTGTTGCAGAAGAAACTTAGAAATATTAGCCTGATCTTACACTTTTAACGTTTGGTGTGTTAATCGAATTTCTTATAGTGGATAAGAGCGGAGGATATTTAAATGGACAGTAGATAAAATTGCGTCCAAATAATTATAGTCCCACTTTCATGAAGTATTCTTATAAAGGATTATCCATTTTAAAGTAAGAAAGTAAATAATAAAAAATCACACTAAAGATGCAGATTTCGATAAATTCGAGTTAATGTTTGGACTTTGCCATTATATTTGGAATACAATGTCATTCGAAGGCCTCCACGGGAGTTTTTGCAGGACTCAATCCTTTTCAGGTAATTTCTATGATATTTGTGTACAACTCGGGCACTAGCTCGGCCATGACTTGGCGAATTAACTGACTTTAATTGCTTTAGGGTTTGAGGTTTAATCACGTAAACGTGATCGTCAAATCGCACGATCTCGGAGGCCAATTGATATCGCCAAATCTCAAAATAAGTCGTCCTGAAATTTCCCTTGCAACAAACCCCTTATTGGTGCTGTTGTCGCATATCTTCCAGATCCATATCTTCCATTTTAGGCCAAATAAATCAGTTAACATACGGCCATTTTATTTCATACGGCGCTCAGAATCTTTATTCTTTTCAAAAAAATAAGGACCAATGACCAACACAAGACAATTATGCACACTAGACAGTCACTTTTTGCGAATGCAATGCCTTCCTCACAATCGCTTGGGAACTTTCAGAGCCACTTATACGGGCATTTTGTTTATTTACGTTTATTTGAATATTTGCGTATCCACCTAGCGCGAAATGGGCCTCATCGCTGAAGAAAATTTTATTCGAAAAATCAGCATTTTTTGTTTTAAGAACAATTCAACAATTTCAACGCGTTTTTCGGAGGTAAAACGTTCCATATTGCAAAATAGCAAACCTTTAACTATACAAAAACCTACATTGGATGATATACACATTTGATAGCTGCCAAATACCAGGGCTGCACTATCCGAAATGCATAGTCCTTTATTTATTTTACGCCCTGCTTTGTTGAGGGAATGCCATTTCCCTTCATAGACGGTTTTCGTTGGATCCGTAGTCAGTATTTTCTTTGGGCGGAGTTTTGCTTACAATATTATAAGGGTATTCAGCCAATTAAAAAGGTACTTCAAAAATATTATAAAAGTAATTAGTCAAAATGAATGACAAGTAACTGGGAAATTCACGTAAAACGAGCGTGGTGGCCGTGGCCGAGTGCGTTAAGATGTGCGTGAAGCACTCGATGTCAATTCGAGACTAGGGGTCGAATTGTTTGTTGCGTGAACGTATAACTTGTTACTTAAAAATATATATTTGGTACTGTAACATACTTTGTCAAATTAAGCTGGAAGTTCATTCACTGCATTGCATATGGCACTCGCTGGCACAATTTACGAAAGAAAATTATGGCAGAGTTCAATGATTGCGTTTACGTTCAGAGTAAGCAGGGCTATAAAGTTGTAAAGTATTTGGTATGTTCTTAATGGGCAATTTTTATCGTAATTACACAAAAATACTTAAAATGTCTTTATTGATAATTACAAAAATTTTATGTCCTGAGTATAAAAAAGTTATTTGAATAAATTAACTATAATAAAATTACAGAAATTTTTAATTTTAAGATTTACTTAAGATTTACAAGAGCTATCCCTGAAAGTAATGAGCTTCTGACTTGTTGCTTTTATTTCTTCTCTATGTTCGTTATAAGTAACGAGCTGTCACGCAAATTACGCAAGAAAAGTTGAAAATATTTTAAATATTCAAATTGCATTTTTCCAACGTTACGCACTTATGCACTCGTTGGCATAAGACTATCTCATAAGCTTTCATACATTTCTATTCCATTGCGTTCATTGCGACGTATATGCAAATGCAGTGAATGAAATTCCAACTTTAGACTTCACGTAATTCGGTACTTTTTTCAACATTAACGAGTAAACAAACATATTCGTTGCTACAAAACCTCACTCGATGTGTTATTATCGGGTATGGGCACCACTACACTTGTGTGGTAGCTAGTTCCAGGACTAGAGACTCTGCAGTAGAAAAATGTACTTGGAAGCTTAACCCTCTGCAGCTGACGTCGTAGTCTGACAGACACCAAAAATCAAATCTTCGTGCGTACAAACGTGAAATTCGAAGATAAAAAATGAGTTTTTATCTTTAAAAAAAAAGTATTTTATTTCAAATTTTTTTCTTATGTTAGCCTAATAGTTATTAGCTGTTATATGGAATAAGGTCAAGAGAATTACAGTCAGAAACTTCATCATAAAAAATCAGTTTAAAAGTGAGATCTGCTAGACCCCACGTCAGGAATATTGTTAAATTTGGAGCACGTCAGTTGCAGAGGGTTAAGGTAGACAGAACATAGGAAAATGCTTCCTTGCTTAGTCAAAATAGTTTTATAAACCATTTTATTATCTCACTTTTTAAAATGAGGATAATTTACATTCTTACGCTTTTCCTGACAAGACCTCCATTGGATATTTCCTCCATACTTTTTCATCTTCCTCCGAGTCTTGAGTTTGACGAATAGAATGTAACGTCGAGTCCATTGCTTTGATTTATTTTATTTTGTTTGCTTGACCGTTTCTTTATTGTTTGCTTGTTTACCAAAAGTTAGTTGTCTGTCATTTAATGACATTTCAAATAGAATTTTGCAAATTAAATCTATTACATTCGTTTTTCGAACTTAGTATGGACACATAAATTACGTTCAGTAACTGTTCTTATGAAAAAAATCCCAATTCGTTCGTTCGTGAACCGAGTAGCGTAATTTTTATTTGAACGATTGCCGTTTCGTGCACGAAACGGACGATTCAACCCTAGGTCGAACCCCGGCTGATGCACGAAATTTTTTCAATTGAAATTAATTTTTCTGTTCGGCCGTCACCTCTGTGCATTGCAAACCTCAGAGAGTAAAAATGTCATATAAAGCTTCTTGAGAACATACATATTAGTCGTTCGGAGTCGGCATAAAACTAGTAGGTCCAGTTCTCGATCAATTGTGTCCAGGTCTTGTCAATATGCTTTTGGGATTGCAATTTTTACATAAATTTATGGTAAGACATTCAGAAAATCCTATCGTACAGTTTTTTTAAAAGAAATGGCTTCAAACTTTTACTTCGATTTACTCAAAATGTGTTTTTTGAACGTAGAGCATATGAATCCCAGCACGACAAAATGCTAATAATGCCTCGTAGAGAAAATCCATTTAGATTATTGTATATAGAAGAAATTCTATCTAGAACGTCCTTAACGTTCTAACTGAGTGAAATATAAACTGTGACCATAACAATTAGTTGACAAAGAATTGAATTCACCACAATTACTCTTTCATTTAATGCAATTTATAAATCATCTGAACAAATTCATGAACGTTCATCTAGTAATTGACTTACCATAAGCAAAGGTGACGCTTCGGAAAATCACAATTTTCCACCACAGCAAAGCCTTCCACCACAGCATTGCATTCCAACACAGCATAGCAAGCCACCACATTGCTCCTTTACTTTTTGTTAACACTCGATTTCACTCCCATCTAGTTTTTATACCGCGGGCTATATAATGAAAATCGATTCTTAGGAAGTAAACTCCAAGAACGAAACCACGAACCGGATCACTTTAGATTTTTAAATAATTAAAAAAAATCAATATTGTATAAATTAACTTTTTTTGACTTAATTAGTTAGTAACTTACTTTGATTTAATTTAATGTGACCTTCTTTATTTAGTTATTAAGACTAATTGTTGAGCTAGATGTCGAGTATATGAATGAAGACTTTCTTTTGCATCCTCTGTGGTTCAACGATTCTAAGGTGTTTAGTCCATACATGCCCACGTAGAAGCCCGATTGGCCCGCGTGGCCCTTCATACAAATTTTTTTCTATCTTGATTTTGTCTTTGCGCTTAGCTAAATAGAAAGAACACCTGCACAAAACAAACACACAAACCGCACTCGTTCCCTCCAGCACATATTTCAACACGCTTTACAATAACAAATGTATCCAAAGACAAAATAAAAAAAACGCACACTCGACGATGTCGATGCTTTAGCTTTAGTACCGTTACTTGTGTGTCAAATAATTTTTCCATGAAGGTATTGTTATTGTAATAGAAATTCAGTCTTGTCGCAGTGCACTCGCAAATAACATTGTGTTCATTGTGTTGTTTAATTGTTATTTAAGATAAATTTGCTACAGTTTTTTATATTTTAATTTGGAAAATGAATTCGAGAAGTTTTCTTATTGAGTGGGAATATGAGTATATGTTTTTTGAAAATTGGAAGGCGATGAAAATACCCCACCAAATTATAAAATGCCAACAAAAGCGGCCACTCGAGCATCATATGTGGCAAGTTATCATATCGCTAAGGGAAAGAAGCCATTTACAGATGGAGTTTTCCTTAAAAAACTCCTGTATGGATATGTTAAGGTCTTTTGGTGCTGAAGGACAAAAAATGGCAGCTTGCATACGAGAAGTTCCTCTAAGTAGAAATACAGTGACAAGAAAGGTTCGCGATATTGGCAATTATTTAAAGAGTGAAATAATTAAAAAAGCAAAAGAATGCAAATATTATTCTTTAACGTTGGATGAAACAACGGATCAAAATGATGCTGCACAACTGCTTATATTCATAAGGTAAAATTTTCTTAAAACATTATATAATTATTATGACAAAACAAAAATTACCTAAAACAAGCAGTCGCTTTGAAATAAAACTTTTAACGTAGGTAATTTTTTCGTTAAAAAAACTTTAATGAACCCTTAATGTATTCTTTGTCGATTGTATATTTAATAGAAATTTTTTAAATTGTTTACTTATTTATTTATTTAAATAATTAAGGTACGTTAATCAGGATTTGAGTGAAGAAGAAGGAATGCTAAGCCTTGTGACATTGCACAACACTACCAAAGGAGCTGATATTTTTCGAGCAGTCGAAATATCAGTGGAACCAATAGGGGGTTTTCAAAATCTTTGCTCTATTTGTACGGATGGAGCTCCTAATATGAGAGGAACTATAACCGGCTTACGGGGACAATTCAATGAACGTGGCATTAATGTTCCTTTTTACCACTGCATGATCCATCAGGAAGCACTATGCGCTAAGACTATTGGCCTTGATAATACAATGATGTGCGTTATTAATACTGTAAACAGGATAAGAGGAGGCCATAGGGCATTAACACATAGAAAATTCCAACTTCTTTTAGCTGAACTAGACCCTTTCTACGGCGACTTAAAAATGTATACAGAGGTTCGATGGCTCAGCAAGGGTAAATGCTTGCAACGATTTTTTGAACTTCGGAAAGAAGTACTCATATTCCTCGAGCAGAATGTGAAAATGAGTGATATTATGCAAGAAAATTTAAAAGACCCCTCTTTCTTAGCTGAAGTTGCTTTTCTCACTGACATAACAGGCATTCTAAACAAACTAAATTTGACCTTGCAAAAACAGGGGCAAAGCGTCATTGATATGATATCTTTATAAGATGGTTTCAGCCAAAAGCTTAAAGTATTGCGCAAAGACATATGTAGTGCCTTAAGCCATTTTCCGTGTTGCTCTGTTATAAAATCTGAGTACAATTTATCAAACTTTATTAGATTTGATAGCAATTTAGTACGTTTGCAAAATGAGTTCAATAAACGATTTCAAGATTTCGATAATATCAGAGAACGAATTAAACTTATTTTATCTCCCAAAACCTGCGATGTATTCAGTCTGAATCAGAACTTTCAGATGGAATTGTGCGATCTTCAAGCCGATTTAAATTTAGAAGCAGTTTTCGACACAGCCTTATCATTTTGGAAACATGTTTCAATAATAAAATATCCAATTCTGACGAATGAAGTGGCTAAAATATTGTCCATGTTTGGAAGCAGCTACTTGTGCGAATCTGGTTTTTCGCACCTAAAAATAATAAAATCTGAGCGCCTTGTCAGACCTTCACCTTGAACATTTACTTCGTATTGCCATTTCAAAAAAAGAAATTAATTTTGATGAAATGATTCTTACTGTGTAAATCTTGTTTTTATTATTATATATTATATTTAAAAAACTTCAACATATGTAAATGTATCTTTATCCAACATTTACTTTTCTTTTCATAACAAACATTGAATATATTATAAAAATTAACCACCTCTTCTTACAGTGTACTTCATGACTTTTGATTTGATTGAATTGATAATTTTTTTTTTGTTTTGCTTAATTTCTTTACAAACGCAACGATGTGCAACATTTTGTGTTTGTTTTTTTGTTTTTTTAAGCATTGGCCCGCGCTTAAAATTCCTTGGGCATGTATGGTTTAGTCATTACTAATATCCTTGCAAACCTTTGAAAAGTTTCGAAGTTCGTAGATTTCTATAAGAAATTATTCTACGTAAAAAATTCTTCATCACCTTCGGGCCTTAGTTCACAAAGGGTTAAGAATTTAGTTTTTCTTGTCTGATCTTATTCGAACACTTGAATGGTTTCTAAAGTGTAACGATTTCATACAGAGCGCATATAACATAAAACAATTTAATGAATTTTGCTGTTAGCTGTTTTCTTAAACGTATAACAGCTGTCACAATGCTAACGAGCTCTATTAACAACTGTCTCGACCGCATGTCTGTCAGACAGAACAGGTAACTAGAACTAATGTGCTAACTACTTCGTATAAATCTAGATAATAACATAAAATTATGTTAATGTGCGTGTTTGTTGACGATCTGTAAACAACCAGACTGATCAAATGATAGACTGCCAACCAGCCAGACATACAGACAGACAGGCACTCATAGATCAACATCTAAACGGATGTAATACGAGATTCGCCTAATGCCGGATATCAGCATTTAGATAGATTTGTATCGTTGACTAGTGCCGCCACAACGGGTTGGAAGCAGAGATTACAATCTTAAAGATCTTGCAGATCATTTCGATAATGAAGACGATCAGCCCGGATAACGTTTCGTTCATTCTAGATTTCAACTCAATGCATTTAGGCGGGTTTCATTGACAACGCATGTGCAGCTGCCAAGTTCAAGTGGGTTTGCTACTAAACTAGGTTAAAAACGATGCATTGACATCTCCATTACAACGATAACGATAATAAATGCTATGCACGTCATACGTAACTGGACAGTCTTAAGCCAGAGATCAATGCACGTGAACAAGATGTCATACTTATAGTTAGGACAGGATTAACGGGGTCATAAATTCAAATAAGCGCAGAAAATATAGCAGTTGATTCATTTATGATCATTTTAGAAAAACAAAAATAAACAAAATATCTTGAATGTTTGAACTTTGATTCAACTTTTTGAAAGAAACCATTTCTTGAAAATGTTTTTGATTTGTTCTGTACTTTTAAATATGTAGGTATATTTGATTCGGTACGTTGTAATTTCAATAGTTAATGTTCTATAACAGTATAATTTCGTATACGTCCATGTTTTTTATTTTTGCTTTGCTTTTATTTTGTTCCATTTTGGAATTTAAATGAGATTTTTTTATAAACTGGTTGTTTTTTTTTTAGCTTTTTATCTAGGAAGCTGTTTTTATTTAATAACCATTACAGGCAATTCTAAATTCAAATTCAATCAGTTGAATGTGTCACAAAAGCGGTTGAGTGAAAAAAAATCTCATGAATAAATAAAATACTCCTACATAATTGAGTAAATGTTGCTGTTAAGGCTTCAAAACTTAAACGTAAAAGGTATCTAAATGAGTTGCCGCTATCGTTCTTATGCAACAACTTGTAGCTCTTGAGGAATGGCGCCGCATGACTTCTATATTCTATGGACTCTATATACAGTGGTACGCATTCGCTTAAATGCACTTACGTTTTTGGTTGAAACATTCTTAAAAAAATTGAAGAAGTCAACTTTTCTTCAATGTTTTACATTTATTTTGTAGCTACTTATGAGGTAATAAATTAAAAAGGAAAAACTTAAAAACCTTCTTTTTGAATCTTAAGTTTTATATGGCAGGCCCGTAGCCAGGATTTTCTTTGGGGGGAGGGGTATATTCTTGTGTTTTTTTCGACTCTATAGGGGGGTTTTAACACAAAAAAACTCCTTCTCCTTAGCTATAGGCCTAATGTGGAGTATTCGTTTAAACACTGAACCAAAAACTAGTGAAACCTTAAATTTTATAATTTGTGGATTTTTCATTTTTTTAAATTACTTCAAAAATTCTGTTCGGTATTGAATTCATTAAATTTCTAAGTACTAATGACTCAATTTTAGACCAAACCTCCTTTATTTTGAATTTAAATTTCGTGACTGATGGGTTATTTCGGTTTTGTGACTTTTGATCCTAAATCTTGCGAACTATGATGCCTAATAGGTTCTCGATAGGGTTCAGGTCTGGACTACAAGCTGGCCATTTAGGGAGAGGCATATTGGGCTGTCTAAACCACTCCAAAGATGCCTTAGATACATGGATTAATGCATTATCTTGCTGAAGAATACAGTTATCATCCATATTTTCTTGCATGACCATCTGAACCACTTTATAGATGCCTTAGATGCATGTATTGATGCATTATCTTGCTGATAGATACAGCTATCATTAATTTCTTCCTCCATGAAATGTACCAGTACATCTTCTAATATTTCAGTACACATGTCTGAGTTTATTTTTGTTGGAAAAAAACATATTTAAGCTTTTCCTTCTGCAGAGAACGCTGGTCAGATCATGACACTTCCACCTCCAAAGTTCCTTTTGGACATTTGAACATCTTTGTGGCGAAGATCGTGCCAATAACAACTTATGCGATCAGGACCATCCAAATTGAATTTCTTCTCAGCAAAAAATACAATACTAGGGGCATTCTCTATGTCTAGCACAATTGCTAAAGGCCACGCATTGTAAGAAAATATGTAGCGGATCGAGAGCGCCCATGTTGTGACATGTTAAAATAAGCACCTTATTTGTAAGCTGCACTTCTCACTTATTCCACTTTCTATTCGGGTTTTGCCTCTTCCTTTCTGCTGGTGGAGCACTTTCTGTGTTCATTTTTTTTTAATCTGAAAGCTCTTATTAGTTCAAAATTAATCACCAAATAAGTTTCCTTTTGCTGTGAAATCCACATAATTATGTCAAAAACATTCGACACAGGGTTGCATTTCGTATTCCGAATAGACTGGGAATAGTTTTGGTTTTTATAGGGATGAAAAGTTTGTTACTTCCCAAAAAGAACTTCGTGCTTTCAACCGCAACACACAACTGAGTTGTTGCTTAACAGAAAATATGTGCATGTATGTTGCAAAAAAATGTTTTTCCCGTTATATTTTTGAAAAGCCCGATTGCTACGGTGCTTTATTTGTACATATGGGTGCGCCCGGTCTATTTGGATTAATACATCGCTCTATACATGGGTTTTATTGTAGCAAATATTGAGCGTTTTTTTTAATTTATATATTGTTGTTGTGCAATTGCACGAATTATACATTTCCTTTTCTTGTACCGTGTAACTGCATATACTATGCATAGAGAATACCCCTATTTTTCCATTCCGTCGTCCAATACATATGTCTGAGGGCAAATTACAGTCTTCCTGCATTTAATATACGATTTTGATCGCAAGATTATGGCGGCCGTAGCCGGTGTGAAGTCCGTGAACCACTCGACGTCAATTCGAGACTAGGTTCGAACCTCAGCTGAAATAACAGAAAGTTTTTTTTTCAATTGAAATTAATTTTTCCAATTGGCCATTGCCTTTATGCAGACAATATATAAGAAAATATAATTTTTTGTTAGTCACGCCTCCTTTTTTGACTTAAGCGCATTATTTGCTTATCAATTCACTACCAAAAAAGATACAGTAGTTTCGACTATGTCGTAACACAAGACGTATAATTAGTCAATTACTATTTAGCAAAATATTTATTCCATACACCTGAGCATATGGCATTTAAAAGAGTGCCGGAGAGGGTTAATATGTATGACCGACCCCCATTACTTTTGCAAAAGGAACATTTTTGCGTTTGACACCTATTCCCTCCGATCACTCCTTAGGGGGGCTTCCTTACAAATATTATGGTTTTTGTATATTTATTCCATACAATTGAGCATATGACCTTTAAGAGAGTGCCGGAAAGGGTTCATAGGCAGGACTGACCCCCATTATTTTTGCAAAAGGAACATTTTTGCCTTGGACACCTATTCTCTCCGACCACTCCTTAGGGGGGCTCCCATACAAATTTTATGTTTTTTTGTGCCGGAAAGGGTTAATATGTATGACCGACCCCCATTCCTTTTGTAACAGGAGCATTTTTTCCTTTGACACCTATTGCCTCCGACCACTCCTTAGGGGGCCCCCATACAAATTTTATGGTTTTTGTTTATTTATTCCATACACCTGAGCATATGACCTTTCAAAGAGTGCCGGAAGGGGTTAATATGTATCACCGACCCCCATTATTTTTGCAAAAGGAACATTTTTGCCTTTGACACCTATTCCCTCCGACCACTCCTTAGGAGGGCTCCCATACAAATTTTATTGTGTTTGTGCCGGAAAGGGTTAATATGTATCACCGACCCCCATTATTTTTGCAAAAGGAACATTTTTGCCTTTGACACCTATTCCCTCAGACCACTCCTTAGGGGGGCTTCCATACAAATTTTATGGTTTTGTCGATAAAACCGGAAACTGTCGATAAATAGGTAGCAAGTTTAAGCAAACAAAAACATCAAATGTTGGCTTTATATTTCATGTAATTGTGTAAAATTTATATAAGTTAGAGAGTTCTAACATGAATTTTTGTCGCATTGAGGATCAAACAGACCAACAAGTGCTAACATCAACATTGTACGGTCAGTACTTTAGGCCCAGCAAAGGCTCAAAAAGTAATGTAAATACCGACACCTGATCACTTTCAACCACCCTACTTACCTCCGAGAATGACGTATTCTACGTCAAAAGCATTTAAATATATTAATTATGCTGCGCTTCAATAAATGTGCCTACCATTTTTGGTCTGTATACCCCTTTACATAGGAATGTAAAAGCTTTTAACAGTTTGAATGCATTCAAATGATAATTCGAATGTCTCGTCAATATACGAGCTACGAATGTGCCTTCTAAATTGAAACTAATGCGCGAATGCATGTACCAATCGCTTTGGATACGAATGCCATAGAATCAGAGCGGTCGTTATAACGAACGTCTACGATACAAGAATGCCTAACGAAGCAAGACATGAGTAACATTCGCCAAAAGTAAGGTAAAAGAAAAAACCAATAAACTAAAAGGAAACAAACAGCACAAAGAGGAATGCGATGCTACACGGAGAGAAATAATCTATATATATAAAAGAAAGTGTCCGAATGCGATGTAATCCCATAACTCGAGATCGGCCGAACCGATTTTGATGATTTATACTTTGTTGGAAAGGTATTTTTTCAGTTCGGGTTTAAAAAAAAAAAAAGAAATAAAAAAATCGAAAAAAGTGTAAAAAAATCAAAATTTCAAAATGTTTTATTTTTATCAAGGGCCTTCTATGCGATTCTCATACTCGCAAGGCACCTGCCATTGTTTGGAATTTACAAAGGACAGCAAAGGGCCCGTTGAGTGTTCTGCTGCTATCGTTTTTGACCTATCTTGAACACCAGAGGGCGCTATAGTACAAATTTTTTACAAAACCACCTAAAACTCCCAAACCGCTCATGCGATTAGAATAAAAATTGGTATATAGTAGTTTTCAAGTACGATGAGTTTTTTAGCACTATCTTCTTTGACCCACCTTGGACACCAGATGGTGCTGTAGTACAAATTTTTTACAAAATCGCATATTTTTAGTTGTTTTCTTAGGTTACATGTGCAAATATTTACAAAATATAAAATATTTCTTAAATTTAGTAAAATTAAAAAAATTTCCGTTATTTTGATATCAAAAACATGAACATATCTTGAAAACTATGAAAAATTTTACTACAACGATATATTTAATGCAACATCGTTAAACAAAATTACGAAAAAAACAATCAGAAATTTAATTTTGCGACTTTCGAGTCAAATATCTCCGCTGCTTTTGTATACATTTTGTTAAATTTTTTTTTTGTCTTAAAGCTTCATCAAAATACTATGAAAACCTTATTGCAAAAATACCGTTAGTTAAGTATATATATTTTAAATATTTTTTTTAAAAAAGGTCTGAAATTTTGGAGTTTTCCTCACAAAAAGGCTCAAAGTTTAGTTTTGTTGTAAAAATAATTTAAATTCAAATTCGAAAATTTTTAACTCTATTTAAAAGTTATAACATTTATAAGCAAAAGTTATGTAAATTTTACGCAAAAATTAAAAACCATTTTTGTGATTCAAAAAGCAAGGGTACCCCTAGAATTTTTCGAACAAAATTTTTTGTTTCCAATATTATGTTTTTATAATTTTGAAAAAAATATACAAGCTAAAAACTTAATTTAATAGAAAAATGTATCTAAGTATCTCTTGCCAATCAAAAGTTATAGCCAATAATCTTTATCCAAAATATATATACAAAAAGCAAAACGCTGTCTGTGTGATGGCTGGAAACTTCTAAATTACTTAGCCGATAGAGCTGAAATTTTGGCAGTACATTTTTTTCAAGTACGAGATGGTTTAAATTTCTGTCACACCCCCTTTTACCGCCCACAAATCTATAAAAATGCTATAATTCCTACGGTTTTTGTCGATTGGGCTACATTTTGGTAATTTAGTCTGTATGCTTACTGTCGGCAACTGTACTAAAACAGGGTAATGTCCATCTACTAGAAAACTGGGATGAGCATTATATAAGAGGGTGTGGCTCCGCCCATACAGTTAAAATTTGTATTATCGAATAGCTTTGAAAGTAAAAGTAGCAATACTTACTTACAAACTCAAAATGGAGTTACTATTTGGTGATCTCCTGCTACTGGGAAACTGTAACGGGCAGTGGAAAATTACAGTGGTGTTAAACTATGAATCTAAGAAAAGTTTTGAATACACCTATTATGTTCCCATATAGTTGCAGGGTGCAGCAACGCGCGCCGGGAAAAGCTAGTATTCTTATATTTAGCAAATATTTTGCTTGCTCTAAGAAATTTTAAAATTAAGCCTCATTTGCTCAAATCAACCACAAAAAAACTAAAATTAAGAAAAATAAATATATAATGAGCATTTATTTCTTTAATTGAGTAAAATAAGAGATTTATTGAAACAAGAATAAAATACTTGATACTAGAATCTGGACCAAGGCTTGAATCAAGAAAATATTTTCTTAATTTAAGCAATCGCAGAGAATTATTTTAATTTTCAGCAAATTTTTTACTTGAATCAAGCAAATTTTTCTCACTTCAACTTATATTGACGTGTTTATAATTCACAACATGTTTACATGAAAGCATGTTTAAGATGGTGCTGATTGACAAACTATGCCATGGTTCAAAGGCGCAGTGTCTTATCTGTTACTTTACTTGTAAAAATTTATGCGTCTACAAGATATGTTTAGTATATTCGAGTAGTTTTTTATGATCAGTTATCCTACATCCTATATCTCTGCCAAAGGATTTTCATTATAATAATAAAATTAAGTTTTTTGAATCAAGCAAATTGTTCTCAATTCAAATAAAATCAATTTCCCAAATCTAGAAAATTATTCTAGTTTTCAGGAAATTGTTATTTGAATCAAGCAAATTTTTCTCACTTCAAGCAAATATTAGTCTTGAATAAAGAAAAAAATATTCTTAAGTTTTAAGTAAATGTTTCTTTTCTTAATCAGCCTTATTCCAGGATCCGTCGTAGCTATGATTTTCTTTCGGATTCGTAAAGTTGTATTCTACAATCCGAATCGTTACGTCGTATTCGAAATTCGTAACATTGTCATTCCACGTTCCGAACGCATTAATATTTGACAGTTCTTTTTGCGGATTTTTTACGACAGGTTTTCATTGGCGCAATTTATTTTAAACAGAAATTTTAAAGTAAAATTGTTACAGAGTTTATGTGTGAAGTAACTCGAAAAGCGAAAAAAAATAAGTAAAATTAACCAAAACCATAACGCAATCAATTGATTCAAGCCGCAAATGTTTTCAAATGCTTCTTATTGAGACGTTAGAGAAAGTTAATTACACCAAGTCAACACAATCCCAAACTTGTGTCCTAAAATGCTGATTTTTAATACAGGCCAATTCGTTGGCGAAGGAAATAATTCAATCTGGAGGTGATTCGCGGCATGCCTGATCATTGACAAAACAAGTTTTCATCTACCAAGTTGAGCACTTACAAGTTCTTTGAAGCGTGCACAACCTACATTTCGTCATCCATTTCAAAAGGATCACTGTACTCTCTCAATACTTTTCGCCAAACTTTCAAAACTTTTTTATGAAGCATTTCTCATCATACTGTGCAAAAATTGAAATTGCAATGGAATTCGTTCTAAAACACAATTTTGTGCCACTGTTTTAAACACTTTTATTAATCACTGCTTTTACAGTTCTTCTTTAACAGTTCTTCCTTTAAAGTACTTATTTAAAAGCATAATTTTGTGACACTTTATAAACACTAATTAATCACTTCTTTTAAAGTTTCTTGTCTTCTGTCAAAAACAACTGCTTTCGAATTTTCGAAATTAAATATCTCCACACAATAATAGACAATATCGCAACACTCCGAATCGTTTTGTTCGGAACCTAGCAGAGCACATTTTTCGTATTCGTAGCGTAGTCTTCCGTTCGTAAATTTATTACGACGGATCCTGGAATAGGGCTGAATATCATGTGCTTTAAGTTTGCTCAATTCTAGCAAAATAATGCTTGAATTGAGAAATTTGCACTTGAGTGTATACTGAAAGCCTATAAAATAATTCATGCAGCAACAGACCCTCGAGTCTTAAGCGAAGTATCCGAATGTCTTTTGGATGGTGCCTTCGTATCGATTTGCAAGTGTGATAAACTGTGCTTTGCAGCAATCGTTGTTTACGAACTCGAGCGGTATGCTTGTAATAATTTTTGTGTGCGATCGTGGCTGACGACGAATGTTATGCGAGTGGAAAAAAATGTCGAATGGTGTCATGCAAATCTCTGCTGCGTACCACTGTAGCGATGATACACACACACGCACACACACTCGCCAATATGGCTGCAATCATATCGTTCGGCTGTTTCGTTTGTAGATCTGTTTATGATATTTCTTCAGGTAGGTTCTATAAATTTTAATAACCTTACAATCTCACTTGTTAGCTCTACAACAACAACAACGACAACACCAACAACAATAACAACAACAGCATGTAACATGGAACAATTCCGTTGTTATTGTTAGCCTACATTTACCTGCTTCAATTGTGGTTGTTGCTATCTATTCTTGTGAATTAGGTGTTAAGTAGTGTTGGTTTTTGATTTTTGTTTAGAATAAAACATTGTTTACATTTTAAATTTCAACACTTCAGTTTAGAAGTTTTTGTATTCGATGCTAAATACCTGGAGTAAGAGAGCTAATATTTATTAAAATAGGTCAAGGTCGTTTGTATAGTGTTGAAAGTTAAAATGGTTTTAATGTACTTTGAGCTTATTTGTGTGCGGCTAAAAAAAAAAGAAAAGCAAAACAAAATTCAACGGTGTGTCAAAATGCTTCTAAAGATCAAACGATTCATGACCATAAGTTCACTGTTATGGTTATTGTTGTAGCAGTTTTGAAATTTTACTCTTCAGAATGAAAATTTTTTGAATTTTTTAAAATATTTTATTAAACCAAGGCTGAAAACATCATATTTTACTTTTGATAATCTTCAGAATTAGGTTTATGAACTTGCATTTCGTAAAGGTTGCAGAACATAAAAATATTACCTCATTACGGCGAGGACGGATGTTTTTTGTTCACACTTTTTAGTGAGTGGGGAAATCTCAAATCCCTCATATACGAACTAAAATAGAATTAACTGAAGTTTTAAAAAGAATATCTTATTAGTCAAAATATATTTATAGTCAATTGATTTACAGGACTTTTCAATTGAAGTGTCCCACAACTTAAACCAGCTTTATTGTTTAAACCAGCCCAAACCGTTTGACACACATGTGCGATATTTTGTGAATTGGTTTTTTTTTTTTTGGTATGGGAACACTATTACTGCAAACACACTTTAACATATATGTTAATCAGTCTGAAGCTATTCAACATGGAGCTAAGTCGTAAAGCCGTTATTGCACGTCTAGCAGGAAAACCCAAGAATGATAGAAACAAGATTACCGTTCCGCAGTCCCATTATCTAATGCTCTCTTTCTGAACTGAGTGCATGACGTCACACAGTACTTTTGCTTGACAAAAACGTATGCAAATGTGCGATCTCTTAGGCAAAATGGACGAAATTGAAAATAAATTCTTTCAAAAAAGTAAAGTAAAAATATTTACTCTTCTGTATAAAAATATGAATATTTTCGTATACGAAAAATATGAATTTTTTAAACTTTCAAGATTTTTATCTCCTAAACTATTCGAGACTGACAAAATTTTATTGCACCAATACGTTTAAGAGGTCCATATACATATTATAAACTTGAGAAAAAAAGAAATATTTAGGCGTGGATGTGGGAGTAAAATTATTCCAAAGTCTGACAATATCGCTTGTGACGTCATGCTCTCTCGCTCTCATTTGCAGAACGCGTAATCTTGTTTCTATTATTCTTGAGGAAAACCAAACAACGCTATTGTTACAGAGCTGAAGCATTTGAAAGTGAATAGAAAATTTGTTTATCGTACCATAAAGTGATACAGGGAGAATGGCAGTGTAAAAAAACTATATGGAGGTGGAAGATGTAAAACTTCAACTACTTCAGAAATTGTGGGAAAAGTAAAAAAGCGCATTTCCAGAAATTAACGCTGTAGTATTCCGAAAATGGGAAATGCACGTGTCATGTACAAGCATGCATCGAATATATGCTAAATGAGCTTAAACTCAAAACCATACAAAATTCAAAAGTTTTATGGGCTTAATGATAAACAGAAAAACAATGGACTCCTGAGAGTCAAAGTGTTAAACTTTAACCTATGCCTATGCACGCGTGCTTCGTGAAACTTCGTATTTTTACACCGACATAAAACTTGCTGTCGTGCTTTTACACCGACGCTGCCGATTATTCGTTGCAAGAGCGCTCAGTTGATGTTTCGCTTTTGGCTAGTTAACACCACGCTTCTATGCGCGCAATTTGTTACGTAATTTTCAATGCTTACACGTAAAAAAAATGTTCAACCAAATGTGGGAATTAGCATATTTTTTCTTTAAAATTGTTTTGGGGAAGCGAAAACTTGATTTGTCAGAAGAATGTAGGGTGCGCTGCCATTGCGATTTTTATTTTGAAGTAATATGCAATATAAATAATATTAGTACTAATAGGAGTCGGTAAAATGTTATTAGTAAAAGATTAGTTGATCATAAGAAACTAGGTCAAAGTCCTTTCAAGGGCTGAAATGGTCAGTTATTTATTTTATTTTATATAAGATTACTTTCCAAATAAATATGTAATATTGATATTAATAATAAATATATGCATATTGATATTTTTAATAAAATATTAACATTAATGTTATTATTATTATTAATAACATTATTTTAATAACGTTATTATTAATAACGCTACCCCTAGACAATAAATAATATTGCACTTTATTTACCTAGTAAGAAATTTCATTAATTTCAATTCACTTTCACATACCTGCATTAATTTAGAATGCCGCTTAATGTTAATAATAAAAACTTTCTTTAAGCCTCCTGCAAAGTAAAATTTTCACAGTGTAAGCCAAAGAGAGATTCTTTGCTCTCACTTGGGCGCACACTACTACAAAACAGAAAGAACTGTGCATGTATTTTTTTGGCCGACACTGTGTTAAAGTGATTGGCCGCGGCTGGTGAGTTGCCAAACATTTAGGCAATTCACAAGATGTTCTAAAGTTGTATGTTGTAAGCCAAAGTTGTATAAAAATACAACCCTTGTGAACATAATCTTGGAGTTGTATATCATATTATTTAGAATTATACAATATTCACCATTTTTTCGCCACTTTCCTGCATTTTTAAATAATAAAATAAATAAATAACTGGCCATTTCAGCCCTTAAAAGGACTTTGACCTAGCTTCTTATGATCAATTGTGTTGTGCGTGTTATTAAGTTTTTACACAATTGACCGAGAACCGGACCTACATGCTTAACGCCGACTCCGAACGGCGATGAACGGAATGTTCTTATTCTCAAGAAGCTTTACATGGCATTTTGATTACTCTCTGAGGTTTGCCATTGTCTGCAGAGAGGTGGCGGCCGTACAGAAAAATTATTTTAATTCAAATAATTTTCTGTCGCTGCTGGGGTTCGAACATGGGTCTCCAGGTTCTTTGACATAGTGGCCACGCACTTTAACCAACTACGCCACGGACGCCAGTAATTTTGCATTTTTAAATATAATTCTTAATTTTAGCCGCACGAATATAAAAATAGGAGGAATAAAAATCTAAAACAAAATCAGCTGATCGAATAACACACTCTTTAAATATATATCGCAGTGTTATATGTATGTGTCTTATGGACACCGCATGGGAAAAAACCACCGGGTTGACACGACAGTTGTAAAAAAATACAACAATAGGACGATACAACACGATACAACATCTTGTGAATTGCGTAATTATCTTTTCTAGTGAAAAATGTTTACTGTTGAGCAGTTTGAAAATAAATTAATTAATTAGAAGAAACAAATTTTTATTTCACTTTAAACTGATATTTAGAATTTTTTATAATTTTATTTAAAATATATTAATGTTTTGCGCAAAATTTTTTTGCTTCACAATGCATCTGTGATCACACTAAAGTTGTCACATTAAAGTGATCACAGTAAAAAAACGAAACGGTAAAATGAGATCAATCCTTCATGAGAATTTCGACGACATAACCGCTATAACCGCTACCAATTCAAATAAGAAAACATTTCATTTGCGCAGTAAAGTGAAGTTATGCTATGACTGTCATGGGGCACTTATAAGGGCTAAGGGGTTAAGAACTTTTTCCAGCTGAATTTTACGATGAGAAGTGAGATGTTTTTCTGATGAGAGAATCTGATGAGTACACTGAAAAAAAAAAATGTTTTAAAATTGACGACAGTTGTTATTAATTTGACGATATTTGTGTTTAAAAAATAGCTTGCAACAAATTTCGTCAAAGTAAGAGCAAATGTGTTTAAAAATTTTGAAAATTGTATGAAAAAAAAGTCAAATTATGGACACATTTTTTGAACACATTGTGTTCAATTTTAAGCTAATATATTTTTTTCAGTGTATTGTAGTGAGGAAGAAAAAGTTGTAGATGTCACCTTAGCATCAGAAAACTTCTCGGATGAAATTTTAGTATGGAAGGTCTTAAAAGAACACTCGTTCTCAGACCATAGGTACATAAAATTTGGCTGGAAAGAAACTAATCAATCCTTGCCTCAAAAAATAAGAAATCTCCGTAAGACAAATTGGAGATGGTACAATAAACTTATCAGGACATCCCTGACCTCAGATAGCTCTCTCCCCGTGACAAGCAGAGAAGATTTGAATATTCTTGTACTTGATTTCACTGAAAAATGCTCGGGCGCCCTTAAAAAAGCGTGTTCAGCAAAGTCATATAAAAAATCTCGTAAACCAGTATGGTGGTCTCGGGAGATTGAAATCCTCAGAAAGAACTGTCGCAGAGACTTCAACTACGCAAGGCGTAGCAAAAGTGAGGACTCATGGAAAACTTATAAATCCAAACTAGGTAGTTACAAAACTGCAGTCAGGAAAGCAAAGAGAGTCTCTTGGTCTTCCTTCTGTACAGAAATAGAAAGTACTTCCAAGGCCTCAAGGCTTAGGAAAATATTATCAAAGTCCCCAACTGCACCAAGCTTTCTTCAAAAGGAAGATGGTAGGTTAAGCGAACCAAGGATTTCAGGTGGAATTCAGTCAAGTCTGCCTTGGTTCGAAATGGGACGATAGATTAGTGGGAAGGAAAGGGCAATCAAGTGAAACACATGTAGGATGTTCTTAGCGTGGAGGAAAGCCGAAGAAACATGTGAATTTGAATCAGAGGCAAGTGTTATGCCCTTACCTTAGTCAATTCAAGTTATGAGGCAATCTCATCCACAAACTTCTCTACCATCAACTACAACTTCAAGTCGTAAATATTGATGACTTTTTAATTTCAGTTGATTAGAAATGAGGATAGAAAATAAAGGAAGATTTTAAAGCGAAAGTTCATGGCCTAGCCGGGAATCGAACCCGGGACCTCTGGGGTGGCAGTCGAGCACGCTACCAACTCGACTACCGAGGCCGCCAACTCCAATACTGACAACTCCAGCTTTCAAACATCCCCCTCGGACCTTAGACCTCAACACATTGAGCAGCTGACCAGCAACGAGAAGTTAAGATGGGCGATTTACTCGTTCCAACCCTATAAATTTTCGGGTACCGATGGTATTATACCATCTCAACTCCACTATAGTTTCAATGCAATAGTACCCCGGCTTCAGGCAACCTACCGAGGTTGCCTAATCCTTAATTATATTCCAACAACTTGGAGAGAAACCAAAGTTATCTTCATACCGAAAGCCCAACAGTCTTTCCTCCTTTTTAGATAAAATACTGGAGAGACTCATTGGACTTATTCTAAAACCGAAACTCGAAAGGCTTTAAAAAACTCAACATGCCTATATAAAGGGCAGATCTACAGAAACAGCTCTCCATTCTCTAGTGGCTACAATCGAAATGGCACTTGAGAACAAAGAATACGCGCTTGTCGCCTTTCTAGATATAGCAGGAGCATTTAATAACGTTCTTCCCTCTGCGGTCACCTCAGCCCTCTCAGAACTGGAGGTGGAGGATTTTCTCGTGAGTCTCATCAATCAGATGCTATTGGGCGGGGTGGTGAACTCAGAAATGGGAGGATCCTCTACACGTAGGTTTGTAAGCAGGGGAACTCCGCAAGGGGAAGTCTTGTCTCCAATTCTGTGGTCAGTGACGGTTGACCGACTGTTGCGCATCATGGAGGGGGAAGGCTACAAGGTTATTGCATATTCCAATGATATCGCTCTCGTCTTTAACGGAAAATTTCCTCAAACCCTTTGTCAACTCATGGAAAGAGCATTCTTAATCCTTTCGCGATAGGCGGCCTCTTGTGGATTAAGCGTAAACCCAGAGAAAACAGACCTCATCCTTTTCACTAGGATATATAAAATCCCCAACCTAGTACCACTTCGTCTGAATGGTACGAGGTTGCTTTTTAGTGATAGCACGAAGTACCTAGGAGTTATTCTGGATAAGAAACTTATCTGGAATGATAACATAAAGGAGCGCGTTAATTTATGAAGTTCTCATCCTTTCACGGCTAGACTGGACTAACAAAACCCCCTTAAAATAAACGGAATTAAAATCTTTACAGACGCATCAAAGCTTCAAAAACAGGTAGGGGGAGGAATTTACTCCCAAGATCTAGAAATATGATAGAAGCTTCCTTTAGACTCCCAAACTATTGTAGTTGCTACCAAGCGGAGAGGATGGCTATATATGAAACAGCTAAGATTTTAGGTCAGAGAGACCTTAGGGGAAAGAATATTTAAATATTCTCAAATAGTCAAGCTGCGCTCAAAGCGCTGAACTCGCATATTGATAACTCTAAAACTCTCACTGAGTGCCGCAGATCTCTTAACGAGATGGCAAGTATATTCAGGATCCACCTCATATGGGTACCCGGTCATAGGGCAATAATATCGAGGCAATAATCTGTTATATCGAGGGCAATAATCTGGCGGACGAATTGGCAAGGAAGGGTACAACCTCGAACACCCTCTTAAATGAGGATTTCATTGGTATAACCATGTCCTCCTATAAACTACAGTGCAAGAACAATTCTATGAGTCTTGCACAAGTACATTGGGAATACCTTGACATATGTAGGATAGCTAAGCTAACGTGGCCTCGCTACGACTTAAAACGCACGAAATCACTACTTAAATAAAGCAGGATAAACCTTTCAAAAATAGTAGGAATTAGGCTCGGGCATTTTTGTTCACCACAAAGATCGCTCTTTTTAGTACAATCGTATATAATGAACTAGTTCGTTCATTTAGTTCTTTTCATTCGTTCGTTCTTTTTGTTCGTTGCATGTTTTATTCCGTTTGTTCTCTTAGTTCGTTCGATCTTTTAGTTCGTTGGGTCTTTTAGTTCGATTGGTCTTTTAGTTCATTTCGCTTACTCGTTCATGTCCAGGTATATAAAATGAAACAAACTTGGTCCGTATATGTGATAGGCATCAAATCCACCATATCTATTATTGAAGACAGTAAAAGTGTCTCAAACCAAGGACTCAAACCCTAGCTTGGTAAATTTAGTTATTCATGCTCGCTGCAATATCAATTGAACTAAAATGAACTTAAAGAACGAGAAAGATTGAACTAGTTCATATAGTTCATGAGTAGGATTCGTTCAATTGAACTAGTTCGTTCATGAACTACCCAAGCCTAGTAGGAATCCTCACGGGTCACTGTCTAATCGGAATATATGCTCTTCGATTGGGACTTATATCAAATGATTTCTGCAGAAGCTGCAAATGCGAGGAAGAGGTAGAAAATGTCAAGCATTTCCTCTGCGAATGTCCGGCGCTATGTAGAAGGAGATTGGAAACTCTGGGCCATCCCTTCTTAAATGGATTTACCGAAGTCTCATGCCTGGAAATCAGGCATATAATAAAATTCATAGTCCGTTCGAACTGGTTTGTTGAGGAGGGATATCTCTCATAGGTCAAAAGGGATTATGTGGTATCACAACGGCCTGCACTGGTCTAAGTGTACGAGACGTCTGCCGGCTCAGCCATAAGAACCTAACCTAACCTAACCTAGTGTAGTGAGAAAGGTAATAGAAACGAGCTTCTGATGGCATTTTTTATTCCATTTAAAAACTTTTGCGAGCTAATTTCAAACTATTAACTAGATGGTGTTAGCAAAGCAATAATACTTAGCCATGAAACAGATCCTAAAAATGTGAGTCTTTGCATTCAAATCAACTTTAATGACTTTTTGTCAGGCTTCAAACATTCTTTGAACTTTTCAGCAAAACCCGACTGAAGAAATATACAATTTCCCCCTTTCCAAAATAGAGATTTTTCTCACACTTCTATAGAAACACCGACAATGCGTCTTTAGAGAAGACTGCAATTTTTTCTTTCTCTGTTCAATAAATTTTATTGCTTCAACTTTCATAAAATAAATTTTTAGGAGTTTATAATTACGATGAAATAAAAACTAGTTGTTATTGCAATTGATGAATTTATGAGGTTTCATTCGGTTTTTTTTGTTTTTTTTTTATTTTGTTAATGGATAGATTTCAACGTTCCGCAATTTAATTATTGATTTCCAAATTTATTTATTGTATTCTTTTTACTATCTTCTTGACAATAAACTTAATTTACATAATTGGATTGTGATATATCGAAATAATTACACTCAACACCATTTTCACAGCTTTTAGAAAAAAAAAAAGATATTTTTATATGAATTCCAATTTTTATGGGCAACGTCGGGCGAACAATCGTCAATAAAAAGAGCTGTAAGCGTTGATGAACCTACGCAATTGCGCATTCCTGATTTTGCTGCAGGCTCATTGTATTCGGTGGCTCACTGGCTGGCTGACCGAGTGAGTGTGCGGTTTGTTGATTGCTGGTTGTTGGCTCGATCAGCTTAAGTCATAAATAAAAAAAATGCTGACTGCCTATTTATGCCACTTTTAGCAAATTTTATTGATTTGTATAGAGATGGCTCTAACCGCAGCACATCCGCGCAACTGCTGGCCATGCATGCCATCAATTTGTTTTGTGTCGACAAAAAGCAGCAGTAGTTGGCAACACTTTACGCAATATTTGCTTGATGAATGGTTGTAGTCGATGTTGTTGTTGTTGTTGTTGTTGTTGTTGTTGTTGTTGTTGTTGTTGTTGTGGTTGTTGTTGTTGTTGTTGCTGATGATGATGTTAAATTGTTGCTTCGCTGATCTTGAACTGGCTGAAGTATTAAATTAACGGATGCACACACTACCACAGCCAGCGCGGCGTTTGTTTTTCTTAACACTTTAAAGCGGGTCGGTGTCGCATGTTTGCCAAGTTGATGTTTTTATACACTTTTTGGCACAGCGCATGCGTAAAGCTATTTAATGACCACGACCTTAACTCTTGGCTAAATTTGGTTTTAATTTCAATTTTAGGGCAAGTGTGGAGAGGGAAAGTTGCAGTGGCATTAAATTTCATAGCTATTGTTGTTGTTATTGCCTCGTATGCGATTATATAATATGTCAGTTATAATTAGCAATGAAGACAAGCAAATTAATTAATTGAAACTTCGTCGAGTTGTTTTAACTGACAATTATCACTCGA
The DNA here is from genome assembly GCA_943735915.1 of Pherbina coryleti. NCBI lineage: Eukaryota > Metazoa > Arthropoda > Insecta > Diptera > Sciomyzidae > Pherbina > Pherbina coryleti. The sequence continues at coordinate 112,257,034 of OX030951.1, forward strand.
TTTGGCAAAAAAAAAACGAGTTTATTTATAATTGATTGGTTAAATGGGGTGAATTAATGAAGTCTTATTGAAAAAGGGAGAGTTTATTGAAAAACTACATTTAAAATTTGGGTCAAATCAGTTCAGGAAAATTTTCCACTTTATTATTGTCAGTATTTCCCGGACATAGAGACTTCTCAGGAAACTTCAAAGCAGACGAACTCGCTCGTAACGGTACTACCAAACCCCTATCGATAGATAAGGAACAAATTGGAATACCTCACGCCACATGTAAGTTACGCACAAATGAACTATCCCTTGAATGTACCAACATTAGGTGGTCTACGGGTAGCACATGCCATACGGCGCGTCAAGTTTGGCCAACCCTGAACTTAAAACACTCAAAGGAACTAATTTCCCTTAGAAGGGACCAAATAAATATTTTCATAGGCGTTCTAACAGGGCACTGCCTAATTGGAAACCATACGCGAAGACAAAAAATCCTTCATAACGACTTCTGCAGAAGCTGCAGAGACGAGGAGGAGGTAAAATCCCCAACACATCTTCCCTGCACATGCCCAGCGCTGGCCAGAAAACGCCACCTTTTCCTAGGTAACTGGTTCTACAGCGACCTAGACGAGCTCTTAAAATCTTCGGTCTACCGAATACTTAGCTTTATAAATAACTCCAACTGGCTTAGATAGAGTGAAAAATAACTTACCACTGATATCACAATGGGCTTAATTGGCCTAAGTGTGTCTTATAAGAGACAGCCGTGTCAACCTAACCTAACCTAACCTATTGTCAGTATTGTCACATTGAGGGATCACATACCACTGCGCGTGCTTAAAACCGAGTAAATTTGAAAAATTACCATAGAGAAAATTTGGTGGAAAAACTACACGCTGTCCAATAAGTTTGAATAAAAATGCTTTTCGATATTTTGAGAAAAGTGATGGTCTCATACATATGAAGCAATTATAAAAGGTTTTTGTTAATTACACTCCCCTTGGATATTTTTACTAAACGTTAACTCTTTTCAAAGCAGTCACATGCGGCACGTATATGACTCATTGGAATTTCTTTCCATATCTTTTGCAAAACTTTTGCAATACAAAAAGTATGCTGTTGACTCTCTCAGCTCTCTTCTCCTTCAAAGAGATGGAAACCCTATGCATTTTTTGTTTTTTATCCGCCTTAAATCCAATATCATTTTTCAAAAGTAAATGTGTTGTTGACTTGCTTATATTAAATTTAACTGCGATTTTTCTCACAGAGCGGCGCCTTTTTCGCCTAATTTGCTCTCTTACAATTTCCTCTTTTCGGTCGATTTTCAATAGAACCCGTTTCCTTATATCGTTTGATAGTCTTATAAACGAAATCGCAAACGGGTTCGCGCCTTTCAAAAATTTCTCAACAATTAATTGACACACGTGCTTCATCGCTTTTATTTACTTCAACTACAGCTGACACAAATTGAAATCTACACGCAATGAAAAAAAAAAAATGTTTATAGCCAGTTTGCCGCAAACGAACTTCGTTTGTCGTGCTTGAGATCGTTATTTGAAAACGTTTCAACAGTTGTCAATAATAATAGTCAGTTGCGAGAAACGCGTCATTTAGTTGCAGGAAATTAATTTCGTTTGTTATAAGAGCGAGTGATTTTTAAATTGCAGCAATTGAAAAATTCGTTCTTCCCAACTGAAAACTTCGGTTGTTTTTCCCTTCATTGTATAGCCATAACGCTTATAGTTCAGAGTTACTTTTTGGACAAATTGTTATTATATAGGAAATTGGTAATTTGCATTGGTAATATGCTTAATATGCTGACGGAGATAGCAACAGAGGTGCGATGAGTGCAATCATCCATAAGGAGACGGACGGACACAGGGAGAAAGAGACTTACAGCCCTATTCTGGCAGCTTAACTAAGCTCACCACATTAACAAAATAGTTAATATTAACAAATTGTTAAGGTTTCGTATTCTGGTGATAATTTGAAAGCTCCTTTCTTTACTATTTTGTTAATGACAGAAAACAACTTAACAACGAGAGATAGTTCAGTATTAAGCCAAACAAATGCTGTGAAAACAAAATAAAATAAAAAAAAATGGATGAATTCTTACTTTTTACTTCTTTTTAGCATTGATACTGAAGAATTTCAAAGAAAAAATAAATTTTAAGGACTGCAAAACACTCGAAAATTGCTTGGCTATTAAAAAAATGCATTTTGAAACTTAAAACAATTGAAAACAATTAGTAAATTATTTATTTCTTAACATTTTTCATCTTACTTGTAGAAAAACAAACATAAGCAATCAAAATAAGCAAGAAAAGAGCAATATAAAACAGCTGACGCTTTTTATCTAAGGCATTTACATTTTCACCATGCGTGGTGAACTTAAATAGCTTTTGAGAGCTTTCAAATTGTAAATGATTTGCAAGAATACGAACATTTACATTACATAACAAGAACATTAACAAGAGCTCCTTAACAATTCCTTGTTAAGTTAACAAGCAGAATAGGGCTGTTAATTAGACTACTACATGGCGCCTCTTTCTCGACATTGCAACGTCGCCAGAAATGATGTTATCTGCGAAAATAAAACGGAATCTTGTAAAATTGTCAAATTGTTTTTTTTTTTTTTAATTTTTTTTTTCAAAAATAAAATATTTCAAACATTAGTATACAATTAAACAAAAATTTCGTGTTTAATAATTAATTTGGTTAAGTTATCCAACCAAAGAATTTAAAACCTATCGTCAGATTTTATAGAAATGACCAAGACTTAAAAAAAGTTAAAAAAGATTGAAAATTTACTCAGTTCTCATTTAGACACTGATAAAAAAAATAATTTCGAGAAAAACGCATTGAAATTTTCTTGTAGGTATAACGTCAACTTACGGCTAGTCTCCCATTTCATCTACGTACTGTACACCAGAGATCGGCAACGAGTGATTTATGATTCGAGTATATTCGCCAGTATATTCATGATTGCCTTGTTCGTATACTCATCCATACTCATAGGAATATCCACTTGGTTCATACGCATTCGACTTTTTTTTATAGAATTGATTTTGGGTTAAACTCATTCATACTCATCGAGTGCCACTAGAAGAATTGTTAAGGTCTCCCAACAGAAGCTCTACAATAACTGCTTCTTAGCAGCTTCTTTACTCGTCTTATAATAACTTCTTTCAAACCGCTTCTCACACTTCTTCTCGAATGAAAGAAAGAATACACAAAACAAGGTTGCTTTGCGCTTGAAATAACGGTTAACTGATTAACACGTGCTCAAAAGGAATTGCGTCATTTGTGCTGTGAAAGTGTGTTGACGCGTATCGCTGCATTTTATTTTTAAAAAATAGATTGAACTTGTTTAAGTACTTTAGGAAGCGTACGTTTAGGGTTGAATATATACACGTACGTAGGTTTACACATGGTCAAAATAATAGGTATGCATAGTCCTAACAACATTTTTAATTAATTGTTTTTTTTTATTCTTTTTTTTATTTTTTGAAACACCCTATTGCAAGTATTTGATACAAAACAATATACAATTGATCTGGCAACACTGCAAATATGAAAATAATCTTGTAATTCCCCGAATTTTGTTTTAAACACACCAAATTGGGTATGAAGTCAATATTTAGCTTGGTCAAAATAAAATGTACATTTTCATTACATTGTTCAACACGAAAAAAAAATAACAAGGTTCTGACAACGGATTCTGATAGAGAGGACAAAAAAAATATACGTGTATCGGCGTTTTTAAAGTTTACGTATGAGTTTTATTTTAGGGCGGGGGAAGTTTTTCATAGAAATTAACCCCCTAAAACCAAGTTTTGAGCGACATTTTAGCATCAATTCTGAATAAGTACGAAATTAACCATTAAACACATTTTAAGTTTTGACTTATTTCTGGCATTTAAGTTGAATTTTCAGCTCTAGTGTATTCAGAGACTTATAATATAATTTTATGAGAAATTTTTTTGTGGAACATTTAAATCAGTTATATCCTTGTTTTATAGGTATTTTTTGCCTTTAATCAAAAAAGGGTAAAAAAGACCCATAAATTGGGAAGTTAGGGGGTTAAAATGCTCCACAAAAATATTCCTCGTACTATTTTACATAAGTCCTCATAACACATCCTATACCCAAAATGTAAGGAATGTTCAGAATGTTCAAAAAGGAGGGAACTTAAATTCTCCCTAAAATAAGACTCATACGTAAACTTTCAGAACCGATACATGTTTATTGTTTTTTGTCCCTTCTACCAGAATCCATTGTCGGAACCTTGTTATTTTTGATAAAAATAGATTTTGTTGTTCAGTGTTATCTAAGAGTATTTTTACTTTTTGAAGTGATCGTGGTAATTCTTTTTAGTAAGGGTAAGTTTCCAGAGTATGTTAGCAATATTTTTGCAACCAAAGATATTTTTTAGATGGGTCGAAATAATCACTGTACTTCGGAGGAGCGACGATTAGCATTTAAGCTTAGAGACGAAGGTTTCACCCTGCGAATGATCGCCAAACCATTAGGAATGTCATTAAATTTTGCAATTGCAAATGACCTCAAATCAAAAGCTTACAGGGATACTCGTGGCAGTCCAAAAAAAAAAAAAAAAAGTTTCAAACGACAGACAACCGCATTGTTGGTCTTTCCACAAATGACCCATTTGCATCATTAACAGTAATTGTGTCAAATATCGGCAACGTAGTGTCCTCCCGGACCCTACGAACCCTTAATTGGGATGGTGCCTCTATCCAACTGATAGATATCTTAGAAAGATACAAAGCTGATATCACTGCAATCCAAGAAATGCGATGGAAGGGACAGGGTTGCTTACGGCAAGCATCCTGTGATATCTACTACAGCGGCCATGCGGAGAAGCACGAATTTGGATGCGGATTCGTGGTTGGCAAGCGACTACGGCATCATGTCCTGCGATTCACACCTGTGAACGAACGACTTGCCATAATCCGTGTCAAGGCAAGATTCTTCAATATAAGCCTGATTTGTGCGCACGCTCCGACAGAAGACAAGGACGATGAGACCAAAGACAGCTTCTACGAGCGCCTTGAAGAGGCCTATGAGCGCAGCCCCCGCCACGACATAAAAATCGTGCTTGGTGACTTCAACGCCAAGGTGGGAAAAGAAAATATCTTTGGTCCAACAGTCGGAAAGTTCAGCCTCCACGACAATACCTCCGATAACGGAATGAGGCTGATTGACTTTGCCGCAGCGCGAAACATGGTCGTTAGTAGCACTAGATTCAAGCATCTCGATATTCATAAAGCAACTTGGCTGTCTCCTGATCAAAAGACGCGTAACCAAATTGATCACGTTTTGATTGACGGAAGGCACTCTTCCAGTATTTTAGATGTACGCACGATCCGTGGTGCCAATATAGACTCGGATCATTATCTTGTCGCAGCCAAGATCCGTACACGCCTGTGCGCAACGAAGAATGCGCGCAATCCAGCACAGAGAAAGCTAGACGTCGAAAAGCTGCAATCAAAACAAACAGCCGAAGACTTCGCTACTCGACTCTCACTCCTGCTTCAAGAAAGCACTCCTCCGATCGACGATATATGCGCGCAGTGGAATCACATTTCCCACTCTATGCATACGGCTGCCGTCGGTTGTAACGCGAGCTGCTAAAGAGCGATACAAAGAGAAGAGGAGGGAAGAGAGACGCATTTTCAGGCGAAAGAAAAGGGAAGCAGAAATGCGTGAGTGCGAGAAAATTGAGATGCATGGTGACAGGAATGAGGTCCGAAAATTTTTCGAAAAAATAAGACGCCTGGCAGATGGTTTCAAGACCGGGGCCTCTTCCTGCAAGGATGAAAATGGGAATCTAGTGACAGATATCCAGAGTACACTGATGATGTGGAGGGAACACTTCTCTAGGCTTCTGAATGGTGACGACGACAACAATCCCGCCAATAGAGATGATATCCCGGAAATCCCAATTGTGGACGACAGCGTTGAAGTTCCGCTGCCCGACCATAGTGAAGTCTTGAAAGCTATAGCTCGGCTTAAAAACAACAAAGCCGCAGGAGCCGATGGCTTACCGGCTGAGCTCTTCAAGAATGGAGGCGAAGCTCTATTTAAATGCATTCATGAGCTTCTATGCAGAATATGGTCGGAAGAATGCATTCCAAACGATTGGAACCTCAGTGTGCTCTGCCCAATCCACAAGAAAGGCGATCCCACAATTTGCGCCAACTACCGTGGGATAAGCCTTCTGAATATCGCATATAAGGTCCTGTCGAGCGTACTATGTGAAAGACTAAAGCCCATCGTAAACCAGCTGATTGGACCTTATCAGTGTGGCTTCAGACCTGGTAAATCCACCATAGACCAGATATTTACGCTACGACAAATCTTGGAGAAGACCCTAGAAAAACAGATCGACACACACCATCTTTTTGTCGATTATAAAGCCGCCTTCGACAGTCCTATAAGGAATTATCTATACTCCGCCATGTCTGAATTTGGTATTCCTGCAAAGCTCATCCGTCTTTGCAGAATGACACTGAGCAACACCAGCAGCACAGTTAAGATCGGGAAGGATCTCACTCCTCCATTCGATACCAAACGAGGTTTCAGACAAGGTGATTCCTTATCGTGCGACTTTTTCAACCTGATGATGGAGAAGATCATCCGAGCTACTGATTTGAGACGCAGCGGCACGATATTCTACAAAAGTATTATGCTGCTGGCGTATGCTGATGATATCGATATCATTGGCCATAATACACGCGAAGTCAGTGCAGCATTCTCCAGATTAGCGAAAGTGTCGAGTCGAATGGGTCTTGCAGTGAACGCAGATAAGACGAAATACCTAGTGTCAACAAATAAACAGTCCCAGCGTCTTGGAAACCACGTCACTGTTGACAACATCTCCTTCGAGGTTGTTAAGGACTTCGTCTACCTGGGATCCAGCATTAACTCTTTCAATGATGTTAGTATTGAGATAAAACGAAGGATAACTCTTGCCAACAGGTGTTACTTTGGGCTGAGTAGGCAATTGAGAAGCAGAGCCCTCTCTCGACGAACAAAACTCACGCTCTATAAGTCACTAATCATGCCCGTCCTATTATATGCAGCACAAACCTGGACGTTGAGCAGTTCTGATGAAAAGACTCTGGGAGCCTTCGAGAGAAAGATCCTTCGTAAAATCTTCGGTCCAATCTGCGTCAATGGCGAGTACCGAATTCGATGGAACCACGAGCTGTATGAGCTGTACGCTGACATCGACATAGTTAAGCGCATTAAAATCGAGCGGCTCCGCTGGCTAGGTCATGTTGAGCGAATGGAAAACGACGCTCCAGCGAAAAAAATATTCGATTCGGTGCCCGGTGGTGGTCAACGCAGAAGAGGACGCCCACATCTTCGTTGGAAGGATCAGGTGTTGGATAACCTGACCACGCTTGGTGTTTCCAACTGGCGCCAGCAAGCGCAGAACAGAAATGGCTGGCGCAATTTCTTATACGAGGCCAAAACCGACTTACGGTTGTAAGCGCCAGATAAGTAAGTAAGTAAGTAAGTGTCCTCCCGGAGTGTTTACAAAGGGCGAATCTACCTAAAAGAATTGCCAGAAAAGTTCCCTTGCTCCGACAAAAAAATTTGGCTATGAGGTTAGATTTTGCAAAAACACACTTCAATTGGTCAGGACCTGAAGAAGCTAAAAAGTGGCAAAATATTTTAATATTTTTGTTTTTGATTGCAGGGGTATGTGACCCCTTAACATCTCTACGCCTGAAAACATGCTTTAAACATCTTAGTATTGCTTCATCTCATTAGCTTTGTAGAAATTTGATAATTTTAATGAATAATGTATGTATGTACGTCTGACTAAATGTAAAATAAAAATACAAGAGTCCGTTTGTCCACACAATCTACACACATCCGCATAAGCTATTAATAAAATGGTTTTTTTTTTTGCATTATAAACTAATCATAATAAACATTTCTTAGCGCTTAAACCATAGCTTAAAATAAATTAAAATTTTTTTTATTTTGTTTAGAAAAAACAAAAAATTTCACATCCACAACTTATATTAAAGTATCTCTGATTAATTAACTGAAATTATAATTTTTAGAAATTAACGTTATTTTTAGTATTATAACCTTCGTTTGTCCATTTAAAACGCGCCGATTAGAGTGTGTCTCGTGTGGCTCCACAGCTGCTAATTAATTTCAGAGATAGTAAAAAACATTCTACAGTACAACATACTTCGAAATTCATAATTAAGAGAGGAAGTCTGTGGAACGTTATGAATCACAGTAGCTGATGCGGCTTATTAAGATTCTAATGGCTTGACAGATGAGCTAATTCCAAAGATGAATTTTGTACAGGCAGAAAATTTACAACGCTCTTTCAAGCAAATACTACATATGCAAACAAATAATACTATCCCTAGCATATGGCGTTCCATTGTGCAGGAATATGAAATGTACAATCCGTGCAATGGCGAAGCAACAATGGCGGATTGAACGTTTCCTATTCTTGTGCATTTTACCATGCAACGGCATATGGTAGGCAAAGAGAATACCCCTAATATTTATTCGCCGTGCAAAAATGGTAGGTAGGTACGTATGGTAAACAAAGAGAATACCCCTAATATTTATTCGGCGTGAAATAAAGTATATTTAGAACATTACTTACAGTTACTTTTTTTTAAATAAATAAAGCATCAAATAAATGTTGTTTAGAGTTTGGAAGTTTGTTTTTAATGTTACTCTCTTTTCGCTCTTTCCATTTCAAACAAATTGTATTGAGTTTTAAATAAAAGTTTCTAAATTTATTTAAAGAAAAGATAACATTTATTTAAAAGAAATAATGTTTCTAAATTTATTCTTTTTGTATATTCACGAATTATAAGTCAAAACAAACACCTATTCAAATTATTTTTGTTTATTTCCGAAAATATTCAAAGTTAAGCTTTTTTCGGTGTATTTTATAATAAAAATATGGCATTTATATTTTAATGTTGGCATTAATTTGAGTGTGTGTAAGCTATAAATACAATAATAATAAAATTTGGAGCTTAAATTAGTGCTTGATTTGCATAAATGAAACAATTAAGGAAGTATGACAGTTCTCAAAAAAGAAAACCAGTTTTTTTCGATTAATGTTCCATAATATTTTAAGAGTATGTATTCTTAATTTTAGGTTGAAACAAAAAGATAGAAAAAAAAACTTTGTTTTTATATAACGGCTCTTTGAGCCCACATCAATCCTTAAACGCAGTTTTCTCGAAAAGTGTTTCTTAAAATGAAGTTAGTAAAGTTTGTTAATGATGATCTGTCAATTGCTGCAGTTTCACTCGTTATAACTGTTTGAGTCTCTTTCAAACTTTATGTTGGCGGTTTACTAATAAATAACTCTGTATAACAATTGTTCAAAAAAAAAAAAAAACCCAAGGGGTCTCACGACTTAACTTAATGTTTTCGAGGTCGCTGAAACCGAATATGAAGTCAGTTTTTTCGAGTCACCCTAGGTTTTCGTACTACAGGGGAGCGGCTTTAATGTAGGGCTGGAGAGGGTTGATATACTTGACCGAACCCCATTACTTTTGAGACAGAAACATCCGACGCCTCCTTAGGGGCTCCCATACAAATTTTATAAAAAAAATAAACTCTTCATTTCAGCCCTTAAAAAGACTTTGACCGATCTTCTTATGATCGAATTGCGTTGTGCGTGTTATTAAATTTTTGTACACAATTGATTGAAAACTGGACCTACTAGATTTATGCCGACTCCGAACGGCTAATGTTCATGTTCTCAAGAAGCTTTACATGGCTTTAGTTCAGTGATGCACACGAGATGCTTTCAGAGCCGCTCGGCTTTCACATACAAGTCGTGTGTACGAAGGTACCGAACTTATACGACGCTAGCAGAGAATCAGTTTGCGTTTGCACTTCATGGAGTGAGAGTCTCATGCGCAAATTATTTTGTTAAATGCTGTACAAACGCAATATATGAATGAATTAAACATGTTTCGATCTTTTTGGCAATTTATTTATTTATTTTATTTAAACCCTTATCACGAGCCTTAATCTATCTATCAAAAAACACTTTGTCCTATAATTTTACTCAATGAGTGTAAAAGAATTTGCAAAAGTATTTCAGCTCGCACACACATACTAAAACAAAAATTTTGCGCTTGTATTGGAAGCTCTGCCAACGCTGTGCACCACTGCTTTAGTTCAGTGTCGGCCGACGCCTATGCACGCGTGCTTCGTGAAACTTCGGTTTTTTACACCGACATAAAACTGGCTGTCGTGCTTTTACACCGACGCTGCCGATTATTCGTAGCAAGAGCGCTCAGTCGATGTTTCGCTTTTGGCTAGTTAACACCACGCTTCTATGCAACTTATGTGCGCAATTTATTACGTAATTTTAAATGCTTACACGTAAAAAAATGTTCAACCCAATGTGGAAATTAACATATTTTTTCTTTAAAAATTGTTTTGGGGAAGCGAAAACTTAATTTGTCAGAAGAAAGTAGGGTGCGCTACCAGTGTTTTTTTTTTATTTTGAAGTAATATGCAATATAAATAATATTAGTTCTATTAGGAGTCGGTAAAATGTTATAAGTAAAATATTACTTTCCAAATAAATATGTAATATTGATATTAATAATATATATATGCATATTGATATTATTAATAAAATATTAATATTTATGTTATTATTAATTATTATTAATAACGCGGCCCCTAAACAATAAATAATATTGCACATTATTTACCTAGTAAGAAATTTCATTAATTTCAATTCACTTTCATATAAAAAATTTCTTTAAGACTCTTGCGAAGCAAAATTTTCACAGTGTATGCCAAAGAGAGATTCTTTGCTCTCACTTGGGCGCACACTACTACAAAACTGAAAGAACTGTGTATGTATTTTTTTGGCCGACACTGCTTTAGTTACTCTCTGAGGTTTGCCATTGTCTTCAGAGAGGTGACGACCGATCAAAAAAATTCATTTTGCTTTTGAGTTTGCTTTTGTATAGTACATTAACATTTACCTTAGCGACATGCAATATATATATCAATTTAAAGGGGTCCCTGAGAGGACTCATTACGCAATTTATTTTTTGTGGTTGTTATATCGTATGGTCAAAAACCGTAGCTTTACTGTCTTTCCATAAAATTGGCGACAATAGTGGCGAAGCTATAATTCTATGCATTATGCATTATGCATTAAGAGGTGTATCGTGGCTCCAAAAATGTTTATTTTATTTTCGTGATGAATGCAAAAACCTAATTTAAATGTGATCAAATTAAGAGTAAAAAGACATTTCTTTACGAATTTTTTTTATAAATATGGATAGACCAAATTTATTCAAACCTTTTGTACATTATTAAGTATCATTTAAATCACAATCTGTAATTTGTTTTTCCAAGAAAGTCTTTGGAAAAAGACGATTTGCATTTCAGCTCGAAATTATCTGAAATCAAAGATCATTAAAATTAAGTCAAAGTATCATCAAATGATCCCCCAAACATTTTCTGATTATTATTTTTTTCATTGTAAAACTGAGGTGAAGTGATGAAAACTGCTATTTTTCACGAAAAATGTCGCCATTTTGTAAGTGGAACACCACTTTAATGTAAAAAAAAACTAGTTGGTTGTGTTGTGGACACAACACAGGTACGTCAACGTAGGTTTTGACGTGACGGTGTTTCTTTATACGGTGTTGTTTGTGAGCAGTGTTGGTTGCCACGAAAAAACTGTTGAAATCAAAACTACCCTACAAACATTTTCTGAGTGCCACAAAAAAAAAATGACTCTAAAAAGAGTATTTCTTATGCGTGCTTTATGAGTACGCAATAAAAAAACTCATAAAGGAGTATTTGATATGATTGTAAAATAATTGGTCAAAAATAAGACTCCAAAAAGAGTATTTCCTATGCGTGTTTTATGAGTACGCAATAAAAAGACTCATAAAGGAGTATTTGATATGATTATAAAATGATTGCTCAAAAATACGACTCCAAAAAAGAGTATTTTTTATGCGTGTTTTATGAGAACCCAATAAAAAGACTCATAAAGGAGTATTTGATATGATTCGAAAATGATTTATGAGAAATAAGACTCCAAAAAGAGTATTTTTTATGCGTGTTTTATGAGTACGCAATAGAAAGAATCCTAAAGGAGTCTTTGATATGATTCTAAAATGATTGCTCAGAACTAAGACTCTAAAAATAGTGTTTTTTATGCGTGTTTTATGAGTACGATGAATGGCAAAATATGGAAATATTTGTATTTTTATTATTAATATTATTTATATTCTGAGGTTTTATTAACAGCATATCAATGCCAGAAATTAGTGTTTAATTTTGAGTCCACAAAGACTCATTTATATGAGTTCTAAAACAGTCCTTATTATGAGTCTTTAAAGTGTCTTTATTATGAGTCTTAAAAGAGTATTAAATATGAGTCTTAAAAGAGTCTTAATTTTGAGTCTTAAATGAGGCTTAAAGCAGTCATTATTATGAATCATATTTTGAGGCCCACAACCTACGAAAATGTACTCATAAAAGACTCTTTTGAGCGCATTATGACGCTAAAAACTCATTTATATGAGTCTTAAAAAACTCTTTTAAGAGTCATAATGTTTGCTGGGTAAATTTTTATTTTTGTTGTTGTTGTTGTTGTTGTTGTTGTTGGTGTTGTTGATATTGTTGTTGATTTTGATGATTTTGATGATGTGGATGATCTTGATGTTGATGCTGATGTTGATCTTGATGTTGATGCTGATGTTGATGTTGATGTTGATGTTGATGTTGATGTTGATGTTGATGTTGATGTTGATTTTGATGTTGATTTTGATGTTGATGTTGATGTTGATGTTGATGTTGATGTTGATGTTGATGTTGATGTTGATGTTGATGTTGATGTTGATGTTGATGTTGATGTTGATGTTGATGTTGATGTTGATGTTGATGTTGGTGTTGATGTTGATGCTGATGTTGATATTGATGTTGATGTTGATTTTGATGTTGTTGTTGTTGTTGTTGTTGTTGTTGCTGCTGCTGTTGTTGTTGTTGTTGTTGTTGTTGTGGTTGTTGTTGTTGTTGTTGTTGCTGTTATTGCTGTTGGTGTTGTTGTTGTTGTTGTTGGTTTTGTTTTTTTTTATTTGCTTCTTCATGGGTTGTGCTTTTCCTTGTTGCATTAACTTTGCATGCAATTAATCCAGCAAAAGTGATGCATATGCGTCATATTGGGCGGTTTCCTAAGGGGCCTCATGACGACGTCAATTTTTTTTTATTTTTGCCAAGTGCCCCAATAATTCACCTTCATTTTCGTTTCTTAAAATTTACTGTTACACCAGTAGCCACAGAGTTAAAATTCCATGCAACGTTTTTTCATGGTTGTCGCTACTACATTATGTGGTTGTCACCCTGAAATCATGACAATAAGAATTTTTTTGTAATTTAGTTGTGAGGCTTAATAACACATTTATGCTGTCGTAAAACAAAATTTACCACAGCACGTCTCCTGAGTGAGTAATAATTCCATGTAACGTTATTACATTTCTGTTACATAAGCTGCTATATTCATGACCTGGTGATGTCAAAATTTATTTCAAAATTTTTTGAGTAACAATTCATTGCAACGCCGCTGCATGAATGTTGCATTGTCGATCTTTGAGCGGTTTTCTCTGTCTCGCCATGACGTCAGAAATTTTTTGTCTGATTTTTTTGTGAGGGCTAAAAGCAGGCCTTTATTGGTGTATCATATTTTTAATCCTAGCACTTATACTCAGGGAATAATAATTCCATGTAACAAATGTTTAGTTGCGTTGCTTAAGCAGCTTCCACCGCGTCCCGATGACGTTTTGAATTTTTATTTTGTTTTTATTATGAAGTCAAGGAATTAACCTTTACGGTCGTATTATTTTTTATATCATAGCTCTTATACTCAGCGAATCATAATTCAATACAGCGCCGATGAATTTTGAAAAAATGCCTTTTTCAACTTTTTTGGGAACCTGCGCGGTAAAACGTAACTTCGTCACGTCAAAATTCTAAAACTTATTGTTGGTGGGGGGGGTAGGTATTTTATATGTAGAAAGTGTGTGCCAAGTTTGAATCGAATCGGTTATTTATTTTTTTTTAAATGCAAGCGCGTTTAAATTTTTTTCCTCGGAGTTACAGTCTTAGAGGAGAGTGGGCTAATTAGCTTATAACTTCGAGCCTTTTGCTGTGATTTACTTACATTTTTGGAACTATATTTTTAAAATGTTTAGCTATAAGACAAGATAAAAAAATCGATTTTTCAAAAATGACAGTAATGAAAAGCAGTAGTCAGCACCTTTCCAATGATACTTGGAATTGAAAATCAGGCAAAAGAAGAGAAAGGAGTTATACATATTTTTTTAAAAAATTCAAAAATAAAAATATATAAAAATCACTGCAAAAAACTAAACTTTTGATGCAAAATTTTTGATGCAGAACTCTGTAATTTTTTGGTTTACAATATATGTGATAACTTTTTGTGCTAAAAATATCATGGCAAAAAATTATCCATACATAACGTAATTTTTAGAGGTTTTTTCGAAACATTCTAGATATGGCGCTGACGGTTATAGTGAGAGACGAAATATTTGGGTAATCATCATAACATAAACCAAAGTTTATTTTGAGAGGGTGACTCGCACAACTTTTTTTTCCTCCATAGAGAGTGAGGCGCCTTAATGTATGTGTCCGGGTTACTGAGGCTGCATTATTCTTTATAATCTTGATTTGTATGGAAAATCTTAGGGATTTGCCAGTTCATTTCACGAAATTTCACAAAATATCGAATTTCAAAAATGCAAATTCTCATAGGCTCCTTGGTGCGATCTCCATCTATACGATTTCAATACGTTTACTCTAAAATTTGAACAAATCCAGTCAATCTGGCTAATATCCGACAGCATAAAAAAATACCTATAAGGGACAGGAATTAGTGACCGTAATGAAAAGCATTAGTCAGCACCTTTCCAATGATACCTCGGAATTGAAAATCAGGCAAAAGAAGAGAAAGGAGTTATATATATTTTTTTAAAAAATACAAAATAATTTTTAGAGGTTTTTTCGAAACATTCTAGATATGTAGCTGACGGTTAAAGTGAGAGACGAAATATTAGGGGAATCATCATCATAACATAAAGCAAAGTTTATTTTGAAAGGGTGACCCGCACAACTTTTTTTTCCTCCATAGAGAGTGAGGCGCCTTAATGTATGTGTCCGGGTTATTGAGGCTGCATTATTCTTTATAATCTTGATTTGTATGGAAAATCTTAGGGATTTGCAAGTTCATTCCACGAAATTTCACAAAATATCGAATTTCAATGGTTCTTGGATTTAAAAACTGATCTCAATAATATTTAATGATAGTGTCAGCGTCCAAATAATTTCTTTTAAAGATATAAAAGCGATTTTGATCGAACAATATTGTTTAAAATTCAAACATGGCATTGCTAGCCATCGCTCACTAAGGTTTTACCTGGCATATTTTAAGTAATACCCATTTATTGTCTTTATGTTGGGTGAATAAACTCTGTTAGACTCGACTTGAGAGTCTACAAAACTCACGCTTGCTTCTTTCTAATAACATGATGGCGTATCAAACCCCTCGGCTCATTTCATACGCTATACTTCTAAGTTCTACTCAATCATGCCAACTGTTAGAAGAGACAAAACCTTTTTGCGCAGAATAAAAAAGAAACATTACAAAAACCAAAGTCCAGTCATGTCATTGGCAACCGTTGACAATTCTCAGCCTGCCCTTTTTTATATCTGTCTATTCTTAGTGCATCCAAGTTGGACTTCGTTGTTGTCATTGAACTGCACTAATACGAGTATAACTTTAGACAACAACAACTGCAAAATAAATAATACAGAAACGCATGCGCGTGTTTAGAATTTTTATTAGTAGTTAGACCCTGCATACGCGCTGATAAGCAAAAATAAACAAAAACAACAATAAAGAAACAACAAGTCTGAAAATGAGAAAAAAAACAAAATGTAAATTTTACTTTCAACGAAGCAATGTTGCGAAATAAATAAATTAATAGAATTTTGTCAAACTTAATTTCAAACACGCCTGCGCGACAGTGTGGCAACGTTGCTTACCAATGCAAATTGTATGCTTAGCCCGTGTTTTTTTTTTTTTTTTTAATAGAACACATTAGCAATTAGCTGGCTTGGAAAAACTGTATAATTTAAACGCATTGGCGGCATTTTCAAAGAACGCACCAAAAACAGCAACAGACAACAACATGAGTCCTTCAGACCAGTTGGGTGCTGGTTATCATGTTACACCTAGTCACCAAGTGACGCCTTTGAAACTTATGCAGAATGACATAAAATAAATTCATCGTTTTGGTTAAAGTGTTTCAATTAAAGCAAAATTCAGTAGACACTTCAACAAAATGTCAAACGAAGCAAATGGTTTGAAAAGCAGCCGTCCAACTTGCCCGATCATTCATGGTCAACCAGATTAGAAACCTGATCATTATACCTATTGATCAGTGGCTAAGATATGTATTTTGTATTTTTATGCAAAGTTATCTATTTTGTGTAACAGCTGGCATTAGAGAGTGTTTTTGATTTGATCGCTAAAAGTTATTGATTTGTTTATTTCTTACAATTAATAATGTCTACAATAAAAATAGTTCTAGCTTTGTATAAATTTATTTGTTTACAGGGTTTTCTAAGCTTGTCACTTGCAAGAACAAGAATAAGAACATATGCACGGGGAAAAATTCTTTTCGAAGCTTTTAACCATATCCACCAACGTCGAGCAGGTTTACATACGGGCTCAAAAGGCTTTAGCCGCCCCCCTTTTTTGGGAATTTTTTGTATGGCAAAAAGAGAAAAAAAGCCCTAAAAGCCGTTTCAGCCCCTCCTTGGGCTACAAAACTGTTAGCACTCTTCCAACCCACTGGAAACTTTCCCATATATCATTGATATACATGGGTGTAACCTCTTTCACAGCTTTTCTGACGTCTTTTTAAAGCTTCATGAAGGGGTTTAAGCCCATAGATTTGAATGACCAAGGATGACACTTCCACAGTTTTCTTGATACTCTACACTGAAAAAAATATATATGCTTAAAATTGAACACAATGTGTTCATAATTTGACTTTTTTTTCATACGATTTTCAACATTTTTAAACACATTTGCTCTTACTTTGACGAAATTTGTTGCAAGCTATTTCTTAAACACAAATATCATCAAATTAATAACAACTGTCGTCAATTTTAAAACATTTTTTTTTCAGTGTAACGTTGATATTTTTCCAATTATGGTTATCTTGTTGGAAAAACAAGAATAATGGCATTTTTTCTTACAAAAATAAGTTGGCTGTATCGCGGACACACCTGTAGGTTTCGACGTTACAGCGTATCTTTGTCCTTTTCCTTATTCTTGTCCTTTTCCTTTCCTTTGATTTCAAACTTTTCCTTAATCAAACTCTTGTTTTAATATTTGAATAATGTTCAGTATTATTGTTGAAATCCTCTTTCTAATCCTAATCCTTGTCCCAATTCTTTTTCAAACCCTTGTTCTATTCCTTGTCCTTTTCTCAAACATGTCCTAAATATTGTTTTAGGTGAGTTTATATTTTCTTATCCTTGACTCAATTCTTATCGAAGACCTTTTCGCAATCCTTGTCAGAATTCCTAGTCTTTGTCCAAATCTTTGCATTCATCCTTTTTCTAGTCCTTCTCCTAGGCCTTATCCAAACCTTTAACCTCATATTTTTCCTTATTTTGATTTTAATTTTGTTTTTATTTTTAAATATATTTGTGCTTTTGCTTTTGTATTTGGTTGCTTTAAGGGGTTCCCTAAGATGCCTCATGACTACATTATTTTTTTAGTTTTTAATTTAATCATCGATCATATGATCAATGATCTCGTTTCATAAAATTAACTGTAGTGTTAATAGTCGTGGAGTTGTAATTCCATGCTTCGTTTTAAATTTTAATTCAAAATCAATTTTGAATTTTTAAGGTCTATCGTGAATAATTTTTTCGGCCGAAATCGGAGAAGGGAGTTTCCGTTTTTTTAAGATAAAGCACAAGAACTTCTGGGAAATTTTTTATGCAAAGTTATTCATCAACCATCAATATTCATAAGTGTAAAAAAAACTCTTTACCTGCTATCTCTTTTCCGAATTCGGGCGAAAAAAATATTCATGATAGGCCTGGATAATTAAAAATAAAAAATTCTACTACCTGTGAAATCTATTGGCGGAATAATGTTTTTAAATTTCAGCCCAATCGGCTCCAAAAACTATGGTAAGACGTCCAAGAATACCGAATATAATCTTCGCTATACCAGAAAAACATTCAAATATGAAGGTGGCAATATAATGGTGTGGGGATGTTTTACTTACCATGGTGTTGGGCCTGTAGTCAAGCAAATAAAAAAAATCATTATTTTCATATCTTGTAGGAAGTCATGCTTCCATATGGTGAATGGGATATGCCAGAGGTGGGGAACCTGTGGCCTTTTTGAATTTTTCATGTGGCCTCGACGATTATTCAAATATATTCAAATACATAAAAATAAAAATATTTCATAAATTTTTAATAAAATAGCATGTATGAACACTTTGTCATCCCTTTATTGTCAATATTTTTACTTTTGAAAAACTGAATTTAAAAAAAAAAATTATTTGAACAGCAATAACTTTACAAAAGTTATATTTATCGGTATTGAAACTTATGTGGCCTCCTTTGTTACTGCTATTTTAAATGTGGCCTCTCAGGGTAAAAGGGTTCCCCACCTCTGGGATATGCCATTAAAATGACAATTTAACACACTTCGGGTCTAGCAAAGAAATGGTTTTCGGACAAAATTTTCGATTGAAAATTTGTTGAAAATAGTTAAAGAGAAAATTGGACCAATTGAACAAAACCACAAGGGGCAAAAGTTCAACAAGCTTGGTATGGTATTCTGAAAAGCACTAGCCGGGCCTTGGTGGACTTAACGCCGGAAAGATGTTGAGGAATGATAATAATAAGGATAATACTACTCAATATTAGCTACAATGTTATTTTCCCTAACTTTTTCATGATTTTTAACAATGACCCTATTTTTTTGTCAACTATGTGCCCATATTTTGATCATGAATGATTTCGTTTGGGTTTTTTATTTTTTTTAGAAAATAATATTTTTGTTTAAGGTAATGGAAATTGCAATACTATGATAACGCCATAAAAAACATTATAACAAATCGTATTTTTCATCAGCTGTTATGTTTTATGAAGAAAAGATGAAATTTTTTGATAGACCCTATTTTTTCCTCCATTATTGTATAAAGGTTGTTGAATTTATATGCAACAAACCAAGTTTTAATTGCAACTTTCTATCTATGCACTGAGAAAAAAATCAACCTCAAAATGGGTTAATCCAACCAAAAACACACTTGATTTTGCTCCATTAAGATTTTTGGTTGTTTTAAACAACATATGGGTTGTTATAACTGAAATGAAATATAGTTGATTTAACAATATTTCATTTTAGATTAACTTCAAACGAGTTTGAAATTTTTAACAAAAATCCTTTTAAACTAACATCGAATATGGTTGAATTAATAAATAAAATGTTTAAATAGTTTAACCACAAACCATGTAGAACTAAACATATTATTGGTTAATTTAAACAAAACTATGTTTGAAATTAATAACAAAAATTCATTTTAAATTAAGCTCAGCTGTGCTTGAAATCAAACATTCCCAAGTTTGATGTTTTTAAACATAAATTTATTTAAATTGAATACGATACCTGTTGATTCAAATACGAATTGTTTGATATATTTAAACATACATTTGTTTAAATTGAATAGGTTACCTGTTGATCCAAACATGTAATTATTTGATATTTTTAAATATGGTTTCAAAATTTGATTTTAAATTGAGTCCTTACCTGTTTTTCGTTATTACCATTCATTGAAAAGAATAAAAAGACAATGTATATTTTAACATTAAATTATATTGTTATAAAAACTTATTTCTAACATAACTTTTTCCATTATTAATTGAATGAATATGTAAAGGTGGACTAGTACAATAAGATATATCTTTTATATACATTTTGTTGTTTAATTTTTTACCTATCTCATAAGATTGGAAATGTTGATCGAAACCTATTATTTCAATAAGCAATACGTCTTCCATGAAAGCTGGACTGAGACTCAAGTAGTATTTTTTTTCAGTGCAAAGCTTTCAATGAGCTTTTATACATAAACAAAGTATGCTTGTATAGAGTTTGATGACCACTGCTTTAGACCAGTGTCGGCCGACGCCTATGCACGCGTGCTTCGTGAAACTTCGTATTTTTACACCGATATAAAACTGGCTGTCGTGCTTTTACACCGACGCTGCCGATTATTCGTAGCAAGAGCGCTCAGTCGATGTTTCGCTTTTGGCTAGTTAACACCACGCTTCTATGCAACGCATGCGCGCAATTTATTACGTAATTTTATATGCTTACACATAAAAAAATTTTGAATCAAATGTGGGAATTAGAATATTTTATCTTTGAAAATTGTTTTGGGGAAGCGCAATGCTTAATTTGTCAGAAGAAAGTATGGCGCGCTACCAGTTTTTTTTTATTTTGAAGTACTATGCAATATAAATAATATTCTTACAATTAGGAGTCGGTACAATGTTACTAGTAAAAGATTACTTTTCAAATAAATATGTAATATTGATATTAATAATAAATATATGCATATTGATATTATTAATAAAATATTAATATTGATGTTATTATTAATTATTATTAATAACGCGTCACCAAGACAATAAATAATATTGCACATTATTTACCTAGTAAGAAATTTCGTTCATTTCAATTCACTTTCATATACCTGCATTCATTTAGAATGCCGCTTAATGTTAATAATAAAAAATTTCTTTAAGCCTCCTGCGAAGTAAAATTTTCACAGTGTAAGCCAAAGAGAGATTCTTTGCTCTCACTTGGGCGCATACTACTACAAAACTTAAAGAACTGTGTATGTATTTTTTTGGCCGACTCTGCTTTAGACTCTTACCAAAATCTATATAAATCAACTCACTGTTTTTTACTTTCTAGTTCATAATGTCTTCAATTACTCTGAAAGTTTTCTTTCCAGTCCCCTACAGGTAGTCATTGTCAAAGGATTGTTTTATTTTTTTTCGATTCACAGGGCATAACTGAAGAAATCCGAGTGGAACTGTTAAAAATGAGGATGTCTAGTATCAAAAAAAAAAAAAAAAAAATTGGGTAAAAGAAAGTTTACCCTTTACTTCCTAAGTTATTTTCATTATGCGGCATTGAGAAGAGTTAGGTTTTAAGACTTGTGACAAATTCACACAGTATTGAGCACACTTAAAATTTCAACTTCATTGTTCATTTTAAATATCAATGCTTATGTGTAAAAGATCAAGTCTTATGAAGGTTTGTGCTATTTACCTGACGTCACTTAGCATACGAAGTAGACGTTGTTCCATTCGTTTTTGTCAAATTTCAAACTAAAAGTGTTTGATATCAAAACTTATGTGCAGAATATCTAATGTGAGTAGTTTTTCTAGAATTTTTAGAGATTTTATCATATTGATGACGTCACTTCGATCGGAGATAGGCATGGTTTTCTTTCGATTTTCTAAATTTTAAAATTAGAGTTTTAGAATAAGAACTTCTGTGCGAAATTTCAAGGTCTTAGTCTTATTTTTGTGACATTTTTAGATATTTTACCATTTTGATGACGTCACTTTGTATGGTAGGTAGGTGTGCTTCTCTTCCAAATTTAACAACTTTTAAATTTTGAGTGTGCATTTGGAACCAGAGCTTTTATGTAAAACTCCAAGTAATTAGATTAATTTTTATGGAACTCTTACAGATTTCAACATTTTGATGACATCATCTTGTATGAGAGGCGTAAGCGTGGTTTTCTTTCGATTTTAAAAAACTTCAAAATTAGAGTGTGTATTTGGAATCAGAACTTTTATTCAAAATTCCAAGTATTTAGATTCATTTTTATGGAATTCTTAGAGATTTTAACATTTCTATGACGTCACCTTGCATGAGAGGTAAGCGTGGCTTACTCTCGATTTTGACAAATTTCAAAAGTAGAGCTTATATTTGAAATCAAAGCCTCTGTGCAAAATTTCAGGTGGTAAGACAAATTTTTGTGGAATTTTTTCCAGTTTTTTACGTCAGTTTGTATGGTAGGTAGGCGTGATTTTCTTCTCATTTTAAAAAAATTTAAATTTTGAGTGTGCATTTGGAAACAGAGCTTTTATGCAAAATTCCAAGTATTGAGATTAATTTTTATGGAATTCTTAGAAATTTTAACATTTTGATAACGTCACCTTGTATGAGAGGTAAGCGTGGTTTTCTTTTGATTTTGGCAAATTTCAAAATTAGAGCTTATACTTGGAATCAAAGCTTTCGTGCTTCTGTGTTACATGGGTTTTGATTAATTTTTGTGGAATTTTTAGAGATTTTACCATATTGATGACGTCACTTCGTATGGGAGGTAAGTGTGGTTTTCATCCGACCTTAACAATTTTAAATCTTAACAAAGCCAATGTGCAAAATTTTATGTGGTTTGGAATTTTAAGAGTTCGTTTTGATGTAGTTACTTTGCATAGAAGGTGGGCTTGGTTTTTGGCCGACTTTGGCAAATTTTAAGCGTGGATTAAGTGCTTGGAATAAAAATTTATTTTTTATTTCGATTATTAATTTATCTATTTTTTAGATTTTGATTTAGTCACTTTGCATGGGAGGTAGAGGTGTGGTTTTCATTCGATTTGGCTCATTTCCAAACTTGATCTTCGTATTTTAAAAAGAAGCTTTAATATCAAATGACGTTACGATAGCTTCAAAATTACGGCTGCAACCGGGATGATACACAGACCATATACGCCTCACGCAGTTTACCTACCAGAGACCTGCAATTATTCTTGTTTTTGAGTCATTGGTTGACTAACACAAGAAAGAGTGTTAGTGGATTTAAGTCAAAGAAGAATTTGCACTCATATCCACTCATACTCGTTCGCTCACGGCACACAAAGCTACAAGGATTAAGTTATTTGCTGATATGAACCGGTGCAGTGCTCAACTCTCTCATTGACTCAATGTATTTATTTTGCACACCGTAATGACTCACAACACCAATAAACACCATGAGTTCAGTAGAATGACTTAAGTACTTAGAATCATTTTTAGTTCAGCTTTCTTGTTATTTAAATTTTTTTGAAACAAACTATAATTGTGTCGTCTTCTATCTTTGGGTATAGGAACTCATAAAATGGATCTAATTACACAAGCCTTTGTATACTTTATACAAAACTTTGTATAATATTGAAATTTTTTACTTTTATAATTAAAACATTATTTTTAGTATTAAGAATAGAGTTTCCATTTTAAAACTATGTGAAATTGGTCCAAAAACTTTTGTCATTATGTATAAAACTTGTGCACTTATGCATAAACATTGACAAAAGCAAACTTGTATAATCTTAATATTGTTTTTTTTTCTCGGTGTAACGTTGTCGAAATAAGTTTTGAGTATTAATCGACAGTTGTTCAGTTTATTTTTATGAAAAGTAGTTACTTTAAAAACTATTAACTATGTCGAGCTCTAATTCCCGTTTTGTGAAACAGATTTAAATTTATAACGGTTCATGTAAGAGTTGATTTTTTTGTAGTGTTGTTGGCTTACTTATTACTATCGTATCGCGAATTCGTCATTACTATAGATGATGAATTTCGAAAAAGTAGTGCTGAAGCTTATTAAAGGCGGTAAGACTCTTTATAAATAATTGTTTTTTTAAATCTTTCGCATGATAGCCCGGCTTATCTGGCCATATGTACACTGTTTTGTAGATAAGTGCATCCGTAAAATGAGCTATGTTTTCAATAATTCTACATTAATTTTGCTTCGCACATTTTTTTTTTCAATGAATGAATCCTACTCATGCCGGAAATTGTGGAACGTGTTTTTTTAGAATGTTTGTTTTGCATTTCTATGTTAAACAAATTTCGCTTGACTCACATATAGTCGAAAATACATACATATACACAATATTCTATGGAAGAATCAGATAATTCTTTATGATGTTGCAAATTGCACAGTGGGTACATTTTTTTAGCTGCTTACGCAAAAGAGTTGTGATTTGAAATAAAATCTTCGGTATTATTATGTTTGTTCATAAGAATTTCCCAAAGTTTTTGAGCTGCTCGTTTTCATATATTTAAGAAATTTCGGAAAAGATTTTCTTCCATGAAAACATATGATAAAATTAGCCCATTTCGCCCCTAATAAAGAAAAATCGCGTGTGATTTATTTGTGAATTCTTGAAGGCTGACTTGAACTTCTGGGATACTTAATTGAAATTAAATATAATCGAATTAAGAATGTCTGACTATGAATATGTTTGTTTTGACTGTATAAAAATGACAATCTAATGACCATTTCTAAAAGCCATAAATTTGTTTCTTTACGGCCGATTATTTTCGTTTGGATTTCATCAAACGACTGATCTAAACATTGGTTTTTTTTTTTTCAATTCCTAATGAATGCAACTTGTCTATCTTAAAATTTGTGTTAGTCTGGCAAAGTGTTTCTTTTACGGTTTAAGTGGCTTTAGTGATTCGAGGAGGTGGCAACATCATTGAACTAATTTGTTCCACTGTTGGTTGTATGATGTTTATACCTACATAGAATTCATTCAGTATTTTTATTTTATTTTTTTTAATACTCATGTGGGGGCAACACATTTTAGCTGATTGTTGTTGTTGTTTTGAGTTTGTCTACAACATTCATTCATTCATTCATTCATTGGGTCTGCAAATCACGTGCTGAGCGTGATATTTACAACGCACATTAAACGCACAAACGAACTCACACAAATCTTACCTGTTGGTAGGCTCAGGCATTGAATCGGGAACTGAATTTGAGGAAACCAGGCTTGTTTTGGACAAAAAGAACTGCATAGATTGTGAAGCACAAAGAGTTCCTTTGCACGCAGTTGTGGTTCTTGAACGTGTTCGTCAGACGTAGTGGCGTGCAGAGACGAAAAATCGAGGCATTCGATTGAGTACTTTATTTGAATGACCGGAACGTGGTCAGGCAGACAAACCTTTAAGTAGCGCGCTCAAATGAAAAAAAAGCCGAAACGGTTTGCATAGGCGAGTGTTTTTTTGCACTCTACACTTAATAAGAGGAGATAAAAATTAATTTTGGCTACCGAAGATGGTTTAAGAGAAAATCGAAAAATGGGTCATTATCTTAAGTTTAACTAATTTGGCTTAATACTTAATCAAAGCTTCAATGGACAAGAATATATTGGAAGATTCTGCAAGAAAATATTTTAAAACTATCTCATAAGCCCGGTGTTACTCGGGAATTTTTTTGATGCAGAGCAATTAGCGATAGCCTGGGGAAATTAGCTTCCCAATTGAATAATTTTGTACTTATTTAAGTTCTGTGTAATATTACTGGTGTAGTTGTCGAATCGAACCCATATTGCTTAGATCTTAAGTTCTAATAGTCATCTCTTTTCTCAATATTAGCACGCTAATGCTCTAGAGCAGCGTCGATCACGTAGTATCCTCACGAGGTAAGCGACACTTCGTCTTTTTACGTACACACGAAAGAGTAAATGAGACAAATGCTGCTGCTGTGGTCGATAGTGCTCTAGAGCAATTTACCAACATGTTCATAGAGATGCCAAGATATCGCATTTGAGGTTTTGGAATTGTATGGGAAATAATACCCGTTGACCAATCTCGTTAATACTTTTGGTGGGAATTACTTTTAATAATAGCTACATAACAGGTCATTCAATAAGTCCGTAGGATAAGTAAGAAAAAATAAAATTTTAATAAAACTCGATTAAATTATTCAACAGAGTTGCCCTCAAGAGTGATACAACGACTATAACGATTTTCCAACTTTTCGATACCACTTTATAGTGCGATTTCTATCTCTCGTCAAAATAGGCGTCAGTTTCAGCGTTTACTTCATCATTGGACTTGAATTTCTTTCCAACAAGCATTCTCTTGAGATCTGAAAACAGGAAAAAGTCGCTGGGGGCTAAATCTGAGAATACAGAGGGTGGAAAAGCGATTCGAAGCCCAATTCATTCAATTTTACCATAGTTTTCATCGATTTGTGACAGATTTGTTCTTTTGCAAATGTGGGTGTTTCTTTGCGATTTCAGCCTTCAATCGATCCAAAAGTGCACAGTAATAGTTGCTGTTGATGGTGGTTCTTTTTTGGAGATAGTCGATGAATATTATTCCTTTCACATTACAAAATAGTCACGGTTCGTCGACTGTCTACTCAGCTGACTGTTTTTTGGATTCTGGTGTTTAATAGTGAAGCCATGTTTCATCCATTGTCACATATCGATGATAAAATTCGATTTTATTGCGGTTTAACGGCGCCAAACACTCCTCTGAAGCATCAATTCGTTGTGTTTTTGGTCGACTGTGAGCTCACGCGGCACCCACTTTGCACAGAGCTTTCGCATGCCCAAATGTTTGTGTAAAATGGTAAAAACACTACCACCTGATATCTTTACAATGTCAGCCAGCTCGTGAACCTTCAATTTGTGATCGTTTATAACCAATTTGTGAATTTTTGATGTTTTCTGGAATAACAGCCTCACTGCGCTCTGCATCATTTGTGCTGGTACGACCACGTTTAAATTCAGCAATCCACTTTTCTACCATTTGTCTCGATGGAGCAGAGTCCGGAAAATGTTGATCAAGCCATTTCCACCGTATTTTTTTTTCATCAAAAATGCTTGATCAAAACTCGAAGTTCACTTTTTTCCTTTTTTTTTTTTCAATAACAAAAGTTGCACGCAAAATACTATAATTCACGAATCAATAGTCACATTGTTGTCAAATTTATATACGTATCGTTTGAAGGTTAGTACTAAATAAAAATCATATGGAAAAAAATCTTGTAACGCCATCTATGTGTCATCCTATGGACTTTTTCAACGGACTGTTACATTTGCTACAATTGGAGGAGTGTTGCTTTGCAAGAAGATTATGGCCGCCGTCATTATCGTCCTTCTCAGCGAATAATATCAAATATAGTGAAGAAATTTGAAGAAAGTGGATCAGTCACAGATATTTTAAGTGCATCATCGTAATGTACGTTCCACCGAAAATATCGGTGTTGTTTGAGAAAGTGTAGCTGAAAACCCAAATTTGTGAGTTCCAAGGCGCTGTATGCAATTGGCATTATCTTACCGCTTGTTATGGCGTATTCTGCATTTGGATTTGTATTTTCATCTAGACTTCATGAAATATCGCCCAAAAGAAAAATAGCAAAAGAAAAAAAAAAATAAAAATTACCCAATAGTTTTCCTTGAAAAGTTGGGTGATTCTTCATATAAATCGCGGATGGCGCGCATCGCGGTACAGCTGAGCACACGAATCACTCGCGTCACCCGTCACTCCGACGTCGTTATTATTTTTTGGAACTCTTTGCATACCAAACAAACTTCTTGTTTTGAAAAGTGCAAGTATTTCCCTTGTACGAAATGTTTTAACAGATTTCTCAGCATGATTCATTGAATTAAAATGGGTCGTGAAAATTCTGTTCATTTCGTACAACGAAAGTTTATCTCCTGGGAACAATGCAAAAAATTGGGTGATTTTGTTTTTTTTTGGTGAATTTTCGTTTTTGGATCATTTTTTAAAAAATTTGTTTGAGTGATATTTTGTTTTTTCTTTTTAGGCCATTTTCTATGTTTGGGTGATTTTGCATTTTTTTTTTTTTTTGTTGGGCGATTTTTCTTTTGAGCAATATTTCATGAAGCCTCTCATCTATACAAAGTCAACTCATACTAACTCATAACATTAGAAGTCTGCCGACCATGGACAGTGCAGAATATACGACGATTGAGTTCAGGAACAACTAGCATTAAATGCTGATTTATGGGAGCAAATTTTCTTCAGCGATGAGGCCCATTTCGTGCTAGGTGGATACGTGAATAAGTAAAATTGCCGTTGGCTTTGAAAATCTCCAAGCGATTGTGGAGAAGCTATTGCATTCGCATAAAGTAACTTTCTGGTGTGCATCAGAGAACAACTTGATTGCATTCAAATGGCGTTTCGAATGTATCCTGAATATACGAGCACCGAATGTGCCTTCTGCATTAAAATAAATGCGCGAATACATGCATCAATCGCTGAGGATACGAATACCATAGAGTAAGAGTGGTCGCGATTACGAATGCCTGCGAATCAAGAATACCCAACGAAGCGAGACATGAGCAACATTCGCCAAAAGCAAGGAAAATTCATGCTTTTATGTCCATTCGCACCAAGGAAAAAATGTTAACCGCAGTCTGCAGTGTTGATTTTTTTGTATACGAAAAATCTCATGTGAAAAAAAAAAGATTTGTGCCGTACACGCATGGCTATGGGATGACAACCACTGCTATAAGCAATAGAAAAAATATATTTTGGAGTTGCCGCAAACCTTTTGCAATGTTTTTTAGATTAAGCAGTACAACAGCGAACAAAAAAAATGCCCATCTCTTTTAAAACTCATTCTCAAAGTAACGGGAGAATGCGTATTTGTTGGAGAACGAAAGCAAAAAAGAAATTCATGCATCAACACTCGAGACACTCGAGTGTTTAGCGAAGCATCCGAATGTCTGCATTGTCTGGATGGTGCCTTTGTATGTATTCGCAATCGTTACAAACTGTGCTTAGCATCAATCGTTGTTTACGAACTTGAGCTGTATGCGTGCATTAATTTTTGTGTACGATTGTGGCTGACGACGATTGTAATTCGAGTGGCAAAAAATGACGATTGGGCTTGTGTTAATCTCTGGTGTGCATTTTGGTCTGGTGGTATCATTGGTTCGTATTTTTTGTAAAACGCTAACCGTAACGGTTGCATCTTGAGTGCTATGGTCGTATGTTACCCGACGCTCATATCATCACTGACTTTCTAGGGACTTTTTAGATTTTCTATTGAGCTTAAACATTGAAAATCGAATGACTGTGGAAAAAACAGCGAATGTTGAGTACTAGTGGAAGATGACAACGCAGTTGGAAGATTTAAAAGCACAAACATAGTCTTAATTATCGAACTAAAGGGTCCGCCAAATAACTTTTTTTTTTGAAAATGCTATAAAAAAAACGACAGAATATTTTCTCAAATTTCTTTTTTTATTTGAATGAACAATCCTTCCGGTTAATAATGGAAAATAATTTCATTCAAATGGCTGCCTCGGCTGGCCATGCAGTAGCCTACACGATCGGTCCAATTTTTAAGCTCATTATCGATTGTGTGCAGCTGTATTTCACAATTCACGAATATTGTCCTTTAAAGCATCAATTGTCTCTGGCTTGTCGGCGTAACACTTATCTTTGAGGGCACCCCACAAACAATAGTCCAACGGTGTCAAATCGCAGCTCCGAGGTGGCCAAACGACATCAGGTGGCTCTGCGGCTGATAATGCGATCTTCAAAAATAGGGCGTAAAACATCGAGTGTAGCTTCGGCTGTGTGGCACGTAGCTCCGTCCTGTTGAAACCAAATGTTGCCAATATCCTTCTCTTCAATTTCTGTGAACAAAAATTCGTTCAACATGGCGCGATAACGATGGCCATTGACTGTAACGGCCACTCCTTGCTCATTTTCGAAGAAAAAATGGCCCAATTATGCCTCTGGACCAAAATCCGCACCAAACAGTGACTCGTTTTGGGTGCATCGGCTTTTCAATGTATGCGTGCGGGTTTTCTGTGCCCCAAATGCGACAATTTTGCTTGTTTACATACCCGCCAAGATCAAAATGAGCTTCATCTGAAAAGATGATTTTTTTGGCAAAATCGGCATCTTCTGTAAGTCGATCGCAGGCCCACTCAGCGAAGCGAAAAGGCATTGGATGGTCAGTTGGCTTCAACTCCTGAACCAATTGGACTTTGTATGGCGTCATACCAAGGTCTTTATGCAAAATTCATCTCAATGATGTCTCCGAAATGTTAAATTGTTGAGAACGACGGTGAATTGATGTTGATGGCACTTCACGCACACTTTCTGCCCACAGCAGCAATATTCTCGGGTTCACGCTTTGGTTTATCGATGCGGATGCCAGTTTCTTTCACTTTTTTCATAAGATAACGAACATACGGAGCTGACGGTGCTTCTGTTCTTCCAAAATCCGTACGCAATTTTCGCACACATTCTGCAACATTACCATGATTTTCAAAGTAATGTCGCAATATTTCCCAGCGTTGTTCAAGCGTATACACAACCATATTCGTTCAGCGGAAGGATAAAACTAATTATCTGTCAAATCAGACATAAACTAAGTGTTACCATTCACTAGTTGAAGAAAAAAAAACGTTAGATGGCGGACCCTTTACAATAATCGAGCTATGGAAAAAAATCGATTCCACTCTTTTCGCCACGACTATAAAAAAAAATTTGCACTACCGAAATTTTCTCAACATACTTACTACCTACTTATCAGGGACATACCATTCATATTATCCGGTCCAAATTCATTTCAATTTTTCCGCACTTACGCTTTTCTGTCACTGTTTTCTTTCGCCAGAAAATGCAAAGTCAATCAGCCTCATTCCGTTACTGGTGGTGTTGTTATGGAGGCTTAACTTTCCAACTGTTGGACCAAATATATTTTCTAGGCTTCTTCAGGGTGCTCATAGAAGCTTTCTTTGTTCACATTGTTCGAAGCGTGCGCACTTATCAATCTTTTAATAAAAAATTTTGCCTTGAAATGGATTATGACAAGTCGTTCGCAGTCTTTTGCCAACCACAAATCCGTATCCAAACTCGTGTTTTTCCGCATGACCGTTGTAGTAGATATCACATTATGTTTGCCGAGAATAAGCTTGTCCCTTCCATCCCATTTCTTAGATTACAGTGATATCAGCTTTGTATCTTTCCAAGATATCTATCAGTTGGATAGAGATACCATCTCAATTAAGGGTTCGGACGTTCCAAGTGCATATCCGTAAATCGTTGTCAGGTTTTTCTTTTTCTCTTCAGATTTAGGAATAATTTAAATCATATTTCTTAATTGTCTCATTGAAATTTCATTTTACGTGATGGTTTCATTTATTAATTAAATTTCATTGAAATTTAATTGTTTCATTTTATTAACCTGATGCACAACTGTTTAAAGGGATGCAACCTGCTACCGTTTCTAGCAGACACCATGGAGAGGTTTCAGTCAACTTGAGACGATTTTGACATAGATAAAGCCGGCCTCTCGAGGTTGAGGCAGTCAGACACGTTGTAATGTGAAACTCACCTCCATAACCCTCCCACGTTGCCTTGTGAGGATCGTCCTCCAATTTCTTGACATAAGTGTTTTACTAAGGTGGCAACATTTATACATTTTTTTTCATATTAAGCGATACGGCTTTATATCCATCCATAGTTGAATAAATAAGGTTGTCTCGTGGCTGATCGTACTCTCTTCTCAGTACCCATAATTGTCAAAATCAATGAAAAGCAACAACAACAACTTCAACGGCTTTTCATGTTATTAATTTTCGTTTTCAGATTTTGTATGAGCTGTCAACTTCGATTTGACATTTATGGGAACTCGCTCTCACCCATGCGACAACCTTATTTATTCAACCATGTATCCATCCATAAAATTAAAATGACTGCTTGTGAAATTTTCATCTAAATCTGTCATAAAATCGTCGACCTTATACATGTTTAAAACTATTGTATTTATAAAATACATTACGATATAAAATACATTACATCCAGTGCTCAAAAATATGAAATTCTTTTCAGGCGAATATTCCGCTAAGGTATCCACACTATCTCAGAGTCACTCAGACCGTTTGTAGCAGCAGTACTAGCTCATTCATAAATTCACTTAGCTGATTACTGATAAATTGCGAAGTGCGAACCCTACGCAAACTAGTTGATATGGAACTCAAACAAATGTTATTCTTTAGCAGTTTTAATATAGATACCGTTGACATTTTTTTCTAAATTTGCTTCAATTAAAATTTGACAGAGCAAATTTGAAATTTAAACAAAAAAATTCAAAACGAATTTCCTTGACTTAATGAAGTTCGAGTAGCTTGCTGCGTTTAACGAACTCTTTAATGCAACTCCCTAAGTGACACATATTGACATGCATTATTCTTCTTCCACTCCATGGCAGCAATAACACTAAAGTACTTACATTATTTGTCATGTTTCCGGTAAGTGTTTTTTTTTTTTTTTTTGTTAAATTCTTGTTTCGTATTTTTGACATGTTCTTCGGTAGCTACCCTTCTTGGCTACCAAAGACACACAATCTGGAGTAGTAGTTCGATAAGAATTCTTCGAATGCGTTTTTTTTCGAAGTTTGTTCTTTAAAGCGTATGTAGCTTGATTTCCCATAAAGTTCTTTTGACTTTTGTTTTATTATGCTTTTGACGTTTCGAAGCCAGTGAACAAATTTGACTTATTACCAAAAATTTCCATACAAATGAATTCTATTTTGACAGCAATTTAAAATTTATTTAGTGGAGCTGGGAACTGGCCTTATGTCGTGAATAAATGCTTAAATTTATTGTTTTTCTTGAGTTTGTTTTTTGTTTTTACTTATTTTGAAAATTGTATGTGAAGGGTTATGTTGTATTTTGTAAGTAATGGGAATTGGAAGTTATTTGTATGGAAATTCATTGTTTTATTGCGTTACTTAAACGTGTGTGAAGTTGTGAAATAGTGAAAAATATGGCCTTTAAATAAAATGTGTTGAAAAAACAGTTATTTTATTCAAAGTTGATGTTTGTGAAATGTGTGTGCTTTTAGTGAGGGTCAATTCGAGGAGTTAATTCCGAATATATTTATGTGGAAAATAACATATATTAGCATGTTTTTCTATTGACATGACATGTTAATTATGAAATGAAGAAAAGACTCAAATATGAAACATATTAAGCTTAAAATTTAAATAATTTAATTTTACTGAAATTGTTCTAACTTTTTAATAATAATGGTAATGATAATAAATAATACAGTAGACGCTCGAAAATTAGAAATCTCGGAAATTCGAATCCTTCGGAAATTAGAACTAGCGTTTTTAACACATTACACGTTTTTTTTTGTTTGCTTTTAATACTGAAAAATTGCATAGTCGTCATCTATACTATTATATAAAAGGGTTCTCTCGAATTTTTATCGTTCAATCACGGGATAACCGCTGAACCGATTTTAATAATTCCTTCACTATTCAATTGGTATATTAAGCGACCCTGCTACTGGGTACTACGTTTTTGGTAAAACTTTGTATTTAATGATTTAAGAATTCATGCATTTTAATCCATGCTGCCATTATATAAGCAGCACAAAATGTCATCAAACAATAGCTAAGCTATTTGTTGAGAGAGAGAGAGAGAGAGAGAGCTGAAAGTCTACAACTCACCGCGCTGCCATCTTAAGTGGATAGTTGCACTCAGTTAATTTCTGCTGCAGTGTTGCCATAAGGTCAATATATCGTATTTATTTTGGTTTTACTGAGACGAAACTCTTTTAATTTCAATAAGAAGTCACTCTTTTTATTTCAATAAGAAATAATCTCAAATTATGTAAATAAAATAAATTAAACATATGTATTTGATTCTTGAGTCTTTATTTAATTTACGTTTTCATATCATATTTATGCTCCCAAGTAACGCTGGGAACGGGTATGCTAGTATCATATTAAATTTTTCGTACGAATGTGCTGTCATATCTCTTTTCAACGACGCTCTTTATGTCTACTCAACGACTGAATAAGAGAGAACAATATGTTTGAATTGAGCGAGCACAATTTTGATTTTGAAATATTTTGTTTTTTCTTTAAACTGTGATGAATTTTAATGTATCGGTATGTTTTGTATTCCTTTTATATGAATAAAAATAAAAAAACTTTAAGCCAAAGTGTTTTTTTGTGTATTTTCTAAGCGAAGATGTACTTTTATGTTACTTTTTATTAAAAAAAAAACCTTTGGAAATTAGAACTTCTCGAAAATTAGAACTACCTCAGGAATAAAGCGGTTCTAATTTACGAGCATCTACTGTAAAAAAAAATGACGATTGTTAGTATTAACAACATTCTCTTTGATGTTGACAGCAATTGGACAGATCTAGGCATGGTTAAATAAATAAGGTTGTCTCGGGGCTGATCGTTATTTCTTCTCAGTACCCATAATTGTCAAAATCAATGAAAAGCAACAACAACAACTTCATCGGCTTTACATGTAATCAATTTTCGCTTTCAGATTTTGTATGAGCTGTTAACTTCGATTTGATATTTATGGAAACTCGCTCTCACCCATGCGACAACCTTATTTATTCAACCATGGATCTAGGTATTAGGTCTGTTTCCGTACAAACTTGAAGAAAAGTTCAAGTAAAGTTCAAGCTGTGAGAGTAATTTTATTATCTGTCGAAATGAGAGAATTTACACAAAAGTACGTAAACGACTTCTAGTGAGTTTCAAGCACAAAAACAGCTGATTGCCTATAAACGTAAGCAGCGCCAAATTTATTTACACTAATTTGACACTTTCTTGTTCTTCTTGATGCTTGTTCTTATCGTGCTCGAAGAAATTGTTCAAGCAAAGTTCAAGCTAGTTTCGAGGCTCGAGAGAGTGGCATTTTGCTTGTTCTTCTTCTCTCTCGAGCTAGAAAAATATGTAAAGAAACGCCTTCAAGGAACTTCAAGTAACTTGAAGTTGCTCGAAAGCGTATTTGTACACATTTTTCCCAGCACGAGAGAGAAAAAGAACTGGCAAAATGTCACTCTCTATTACTCGGACTTTACTTAAAAACTTTCTTCAAGCACGAATATCGAGCTTCAAACACCTGATTGTCAAAGTGACGAAATTAAATCGTTGCGTTGTGTTGAAAAAAAAAAAAAATGTATGAAATTGGTTTGCATTAATAAAAATAAATTCCTGGGGAACAACTTGCATCTTTTTTGAATTTTCCATTTTTTAAATAAACCAACCAGCCAATTCAATTTTTAATTAATTTCAATTGTCAAAAAACAGCTGTTGTGCTTGAAACTTACTTGAAGTCGTTTCTGTACTTTTTGACAAATTTTTTCATTTTGACAGATAATTAAATTGCTCATGTTTACTCTAAGTTTACTTGAAGTGAGCACGAAAACATACCTATTATAACTTTGAATGTTTTTTATTTCGGAGGTGTCATCGTTAGATTCATCAAAGAAAGTGTCATCAGATAATTTGTTTCCACTATTATTTGAAATAAAAATTTTGCTATAATCCATGGTTTCCTTTTTAATCTTTCTCTTTCCACTGCAGACTTTTTAGATGCATACAAAATCTCATACATAACTCCAATCCATAAATCGGGCTCAAAACAGGAGATTATCAATTACAGACCCATTTCAAAACTGATATTGATGCCGAAAGTATTTGAAATAATTGTGAAGAGCAAAAGTTATAATCAGATCGAAAGCAAAATTTCTGAAGCAGAACCTGACTTCGTTACAGATGGATCGACAGTTTCCAATCTTTCTCTAATTACAAACTTCTGCATAAAGGGTATTAATGCGGTAATCAAGAATATGCTATTTATGCAGATTTTTCAAAAGAACTTGATAGAGTTTCACCCATGAAACACCCATGAAACTCATTCATGGGTGTTTGTTGGGGGTAATTATTTATCGAATTACAAACAGTTTTTCAGACAACGGTCTACAGTGTCAATGAACCTTCTATATCATTCTGGGGTTTCATAAGGTAGCCACTTCAGAGCTCTTCTTTTTATTATTTTAATTAATGGTCTTCCATCAAGGATTAGATTTTCAAAATGCTCCCTCTATGCGATTGGAATTTAAAAATTTGAAATGAATTAGTTCTGAAAATTTCTTCCATTCCATTGCTTTCTTCTCTAAGCGGTATGAAGAATAACAAATTCGCTAATAATAAAAGTGTACTTTTCACAAGATCACTTTATCCAACTGATCATACTTTATATAATTTATAATGCCGTATACGTTAAAAACTTTATATATCAGGGGTAGTAAAAAGAAATCCATTATTTTTGCATGAAATTGAAGGCTTTATTTATCATATTTATAATGATCCGATTTAGGTCAAATATGCACCGTTTTGATCGACAACTTGTTGTCATTTTGAAAGTAATTACATTATGCCTCTCTCATAAAAACCCCTTGTCCCTATTGGCAAAGAACTAGGGGAGTCGATTTTCACATGCTTCCCTTGAGGCAAATCAAAATCAGTCGCCATAGTTAGCAACATGTGGTAATCACTTGGTGCCAGGTCTGGACTATAAGGTGGATGCAGTAGAACCTCTCAACCAAGCTCCCTTAGCTTCTGGCGAGCCGCTATCGATGTGTGTGGCCTGGCGTTGTCCTGTTGGAACACAATTCATCTCCTATTGGCCGCTTCTGGGTGATTGCTTCCTTCAGACGGTCCAATTGTTGACAGTACAGGTCCGAATTAAGAGTTTGTCCGTAAGGCAGCAGCTCATAGTAGATGACTCCCTGCCAATCCCGTCAAATTCCAAGTGGCCTTGGCCACTGTTTGCGCCGGCTCTCCGCGATTCGACTACGACCGTTTTCACTTGACGTTGTCGTAAGTGACCCACTTTTTATCACCAGTCGCCATCCGCTTCAGGAATGGGTCGATGTTGTTGTGATTCAGCAGCGATTAGCAGATGGTTATTCGTTTCATGAGGTTTTTTTTGCGTTAACTAGTGTGGTACCTATACATCGAGCTTCTTTTTTTATCCAGCCTTATTCAAGTGGTTCAAAACGGTTTTTTGTACAATGTTTAGCTCCTGGGCAATCGAAACTGTGCTTACATAATGGTTGGACTCGACGATTTCCATGATTTTATCGACATTTTCGACGAAGTGGCCTTCCAGAGCGTGGTGAATCTTTGATATCCCAGTTTGACCTACGTCAGAATATGCTTGTTATATTTGGAGTCCATCGTATTCGGTCAGCATAGCACGTATTGAGGCCATCCAAAGAAGTTTCACTAGGGTTGCTATCCGAAAATTGAATTGGACTTATAATTATCCGTCACATAGAGATCGATGTACTGTTATTGATTGAATGTCTTTGGAATCTATAAGAAAATATTATTTGGTCCTGGTAGCTGGGGATATACTCAATAACTACATTGATGGTCCTGAACTACTTCCGATGTATAATTTATATGTACCGTCAAGATCTCTAAGGGTTAGAAGAAGATTCTTTTTTTTATTCCGCGGTTCTATATTAATTATGTCAAATGTGATCCTATTATTATTTCGTGCTCTGAATTTAACTTCCTTAGCTTCATAATTAGAGTTGGATATTGATGATAATAGGTTTTTATTTAAAATAATATTATTAAATTTACTTAGAAATTAATTTAAATTGTATTTTATTTACTCATAGTCTAAGAGAACATTGTACTCAATAAATGCAAATAAATAAATAAATAGAAAAAAAGCTTCTTAGTGAGGTCATTAGGATGCCTTGTTCTTATGAGTCCATGTTTTTAAGAATTTGATTGCATCTTAAATTGTAATTTAATTTAAGTTTCATCATTGTATTGTACCTATCTAACCTCATTCTTTTCTTTTCCATTTCAGGTAAGTTTTCGCAGTGATTGATAACAAAGTTGCCAACAGATAAGTAAAGATATTTAATTTATTTTGTATTATATTTATTTAATAATTAAAAGTACACTTAGAACAGAGTCCTTTGAAATTACAAAGCTTAAAACAAGTGGTTTAATAAAATAAATTAATAATTTACAACATAAAATGAGAAATAGATATAAAAATAAATAGATTACATTTAAATATAAGTAACTGTGAATTACTATTGCACGATACTGTTCTGAGGAATTGTTTCAAAGTGTTAATTAGACACGTTAAAAATAAAGGGTGTCCCAAAATTCACTAAAATTTTAATTTTTTAATAAAACGAATTGTTTTGTTGAAATGTCTGTGAGTTTTAATTGAATTATAAAGAAGAGACATGGCGGTTATTGGTGAAATATAATATCGCTCAAATGGCCACCTCAACCTTCCTTACACAAGCGAGCCCCTTTTTATAAAATTTTGCATGATATTCAGGCATAATTCTGGATCAATTGCTGCAATGGCCAGTTGAATTTCCTGTTTCAGCTCCGGGAATCATTCGGGGTTTATTGGTACAGACCTTCTCTTTAAGAAACCCCAAAGGAAGACGTCCAGTCAAATCGCAATTCAATTAATTAAACTGACCACAGTGTTGCGAGACGGTGCGTTATGATGACCAAGAAGTATGCGGGTTTTGTGAACAGTCTCCGCAAAATTGCCACTATTTTCGTAATGACTTTTCACAATTGCTCGGCCGTGAATTTCTACATGTCCTAACCTCCATACTTGCTGTTGAAAGCTGTCATAGTGTCATAGATTTAGTACTCTACACTTGTCATAAAAAAGGAGTGCCCGAATCAAAATGTCAGTGACTTCTGGGACACCCTTTATTTATCTTTTAATTTGAAAGTGCTGTCAGTCTTCTTGTAAAACAAATTGGGAAATCACTTATAACTAAGTGTTTACATTTTATTTATAAGCAATTGTGATGTGCCCACATTCATAATTTCTCTTAGTTATTTTCTCTTAGAATTACTTATTTTGATGACGTCGGTTTGTATGGGGAATAGGCGTGGTTTTCATTCAATTTTTTTCAATTTAAATCTTATCATCATGCGTTTAAAACAGTGGTGTTCACACGCATACTACTTCAGTTTTCGACATTTGTGCTTGTGTTTGTAGATCTCTCGCTCTCTGCACTGACAAAAATTGTTGTGCAGGTAAAATAAATAATTAAATAATTACCATTGTCGTCAACATTATCTTCATCTCTATAGTAATCATTATCGCTATCATTATCATTGTCACCATCATTATCATTATTATTGTTATTATTCTGCAAATAACGCATTTTCATATGCCTCAAACATTTCGTGCAGTGCGAAATACACAACCAAGAGGCGCGAACCTTCCACCTGGAAGTTTCAGCGCCAACTGATTGAGAGAACTTCGTGCATTCGATCGTGTACCAGTGTTGCCAGATTGAGGTAAATTTACCTAATTGAGGTAATTTTTGACTTATTTTTTGGGCAGAGGTAAAAAAGGTAATTTTTGACCAAAAGTGGTAAATTGTGCGGAAATAATAATTTTTTTAGACTTGTTAATTTTTCGAGTTATTGGCAGTCTGTTACCTGGTCTGTTACCTCACTGAACATTCTCACAACTAGTTTAATATTCTTGTGAATCATCCTATGTAAAAAAAAAAATCTGAACTATCCATCTTTAGTTGCTGAACAAACCTCCCTTTTACATTGGTCAATATTTGAAAGCAATT
The DNA here is from genome assembly GCA_943735915.1 of Pherbina coryleti. Taxonomy (NCBI): domain Eukaryota; kingdom Metazoa; phylum Arthropoda; class Insecta; order Diptera; family Sciomyzidae; genus Pherbina; species Pherbina coryleti. Next base: position 112,296,422 of record OX030951.1, read on the forward strand.
TTTCAAGTTTGTTGGCTAATTGCGGCGAATTGGCTGAGAAGGGGGAACACATCGAAGGTACGCTTTTGTTGTATCGTCAACTTTTTGGGTTCAAAAGAGAACCAATGTAAAAGGGGTAAAAGCAACAAGTGAATTAAATTCAAAAATAGCGAAACAAAATAGTTTACACACGTCAAGAGTTGACGGTTAGCTTGCTGATGAGAGATAAATATATGTATACTAACAAAAAAATTATAACGGTTGTTAATCATTTAAAAATTTTTTATTTAATTTTTTATTTTGGGAAAAGGTAAATTTTCTCCGAAAGTGGTAAATTTTTTCCCTAATAGTGGTAAATTGTACGTGTTTCGATTCTCGAATAAAGCTTTCGACTCTCACCACGCATGGTACTACGTGAACATCACTGGTTTAAAATATCAAAGATTTTGTGTGAAATATCAAGTCATTGCATTATTTTTTTCTTAGAATTAATGAAGCTATTTGATGACGCTATTTCGATGACGTCACTTTGCATGAGAAGATTTTATTTTATTTGATTTTATTTTAACAAATTTCATAAGTACTTAGAGTGCATATTTGAAACCAATGGTCATCTACTGGGCGTCCCTTACATCACTCAAGACGCGACCAATGCCCTATTATAGTAGTTCCAATACCGGATATACACCTTTGCGATATGAGAAGGTGGTTATCCCACGGAAGTTGGAGCAAATTGTGGGATCACTTTTTTTGTGGATTGGGCAGAGCACACTGAGATTCATAACCTTTGAAATGCATTTTTCCGACCATATTCTGCATAGACGCTCTTCAATGCATTTAAATAGACCTTCGCCTCCATTCTTGAGGAGCTCAGTACTAGGCCATTGGCTTCTGCGGCCTTGTTGTTTTCAAGCCAAGCTGTATCCTTCAAGACTTCACTATGGTCGAGCGGCGGAACTTCAACACTGTCGTCCACAATTAGGGTTTCCGGGATAATATCGCTATCGGTGGGATTTTTGTTATCGTTGCCATTCAGAGCAGCTTAGAGAAGTGTTCCCTCCACATCAACTTCAACGCTGTTGTCCGCAATTGGGGTTTCCAGGATATTATCACTACTGGCGCGATTGTTGTCATCGTCGCCATTCAGAAGCTTAGAGAAGTGTTCCCTCCACATCATCAGTGTACATTGGATATCTGTCACTAGATTCTCGTTTTCGTACGTGCAGGAAGAGGCCGCGGTCTTAAAACCATCGGCCAGGAGTCTTATCTTTCGAAAAATTTTCGGACCTCATTCCTGTCACCATGCATCTTCATTTTCTCGCACTCACGCTCTTCTGCCTCTCTTTTCCTTCTTCTGAAAATGCCTCGCTCTTGCCTTCTTTTCTCTTTGAAGAATTCCCTCCTCTTCCTTATTTCCAGTCAACTGAAATTGAAAATTCATTAGTATTTACGACAAAAACTTTGTTTTTAATAGAAGTGATATAGAAGTATGTGGAAGCTTTAAAATTAGAATTGACTGAGGTAGAAGCATAACACTTAATTTAGATTCTAATCTCCCTTGGACCACAAAAATCACAGAAGACAGCTGACGAGTTGAAGTGGCAGCTGCAAGTTGATCCCAGTATGATAAAGAGTCAAATTTTGCATCGTCTGATGCAATTTTGCTTGTTCTCAACTTTTCACTTAACAGCTATGTAGTTATCTTATCTTAGTTAGATTATTCATTGCGCTTGAAAAATATAATTTAATTTAGAAGAATCACGTTTTAATTGCTTGTCACCTTCAATGAGTAAACAATGCATCATAACCAGATTTTTCGAATGGAGAACCTTGCATGGAGAACAGTGCAAAAAAGGAAGTGGCCTTATTTACAATTATTGTGCCACGCCACACGCACTTACACAAACACACACATCCACACAAACACACACATATTTTAACGAAGGCAGGCTCGTGACATTTTCTTTATTTTCTATATAGAATTTCCTACTTCAGCGTACAAATGAATGCATCTGAGCCAACTAAGTCACCAAGAATGGGGCTGTCAAGAACAGTCTAGCAGAGCGTGACACAATTGCACGATATCGCATAACATGCCGGACGCCATAAATGCCAGAAAAGCTAAGCTTTGTCTTTGGTTGTTTTGGGACGCGTGTGCGTTATGACGAATACTGCTGAATGAGCCCGCGAGGCGTTTCAAAGACGAACCAAGAAAGTAGCTCTTAGGTGCGAGTTATGCGATATCGGTAGACACCAAACTTGGAAGCTCTCCATAACAGGTGGTTTTGTTACTCTTGATTGTTGTTGTTGTTTTAACTGTTGTGTGAACCTTAAAGTTCACACATTGAACTAAAATTAGCAGACTATTTAAGCTCTAAGGTCATCAAGCAAGCTCTGCTGTAATTTTGTCGTGTGCTAGCTTTAATGCCTTCATTTTCTTAATTGAAGTTCATCTCTACATTAAAATAGTGAATTAGTGAAGTCTTCACATATACGCCACTGTCTTTCTTTAACAAAGCCCCATCAGCATCACACACTTTATATGGCGCTGTCTGTTGCGCACGTTGTGCGGTCTGCGACTTGAGAAGCGTGACATATTTTTCATTCCATCACATCGAGCACTTATATGGTCCTTCAAGCGACGACAAAATAATATGTACATAAAACAATCCTTAAGATACTTGCTCGCATGACTTTCATTGCTGGTGTTTCTGGTGTTGTTGTTGTTACTGTCGTTGTTCTTGTTCTCGTTCTGGTTGTCAAGTGTTACCTTTAATGGTTTACAAGTTTTATGAAGCATTTGAGATGTTTCGTAAAAATGTGCTGAATGCTTGATTATGCTGTAAGAAATGCAAGATTTTTGTTGTAAATCCGAGAGCGAGAGAATGTTAAAAGGATTTATTGTTAAGACAATGAACAAACAGATAAGGAGATATTTTCTTTTATATTCTCCTTCTGCGATAAACTTTTATGTGCATTTTAAACAAAAGCAGCGAGTTTTTCGGTTCAGGAAATAAAAAGATATATTTGCCGAAATCTCAATTAAGAACTGGTGCAGGTCCAATCTTAAATCCAATTTCCTTGATTTAAGCCTACATTAAATACAATTTCTTTACCTTTTTTCAGGTTTTATATCGAAGTCTATTGAAGTTAAAAATTACTCTAAGATAAGTATAGGTCAGAAAAAGGTTTTTTAGTATTTTGTGCATTTTGCATTTCCTGGATTATTGTGAAATCCATAGACTGAACTTTGATTGAGGCATTCGGAATTTTGTGCCTTTTGTGATTCTTTAAAATAATTATTACATTCCCAAGCAACTTAAATGTTATTAGATATGAAGTTTAGTTGGTTGGTAGGTGGTTAATTCAATTGACCCATTTTGGTGCTACGACCTCTAATAAGTGCGCGTTGAAAATGCTGAGTGGCTTAGATGAATAACTTTAGAGTCATTTAGTGCGATTAAGAAATTTAAGTACGGGCTACTCCATCTTTTATGTCGGCATGTGCATATTGAATAACTTAATAACAACCAACCGACTTTCATACCGTGCCACTGGATTTAATCACTTAAGACGAACTATATATCCAGAGGCCGAAAAAAGTTCATGTTCATGAGTTTTTTTTAAGGAAACCTAAGGAATATTTTTTGATGATTATAATAAGGTGGCGTCCGTGGCGTAGTTGGTTAAAGTGCGTGGCCGCTATGTCAACGAACTTGGAGACCCAGGTTCGAACCCCAGCAGCGACAGAAAATTATTTGAATTAAAATAATTTTTCTGTACGGTCGCCACCTCTCTGCAGACAATGGCAAACCTCAGAGAGTAATAAAAATGCCATGTAAAGCTTCTTGAGAATAAGAACATTCCGTTCATCGCCGTTCGGAGTCGGCGTTAAACCTGTAGGTCGGGTTCTCGGTCAATTGTGTACAAACTTAATAACAAGCCCAACACAATTGATCATAAGAAGCTAGGTCAAAGTCCTTTCAAGGGCTGAAATGGCCAGTTATATATTATATTTATTTAAGGAATATTTTTAAATAAAAGTTTTTATATCTAAAAATATTCACATTCAAGAGTATGTTTAGATTTTTTTTTATTAAAAAAAATTCAATATTAAGGTAGATATAGCTTTTTTTATAGAGCGCTGTGAAAAAAGTGAAGATTGCTCCTCCTAAATTCATCTGAAACAAAAAAAAAAAAAAAAACGAAAAATATTTTTACGAAACTACATCAGTGGTGCACAGCGTTGGCAGACCTTCCAATACAGAACGCACATTTAGTATGTTTGTATGAGCAGAATACTGAAAAAAATACTTTTGGAAATACTTTTACTCTCATTGAGTGAAAAGAGACGATAAAATGATTTTGATAGATAGATTGAGGCATTTAATAAGGTTTAAATAAAAAAAAAATAAATAAATTCCCATTCAGTTCGAAACATCTTCAATTCATTCATATATTGCGTCTGTATAGCATTAAAGAAAATAATTTGCGCATAAGATGCTTACTTCACGAAGTGCAAACACTAACTGATTCTCTGCTAGCGTCGCAGAAGTTCGATACCTTCGCACACACGACCAGTGATGTGATTCTGATTTAGTAAAAAATTCCGATCGCATCCCGATTTAAACCTGTTTATCCCACCAAAATGACACATAAAAAGAGTTGGCTGTATAGTTAGGCTTGCCATACGTCAGGATTTAGTCCGGATTGTCCGGACTTTTCAACCATGTGCGGACTTTGTCCGGACTTGTGATTTTGTCCGGACGTGGACCCAACAAATTGAAAAAATAATTGTATCTCTTTCCTAGAAAAAAGTTCTCGTGTGAACACAAAGTGGTCTTTAAGAAAGTAGCTGAAACACCCTGTGTAAGAAACTAATAAAATAATTTAATGAACTGTTAAACATATCGTTGTTATATTTACGATTGTTGTTTTCAGTTAGTATTAGTTTGTTTTGACCCTTCTTGATTTGCGAAATGTTGCGATTTGTTTTTGTAGGTGTTTTAGTACTACTTTGTTCTAAGTAGCCCCACATTTGATACATATTTAGTGCAAAATTCATTTAAGTTTTTATTTTATTTTAATATAATTATTTATTGTGGAGTTATTGTTACGTTTTTATATTCATTCTAAGTTTATTATTTTTTAAAGAACTTGTTTATTTATAAATTTTTCGCTAAATATAAATGAATTACATACTTCCTAATTGCTTTATATTCCTACTACTAATTTGACTATCTATACTATGTACTATACTATACTACTTAGACATCAAAGGTATCAAAGAAGATAAGAAAAAAATCAACAGCTTCTTGCATAATTAAGTTAAGAATTCTTGCTGCTAGCTTTATCGTAAAAAACATGAATTGTACAAGTGAAGCAAAATTGTGGATGTCATCTACTCATACCCCGCCCCCTCTCCCTCCACAAAAAAAAAACTCAAAAAGTGTCCGTACTTGTTTTCAAAAAATTATGGCAAGCCTATGTGTAGTGGACACACCCGTAGGTTTTGACGTGATGTAGGTTGTTGCTGTTGTTGTTGTAGTTGTTTTTGTTGTTGTTGTTATTGTTGTTGTTGTTGTTGTTGTTGTTGTTGTTGTTGTTGTTGTTGTTGTTGTTGTTGTTGTTGTTGTTGTTGTTGTTGTTGTTGATGTTGATGTTGTTGTTAATGATGTTGATGTTGTTGTTGTTGACGTTGATGTTGATGTTGATGTTGATGTTGATGTTGATGCTGATGTTGATGTTGATGCTGATGTTGATGTTGATGTTGATGTTGATGTTGATGTTAATGTTGATGTTGATGTTGATGTTGATGTTGATGTTGATGTTGATGTTGATGTTGATGTTGATGTTGATGTTGATGTTGATGTTGATGTTGATGTTGATGTTGATGTTGATGTTGATGTTGATGTTGATGTTGATGTTGATGTTGATGTTGATGTTGATGTTGATGTTGATGTTGATGTTGATGTTGTTGTTGTTTTTGTTGTTGTTGTTGTTGTTGTTGTTGTTGTTGTTGTTGTTGTTGTTGTTGTTGTTGTTGTTGTTGTTGTTGTTGTTGTTGTTGTTAATGTATTTGTTGGTGTTGATGTATTTGTTGTTGTTGATGTTCGTGTTGATTTTGCTTTTTTTATTCGCTTCTTCATTGGTTGTGCTTTTCCTTGGAGAGTTGACATTGCCTCAGCTGTTGCAATTTATTCAGCAAAAGTGATGTATATGCGTCACATCAGGCGGTTCCCTGAGAGGCCTCATGACGCCATCAACTTCTTTTGTTATTTTTACATGTGCCCTAAGTCCTCACCTTCATTTTCGTTTCTTTAAATTTACCGTTACGCCAGTAGTCACAAAGTTTAAATTCCGTGCAACGTTTTTTCATGGTTGTAGCATTTTAACTGCATTATGTGGTTGCCACCTTCATGACGATAAGAATTTTTTTGTAATTTAGTTGTGAGGCGCCTAATAACACATCTATGCTGTCGTAAAACAAGATTTACCGCAGCACGTCTCCTGCGTGAGTAATAATTCTATGCAACGATATTACATTTCTGTTACATATGCTTCTATATTCGCGGCCTGGTGGCGTCAGAATTTTTTTTTATTGTTGTCGTAAGGCTAAGTATAAATCCATCATTTGCCTTTTTAAACATTTCTCGTAGCTTTTATACTCACCAAGTAAAAATTCAATGCAACGTCGCTTAATGAATGTTGCATTGTCGATCTTTGAGCGGCTCTATCTGTGTCCCCATGACGTCAAACATTTTTTGTCTAATTTTATTGTGAAGGCTTAGAACAGGCCTTTTTTTGCTGTATCATCTTTTTAATAATATGACTCGCTAATACTCAGCGAGTAATAATTTCACGTAAAAAATTTCGAGTTGCGTTGCTTAAGCAGCTTCCACTGCGTCCCGATGACGTTTTGAATTTTTATTTTGTTTTTATAATGAAGTCAAAGAATTACCCTTTACGATCGTACTATTTTTTTAGTCATAGCTTTTATACTCAGCAAGTAACAATTCAATGCAACGCTGATGAATTTTGAAAAAATGCATTTTTTTAACTTTTTTTGGAAATCTGTGCGGTAAAACGCAACTTCGTCACGTCAAAAAAAGTTCTGGGTTTATAACCCCCCTTAAGATATAAACATTAAGCATTAAATAAGTAAACATTAAATTAGTCACAATAATGCTTGAGAATTGTAGGCTGAAAATTAATGAACTCAGAGGAGACCAGTAGCCAAAATGTAGGGGTTTGATAACTTAAGTTCAATTTGAATCAGTTTGTAAATGCGGCCGTGTTTGACATGTTTAAAGGTCATCTGTAAAGGTTAGAAATATTTAATTATAACGTATTGATCGCTGAAAGGAATTCTAGGTTATTCTCTCCTGTATATATATCTTGATGAATCGCTTGAAACAAGAAGAATAAGAAAAATCATCTGACGTGTGTTCTTTGTATCTTCCCTTAGCTATCTATGGAAGCAGTTATAAAATAGACCAAAGTGCTCACAATGAGTTGCTACTTAAAAACCTTTTGACACTTCAATCTGCCTTTCTACAATCTTGAAATAAAATCTGTTGATTTTAAAATGTGGGGAAAGAAACCAGCACTTCAGCATAACCGAGACCCTGAATTCATGCTTGAGGGCGCACCATCGAGAAACTTTTATTGCTGTAGTTCTTGTAACTGAACTGCTCCATTTAAAAGCTCCAACAACATTAAAGAAAAAAAAAATCAACAATATCTAGAATCATGTCACTTGCAACAATGCACAGCATCTATTATCTTCATTCATTTTCAACTTTATTTATGACACTTTGTTGTAATTAACAACAAACAAAGACATCGGAACCAGTGCATCTTCATCTTTATCTACAGCTTCATCACCTTCACAACAATTTAAGATACAGCAGAGTAAACAGCTAAAGCAACAATAAACGCAAGTCGCTCAGTAGATACTTAATGACGAGCTCAAGTTGCTGCTGCTGCTGCTGCTGTTATTGTCAATGACGCTGTTGTGTTGGTAGGTACAGAACATATTTTCAAGATGCTGCACAGGCACAAGTCGACAAGATTGGCTTAAGACCTGCAGCTAATGTATAGAGCTCGAGCAATTCAGACAAGAGTTAAAAAATTATAAAACAAAAAAAGATTTTTTCGAAAGATATAACGAGACTCTTGCAAGTTCAAGGTCAAGTATAAAAGTATTTCAACGCGCTCAGCTGAGCCCGTTCCAAGTGCCAAGCGTGTGCTAACGAAAAAAAAAACACAAAAACACAAAAAGCTATAATTCAACAACAGAGTCGAAAGTCAAGCTCAAAAGCAAGCACCTAATGCCCGCAGCATTAGGTTGAAGAAGCTTAGGCAGGTATATATATATTTTGAACGTGTAAAAAAAGTATCTCTCGGATTGAGTTAAGCGATTGAATAAGAGTATTGCTCTGGCTTTTGTGCATTTAGCTATATTTGTTTAAATAACGCTTTGTTATGTTTTAGCCGAGTCGATCTTCCCATAGTTTCTCCTAAAGTTGCAGCATATTTTTAGCGAGTCTTAAAATATCTTTCAGCTACAACTTTAAACATATTCAATAGATAGAAAAAAAAAAAGACAACAACAAAGTGTATCTGGTTGCTCACACCATTACCATTCATTAGTTTTTATTGTGTGCATTGATTTCGGTGCTACGAGCCACCCATGCTGCGATCGGACAGACAGCGTAACACGATTGTTATCGCGAAGGTTGACACTTCTGAAAAAGGACATTATTTTTTTCCCCCTGCGTGAGGTAGGAATCAAGATCATTGCTTTGTGTCTCGATATATAAGCAATGTTTCATGTTAATCTGCTTGTCTGAGATATTTTTGTGATTTATCTGACAGTTATAAATACATTAAATTTGTTTTATTAAGAAAAAAAAAAACGACTTAAGATAAACAAATCGAAGGTATATCGTGAGACCTTCTAGAGAATTTTATGAATATTCCGAATAAGGATTAATAAATGTTAGAAGAAATGGAAAGAAGAAATGTTAAAGAAAATTAATGTCATTCAGATAGAAGTGATAAAAAATTAATTCTTGTCTGCCTTACTTGGAAGTTACATACATATGTATGTTAATCAGTAATTGAGGAAAGTATCCATGTGACTCAACAATTTCAGAATTTGCCTAAAGAGTCTGAGTGAACTACACTTTGTATCAAAACTATAGGATCAATTTATTGACATTGATGTTATAAGCACATTGATCTTATAAGCGACTTTAAGATCTATTGTGCCGCTTAATGAACTTAAGGAACCTCTTTTAGTCCAATCTCTGAGATAAATGCTAGTATATGACCAATATCTCTTGATTTTAGTGAGTTATCTGGTATCTTTCACGTGTAAATTCAATATATGCGTACGCTCTGTAAACGACAAGTATTTATTTACCGGACATTTTAATAATGTGTGTCACGAGTTTCGTTTGCTTACTTTTGTAAAAAACCGTTATTAGCAAAGAACGATTATCAGCAAGAACGACCAAAGCGCAGATGAAAGTTTAAAAGTACGAAGACTTTATTGGAGGCAAATAAAGGACTTTTTTCTATTTTAAGTTGATCGAAAGGTCATTTGCTCAACTTCTGCTTATCCAAAATATATCTTAATTCCTTATAGACGTTCTTACGATATTTGTTTATGGATTTTCAGAAAAATGGGTTCAAAAAAATTCATTACAAAAAAGGTTCATTTTCTCATTTTCTATATCAAATGGCAACTTTCCCGCTTTATACACAGGAAACTGAAGTATGAATTAATTTTTATTGTTGGATTTTTAAAAAAATCTATCAGACGCTCTTAAGATTTTTCTTTACCATATTAAAAAAATCAGCCCGAATAAGAAGAATGATTTAACAAAAGAAAAATACACAGGTGCGTCACTGGACACACGAGAGAAGCGAAGCACTTTCGCAAATTCATAGATTTGATAATTTAATAGCGTTTTTTCGATTAAAATAATTTTTAAATTCAAAACTTTAAAATAACAAAGTATATATATCATATATATTAACCCTCTTCGGCCCTCCCTTAAAGCCCCCTGTTCAGTTGTAGGGATACAAAAATCATTAATTTTGTTACAATTTAATCAACTTACAGGTTGTTTATTTTTAACGATATTTATAACGACCTTTAGTAGGAAGTAGAAACAACATCTAATACACAATCCTTAGTGAATATTTCTTTTAGTTCGTTCGTTCTTTTAGTTCGTTCGTTCTTTTATGGCTGAATTACAATACTGCGTTAGGTCGGTCGGCCTTTGACAGCTCGACTAGAAACAATGGGTTCTTATGAAGCAACACAAAATATGACCTCATGCATTGCGTCGACCTCATCCCGTAAATATGAATTTGAGGGGGTGACGTACGATCAACGCTATGAGTAGCGACATGCTCAAGCTAGGTCGTGCTTTTGACATTCCATATTAACGCTGGGTTGCATTTTCGTTGAGCAATGCTAAAATGTGGGTATTCTTGGATTCCGATGGAAAACTCAGATTTTCATAGGATTATCGTGGGAATTTATATTTTGATGCGAGTTTTTTTTAAATTGATCAAATTTTTTAAATTAACATGCTGCTTAAGTAGTATAAAAATGATTTTGATGAATTTAGCATGATATTAATATTATTCAATTGTATTTCATATTAAAATTTATGCATTTTTTAGTATATTATAAATAATATTATAAGGGTATTCATGCAAAATGGCAAACTTATATATTGGTCAATTAGATATTTTAATGAGGTTGGTTGAGGACGAATACCCTTAATATCATTGTTTGAATAATATAACACACAAAGGAATGTTGTGGTAAGGTAGATTGGCAAATGCCGTTCACTTTGTTTTTGTAAAGTTGTACCCAAGTACTCACTAATTACAAGTGATTCAGCGAGCATTGTACAAGGGGGCGTGGCAGCTCGAATCTGCAATATTGAATAACTTTGGAATTATAGGTCGCACAACATTGGAATTAGGTGTTCGGCCTCGATTTACATGTGCCGTTCCACTGGCAAAATTTTATGGGCGTTGGGAAGGGTGGAAAGGGTGTGGCACTTTTTTGGCTGCCCAAATTCTGGATATAACTTTCGAACTATTAGTCACACATCAATGAAACTCGGTAAGAATGTACTATTTAGTCTTGTCCTTGGATTGGAAAAATTGAGTGAGCATTCGACAAGGGGGCATGGCACCGCCCATATAAGTCAAACTTATGGTATCAAATAGCTTTGGAGTTAAATGCCTCATAATAATGAAACTCGGTATGGAGTTGCCACTTGGTAATGTCCATCTACTAGAAAACCGAGACGGGCATTGTACAAGGGGGTGTGTCTCCGCCCATGCAATTACAATTTTTGATATCGAATAGCCTATGAAAGTAAGTCACAAAACGTTGAATTTTAGAATAGAACTACTATTTGGTGAAAAAATTTTGACAGGCATTGTTCAAGGAGCCACACCCCGCCCATACATGCCAAAGTTTTGATATCGAATAGCTATGGAAATTAAAGTCGCATTACATTAAAACTCACAATGGAGTTCCACTTGGTGATATCCTTCTACGCCTATGGTACTTGTAAATTTGTACTACAGCACCAACTGGTGTCTAAGTTGGATCAAAGAAGATAGCGACAAAATACTCACCGTACCTCAAAATCACAATATACCAAGTTTCATTCTAATCGCATAAATAATTGTACTACAGCGCCCTCTGGTGTTCAATACAAAAGATAGCAGCAAAACACTCAGCGTACATGAAAACCACTACATACCGATTTCCTTTAAATTTGTACTTAAGCTCCCTCTGGTGTTCAAGGTGGATAAAAATTTATTGAAATTGCCCGAAAACACGCACCGTACCAAAAAACTTCCATACACAAATTTACATGAATATTTCCATACGTATTTCCAACTTGCTTTCGTTGACGAAATTTCCTACATTTTGCTCTCAAAATTTGCAAAAGCTCGGCAAAAATTAACAGTAATAATAATAATAAATAGCAGTAATTTTGACAAAAACAAGAAAAATAATGACATCAAGTAATCACATTTTATAAAAAAAAAACAATATATATATATATATATGTATATATATAACAATATCGATCAATCAAAGAAATTTTTTTTGCCATAAAAACTGAAATGTGTTTCCAGAAATTCCATTTTAAATTTTAATTTAATTTCACATTTTATCATTAAATTGGAAAGCGTTCATTTATTTTGAAGCTTCTAGTCCGAATTTTCACGTTAATATGTGACATTTTTCATTATTTCGCAGATTATATTACACTTAATAAAAAGATCTTAGCTTTCTAAAGTAGGTTTTATGGTTCTTAATGATTTTATGACAATATCTTTTAATTTTTTATTGATTAAAATTATAATTGCATGATTTCGGAAAAAGGGACGTTTTGTGGGATTTTTAGCATAGCTGCTTTTATTGGCATCACCAAAATGATAGACGCACGATCTGTCAACGCAACATTTAGTTTTGCAAAGTTTGAGGTCGTCCGTTTTGACAGCTTATATCGTAAAGTTTTTACAACGGAGACCAAAGTACGGTCAAAGGCCGACCGACCTAACGCAGTATTGTAATTCAGCTATTAGTTCGTTAGGTCTTTTAGTTCGCATGGACAAACCGAAGATTCAAACCATAGCTCGGTAAATTTAGTTATCTTTGCTCTAGTTCGTTTTGTTTGCTACTTTTGTCGGTTGGCTAGCCAATACACAGTCCTAGAATAGCCAACACACAATCCTTTCTTAAAGTAATAGATTATAGTGATCGGCTGAAACATAGCTTTAGGTAATGTTTATCAGTGAATCAACAAAATTATGAAAGAAAGGTTTTATCGTAATGGTTAGAGGAAAGTACCAACAAACGATGGAACTGTGAGTTGTGGGTTCAATTCCTGCAGCGGGCAATAAATTATTTTTAATTTAACATTTTCTGGTTCCATTGATGCAAGCAAAAAACAATATCAATTCTAAGAAAAAAGGTGTCGGAAAAAAGTGTCGTTTTTTCTGATTTCACTCTAGCAAATCGCAGAACGAGGCGTAAAAAGCTTCGCTTCAAAAAAAAAAATAAAAATGTATCAAAATTTTTATTTTTTTGTGGCAACATTATCAACATAATATGACACATTATTCTATCTATATCATATTATTTATTCTTTTGTTCAAAATTGAACCGGTCTTTGCATATAAAACAACAACGGTTTATTATTCTTCAATATTTACTTTATCACATTCAAAATTATCACCATGGGAGGTGATATACATACATATGCCAACGTATTTTCCATTTGTGAAAGCATTTTTGGTAGACCGATATCGGAATAGGCTTTAGCTACCTCTGCGAATTCTTTTTGATGATTTCAATTGACTCAAAATGTTCTCCACGAAGCAACACATTTTAGTTTGAGGAAAGTCACACGAGGCCATATCTGGCGAAAATGGTGCTTGTTGAACGATATTGACATTGTTTTTGGTCAAATAATTGCATTCAATGCGTGATGTGTGAGCTGGTGCATTATCGTTGTGCAAAAACCATAAATTGTCTTTCCATAATTCTGGTCTCTTTCGCCGAATATTCTCGCGCAAACGCTATAAAGCACTAATTGAGCTTTGACCGGTTGACTTTGCGGAGAGCATTCTGAGTGCACGACACCTTGAGAATCAAAGAAAACAGTCAACATGACTTTCATTTTTTAACAACTTTGTCGTGATTTTTTTGGTTTTCGACTCATCTGGATAGCGCCACTCTGCAGATTGTCGAGCTGTTTTGATGTCATACTTGTACACCTAAGACTCGTCACCAGTAATGATGCGCTAAATCTCCGTATCGTCCATTAAAAGCATCACTTAAGAGACAGTTTCAAGAATTTTGGTTCATGTCGCTTGCCTAAAACATCATTTAAAACAGTGGTCGTCAGAAGTGAAAAGTGAAAGTGAGACAAGACATTTGCGTATCATCCGAAATAATGCTGCTTCACCACTGGTTGCTTGTTGAATAAGCGAAAGAGCTTATTCAACCTGTAGGTCCATTTCTCGGTCAATTGTGTAAAAACTTAATAACACGCACAACACAATTGATCATAAGAAGCTAGGTCAAAGTACTTTCAAGGGCTGAAATGGCCAGTTATTTATTTTTTTTTTTTTTTATCGATGCAAAGTACCAAATTCTTACAAATATGTGAGTTTCGAAAAGCGTCCGATTTGACATGGAATGACCGATATCTGTATTTATTTATTTCGCCCTTTTTCTGAAATAATATCTTAGCGAAAAGTAAATAAAAACTTTAAATTGAACTAATTCTGGAATTAAGGTTAATTTATTCAAATTTTTCACGTTTATCCCATTATAAAAACATTTACAATTATATTTTCAATTATGTGCAATGGAAAAACATAGTACTTTTAAAAAAAAAAAAATTTATTAAAGAAATTTTAAACTTATTGTTCTGACGTTACGACTATGATATGGTACACTTTGAAAAAGAAATGAACAATACAAAGTGTATACTGATTATTAGATAGTCATTAGAGAGAGAAAAAAATTACATGACAAAATCATCGCAGGGCTTTTTTTTTGCAGCAAAGTTATCAATAACTTCGTTAATATTTATTTAAATGTCTCTTATGTATATACAATAATGCGAGTCCATTTAATCGTTCTTGTTACATAGTTGAACGTAACCATGTTTTTAATCGCCGCAGTGTTGAAAAACTTCGCTCAGCTGTTGCTACACTGATAGGAAGCGTGGCAAAGATAGCAAACGTTTTAGAAATTAGTGAAAAAATGTCATTATCACAAAGAGTAAAAACGGTGTTGATATCATTAACATTAGTTTCGCTCGCCCATTTACACTGCCAAATTTCAAGTTCATGATATAATTGAATTGGAATCAGTTCCTTGTTACCGTCACAAAATGGAATTATTATCTTAGGAATGTTAACACTCAAATTGTATTGCAATTGGCAGGATTCCGTTAACATATAGTTTTTGGAAAAATTTTTTGCTGAAACGAGCCTCCATATCAGCAATGATATCATCTAGTAATGGTACAAATATGGAAATTCGAAAGTAGTCTTCTGGTGTCGAAGCGCTGACATTACTACGA
Source organism: Pherbina coryleti (assembly GCA_943735915.1). NCBI lineage: Eukaryota > Metazoa > Arthropoda > Insecta > Diptera > Sciomyzidae > Pherbina > Pherbina coryleti. The sequence continues at coordinate 112,311,556 of OX030951.1, forward strand.
TGAACTTGTCTTCCAGCAATACGAGGTATATTTATTGACATACCTAACCTCTCGTGTAATTCCTGCACATCTGCAAATATTGTTTTAAAATATGATTCTGCGTTTTCTCTTTTTTTATCAAGCAGTGATCTTAAAGTTATTATTGAACTTTCTGCTGCATCCTTATAGAGGTTTGTTTTTTGCAAGATGCTACTAAAAACCTGAGATGCTCCCAATAAATCCGAAAGTACACATATGGAAACAATACAACTTGTTGACCAGTTTTTTTTTTCAGATGACTACAGATCATGATATTCTACAAGCAATATGGTCCTACTCTTATCGCATCGGTTCATAAAAACGTCACATACACGCAAATGACGTCACAAAACAAAAATTCTTTATGAATTGTTGAAATCAATAAAAAAACTTTATATTAATATCTCTGACCATTTTTTTGTAGTATTGTTTTAAAAACCGCCTTCAGAATCGCTTATGTATACATAAAAGTACCCTTAAGCTGTGGGCACAATTATTTACTTCGTATAAAGTATTAAAAAGTAAACTATATAAAAGTTCTTGGGGGGGGGGGTAATTACCCCATTTACCCCCATTGTATCCGCGCCTGCCACTATTTGGGGAAAATTTACCACTTTCGGAGAAAATTAACTTTTTTCCAAAATAACAAAATTAAAAAATTTTTAAATTATTAACAACCGTTATAATTTTTTTGTTAGTATACAAATATTTAGAAAGAAACAACAAAAACATGAAAAAATAACATATGTACCATTCACACACCGCACAGTGGGTTGAAATCCCAAAAAATGGAGATTAATTTACCTAGAAGTCACAGGAAATGTTTGACTTTTGTTTAAGTTAGATTGGGTACAAATGAAAAAAAAAAAATTCTGTCCGTCCGTCCGTCTGTCCGTCTTTCGTCATGATTAAAGTCGTAATTTTGAAGCTATTGTCCTAAAATTCAACATTTAAGCTTGTCTTTAAAATATAAAGATTAAGTTAAAAAATGAGCCAAATCGGATGAGACCAAGCCTACCTCCCATACAAAGTGACTTTATTTTAGAAGTAAAATCTCTCAAAAACCTACAAAAATTAAAGAAATGATTTGAAATTTTGCACGTAAGTTTTTCTCTTAAATATAAATCCTAACTATGAAATTCGGCAAAATCAGATAAAAACCACGCCTACTTCCCATATAAAATGACGTCATCTAAATAGTTCACCTTCATAAATTCCTCAAAAATTAATTCAAATATAAATAATTTTAGTAATTAAAATGTATTCTGAATTTGAAATTCGGAGAAGTTGGAAGTAAACCAGGCCTATCGTCCATACAAAGAGACGTCATCAATATAATAAAAACCTGTACAATTAAAAAAAACGTAAATATTTTACGATTCTGCAAATATTCTGCAAATATTCGCAATATATTTTTTTTAAAAAGAAGGCTGAAATATTATATTTTATTACCGCGTAAACATTTTTGCTCGATCTCACTTGATAACCCTTTGAAACTTACCATATACATATATAAAAAAAATACATATTTTGGAAAAATTTTAAAAATTTTTAAAAAATATATTTATTACATTTATCTTAACAAATATTTGTTAACAATAAAGTCTAATACCTGTAGTTGACGTTTCTATTAAAAAAAGTAAATTTTAGTCTAAGAAAACTTATAAAAAATACACTTGTAAATTGGTTTTTTTCACTTTTTATCAAAACGCGTTCAGTCAATAAAAATTGTTGAACTTTCAGAGAGTGTAGCAAAAAAAGTAAACGAACTGCAACAATAAATTAAACAGATAGTGACGAAGAATTTTATTCTCTGTAACCCGGTATAAAAATTTTTTTCAATATACCAACTTCAATTTTTGAATTAATCCTCATTTTTGGTACTGTTCAACCCATTGTGCACCGACGCGTAACGCTAATCCAACAACCTCTCCTATTCTGGACGTGTTCTCAGCGGATTTCTCCGAGAGAGGGTCGCCAACCGACAGTTGCTTTGGTTCTGTTCGGACTCTTAAACTGCTTGTGAGTATGTTCAGAGAGTTAACAGTGCTGCCGATATTTCATAAAATTAACAAGTCTAAACAAATTATTGTTTTCGCAAAATTTACTTTTGGTCAAAAATTACCTTTTTTACCTCTGCCCAAAAAATGAGTCAAAAATTACCTCAGTTAGGGAAATTTACCTCAATCTGGCAACACTGGTACGACCCTTTTTAAACAATTTGTACCACTCAAATGTCTGCGCATGTGATAGAGCAGGCTCCCCATAGGTTTTCTGCAACATTTTCAATGCACACGGACAAGAAATTCCTTTGATAAAACACAATTTCAAACACACTTTTTGCTCAGTTTTTTTTCCATTCTGAAATTTAAAATGGCTCCGATGATTTTCAAATAGTTGGAACTTAGAGAATCAGTGGAACATAATATTAACTTTAGAAAAAGTAATTGAGTTTCTTTGAGCAAACATTGTTTTCCATTTTGTAGAGTAGTGTAATGGTAAAAGCAAACAATAGAGTCTTATTGAGAAACCGCTGGTAAACTTATGCTGAAGTCAAATATATTGTCTACTCTCTATTTATCTATACTATTTTGTAAGTATATAAAAATGAAACTTGTATTTTATATAATCCTATTAACCGGTTTCAAGTCACTACTAGTGGCCATTAGCTCTAGAAAAAAAATTCGCTTTATAAACGTGTATAGGTCTGAGTATTTATTTTCATAAAAAAAGTTGATAGATGATATGATTTTATATCTATATTTAAATTGCTTTTTTAATTTAATCTATACACCACCAAAATCGATATGAAGAGAATATTAAATAGAATAACTTTCGGTTTGATTTTGTTTTTTAGAGCACAATAAAAATGAAAAATTATATAAAAAAACTAAAGTTATGAAAATTTATACGGATTTCTGGGTTAATGTTTGAATATTTTTGTGCGGTAGCCGCTACAAGGTGTCAAAATTGGCTTAACTCGTTAATGACATGACATAAAAACCGGAAAATAGTTCGGAGACGATATCAAAGTTTAGAACAGAAAAAAAAAAAATTATTTCGCATTCTGCTTTACTGTCTTGTCCCGCTCATTTTGGCGTAGAAAAAAGGCATACACACGATTAATATTCATGTACACTGTCAGAAAAACCCTACAGATTAATGATTTTTTTTTTAGTTAAAATGAACTCATCAACTCAAGTAAAAGAACAAAACCCCTTTGTTTATTTTATTAGTGTAAATAACAAAATTAAGAAATGTCTCCAAAGTCGACTCTAATATCTAATATCTAGCCGTTGGCCTATGTGTGTGTTTGTGTGTGTTCTTTGTCTAAAAAATGTTGTTGAAATTCAGATTTATCTTGATTTTCTTGCTTTTTTAAGGTTGTCAGAAGATTAATTGAAGTTGTTAGTTGGCCGAATACCACAGCGTCAACAACAATATAATAACAACAACAGCAACTTGGAACACATGCAAATGGCATGTTTTGCATTTTATACAACAACAGCAGCAATAAAAAATATAGCCAAAAATGTTGTTGGAGTTTTTTAAAGGCTTGAATTTCATTAGAATTTAATTGATTGTTGAATTTTTGTCTATCGTTCGTCGGAGCTTATACAGGGTGTAAAGCTAAAAAAATAAATGAAAATTGTTCAAAATAATATATAAATACATGTACAATATGTAATTTATCGATTATGATCAGCTATGGTCAGAGAGCGCTCTGGGAGCGTTGAGAACAAGAATTGAGAGCAAAGGCTTATCTAGCAGCACAAAACGCAACAACAAATCAAAGGCTAAAGACAAACACAGAAACAACACGGAAGCCTTTAAATGTAGTGGTGCCCATACCCGATTATGATGTTCATGTTAAGTCCATTTTTGTTGGACTTTCCAAGCCATCAGCACATTATCAAAGTTGTTTGTAAGTGTGCTTTGTAATAGTACCTTAATAATAGTATAGTTAGAAATAATCACAACCACATACGCGGGTGATGTGGTTGTTATGATTTCTGGACTTTCTCCCTTCGTATGCACAGAAATTATGGAGGGAGCTTTAAACAAAGGTCGCTTCGGGTGTGCGCCTTGGAAGTGAATTCTAGCAAAACTGAACTGATCATTACAAAAAACAAAGTGCAACACTTCGATCTTTCAAAACGAAGCTGGAAAGCTTACATTGAAGAAAAGTTTAAAAAGGTCTTTATAGTCTTCCATGCCTGTAAAAAACATTTGGTAAAAAATTGGGTCTTAAAGTACTCCTATGGTTATAAACTGCCGTAATAAGACCAATCTTAACGTACGGAGCAGTAATCACCGGGGGATTTCGATCATACCTAATGGAGGCATTTAATGTCCTATGGACATGGCAATATATTAAATAACCATGGGAGTTGGAAGGCATCTTCTATATTACCTTTTATACCGGTGGGTTTAAGATGGGTGGTGGAGTGGGAGCTGATATATTCTCAGAAAGACTGAGTTTTGCCAATTCCTTCTGTCTACCGGAATCAGTCAGCGTTTTTCAGGGAGAATTTTTTGTCGTAAGGGAAGCTTGTCGAGCTATGATTCGCGTCAACACTAACCACTATTCTGGCGGACAGCTGCTATTAGAGCCTTATCTGCATTCAAGTCCACCTCCAATCTGGTAAAGAAGAACTAGCCAGGCTGAGTCATCTAAAGGGTTTTCCATTAAGGACTTGACAACTTTTTTTAAAATAAAACGCAAAACATTTGAGATATTTCAAAAACTTTATTATCGTCTTGAAGTAAAATCAAAATATATATGAATGGAACTCGATTTTGTTCATATGGCCATTGCGGGCACGTATGCAGCGGTCGATTCGTTGGACCCAATCTTCGATGACTCGGCCATACATTTCGGCTATTTTGCTTGCAATGTTGGCTCTGAGCTCTTCCAACGTCATCGGCTTGTTGGCATAGACCAATGACTTGACGTAGCCCCTAAGAAAATAGTCTAGAGGCGTTAAATCGCACGAACGAGGCGGCCAATCGACTAGCCCATTTCTTGAGATAACACGCTCATCAAACTTACTCTTCAATAAATTGATTGTAACTTGTGCTGTGTGGCACCGTCCTGTTGGAACCACATGTCGTCCAAGTCCATATCTCCAATTCGGACCAAAAATAATCAGTAATCATGGCGCGATAACGATGGCCATTCACAGTAACGTTACGATCGTTATCGCCGACGAACAAATATGATCCAATGACGCCGCCGGTATGCAAACCGCAACAAACAGTTATTTTTTGTGGATGAAGTGGTGATTCATGAAGCACATGTGGATTTTCACCCGACCGATAACGCATATTTTGCTTATTGACGAACCTATTGAGCCAAAAAGGAGCTTCGTCACTGAAGATGATTTTGCGATGAAATTCATCGTCTTGGCGCATCTTTACCAGAGCCCAAGTGGAGAACGTCCCTCGCTTTAAATGGTCCATCGGGTTCAATTCTTGAGTCAGCTTGATCTTGTATGGGTGTAAACCAAGATCTTTACGCAAAATTCGCCATAAAATGGTCTGGGGGATGCCCAATTCTTGAGAACGCCGAGGAATTGACTGTTTTGTATCGTTTGCTACGGACGCCTGAACGGCAGCGATATTTTCGACACTTTGACCAACCCGTTGTCTCACTGGCACGGTAACATCACACAACGAATATGTAGACTCAAATTTTTGCACTACACTTGTTATTGTCCGTCTACTAGGGCGAGAATTACGACTGAAAATTGCAGTTAACGCTCTTAAAGTTGCGATCACCGACTCCGAATTTTGGTAGTAAATTTTTATAACTTGCAGATGTTGTTCGCTCGTGTACTTCACCATGATGAAAATGTTGAGTTTACTCAATAAATTGACAGTGACAGTTGGATGATAAGTGAAAGGCCAAGTCCCTATTGGAAAACCAGTACTTAAGATTGCTATTATTTGGGTTTCCACTGACAGGAACATTTATGGTAATGAAAAAGCGGAAGAGGTGGTTAGACTTGGCTTCTCTCTTGATGTTTAAAGAGCGGAATCATTCCTAGTTCCATTGAATATGGTACAAGGAGGAGTGTACTCGTTTAGTACGTGTACTTTTAATATAGCTGGTTGTAAATGGGGAAGTCTAACAACCTGTAACATAGCAAGAAAAATTTGATCTTCATTAGGGGGTTGTTACATATATTTTGGAAATAATTATAAAGACCGAAGTTTTTTTTATTGTTATTCGAAATATTCTCCTTTACGATTAATAAATTTTGCATGTGTTCGAACCATTTCTCGTAATATTTATACCATTTTGCTTTTGACACCTCCAAAAACATAGTTTTTGAACGCATTAACGGCTTCTTCTGGCGTCGAAAAAAGTTGTCTACGCTGTTTGCCCTTGATGTCAGGGAACAAAAAGAAGTCAAATCAGAACTATACGGCGGATGACCAATGCTGATTGATGTGTAGGAGCTCGTATTTTCTTGATGAAGAATAGCTCCACGGCGCTTGTTGTTTTCCTTATTTCACGGTATATTTCTAATTTTTCTACTTGTCTCAAGTGGTACCTTGGTAAAAATTTAAGAAAATTGGGGAGCGGTTCGCAATTCACATATAATAAAAACCCTTTATATGTGAATTCACATATAATAAAAACCCTTTAAAAAAAATCGGGTCAAGATGGGCCTATCAGGCCCTCGTACAAATTTAGTACTTTCTCATAACTTTTGATATCACAATGGGATAAACATGTATTTCAGAGTTGAAATATCTATTTAATGCTTTGACGAAACTTGGGACATCGGTGACCCATTTACTTTTAAATTTTTCCTGAAAAAACTATGCAATCGATTTTTTACAAGGTATCATTCGAAAGGGAATGAAGGTGGCTTTCAGAAAGTATTTAATTTTCAAGGGTAGATTCATTACTTTGCCTACCAGTCTATCCCAAAGTCGAAAAATTTTAACTTTTTTTTCCCCATTCTTCTCGCTACAATATTTTGGGGGTGGCAGGAGCTACAGGTACAACATTTTTTGAGAAGTTGCGGGCAAGCTTCTACTTTCTAACAAAAAATAACAAAAATATATAGTTCACTTGAGTTCACTATTTCCAAAATAGGTCAAAATTTCAATAAAAATTCCCAAAAAATCTTACATCTGGCCCTCTTTTTTTGTTACGGAGTAATTTTTGAAGGGCATCGAATTAAAGATCAGATATATTGGAAAATTCAACCTATTTTGTGAATATCTTGAACCAATAGTCGTAGAGAGATCAAGGTACCACCATTGGAAAGGTTATTTTGTAACCTTTCATTGGATACCAAACATTACGCCGTAGCAAATAAAGAAGGATTTTTCAACTAAATTTTGAACTAAAGGGTCCGCCATATAACTTTTTTTTTTTAAAATGCTATAAAAAAAAACTACTGAATATTTTCTCAATTTTCTTTTTTTATTTGAATGTAAAATCCTTCCGGTTAATAATGGAAAATAATTTCATTCAAATGGCTGCCCCGGCTGGCCATGCAGTAGCCTTCACGATCGGTCCAATTTTTAAGCACATTATCGATTGTGTGCAGCTGTATTTCACAATTCACAAATATTGTCCTTTAAAACATCAATTGTCTCTGGCTTGTCGGCGTAACACTTGTCTTTGAGGGCACCCCACAAACAATAGTCCAACGGTGTCAAATCGCAGCTCCGAGGTGGCCAAACGACATCAGCTCTGCGGCTGATAATGCGATCTTCAAAAACAGGGCGCAAAACATCGAGTGTAGCTTCGGCTGTGTGGTACGTAGCGCCGTCCTTTTGAAACCAAATGTTGCCAATATGCTCCTCTTCAATTTTTGTGAACAAAAATTCGTTCAACATGGCGCGATAACGATGGCCATTGACTGTAACGGCCACTCCTTGCTCATTTTCGAAGAAAAAATGGCGCAATTATGCCTCTGGACCAAAATCCGCACCAAACAGTGACTCGTTTTGGGTGCATCGGCCTTACAATGTATGCGTGCGGATTTCTGTGCCCCAAATGCGACAATTTTGCTTGTTTACATACCCGCCAAGATCAAAATGAGCTTCATCTGAAAAGATAATTTTTTTGGCAAAATCGGCATCTTCTGTAAGTCGATCGCAGGCCCACTCAGCGAAGCGAAAAGGCATTGGATGGTCAGTTGGCTTCAACTCCTGAACCAATTGGACTTTGTATGGCGTCATATCAAGGTCTTTATGCAAAATTCGTCTCAATGATGTCTCCGAAATGTTCAATTGTTCAGAACGACGGTGAATTGATGTTGATGCCGCTGCACGCACACTTTCTGCCACAGCAGCAATATTCTCGGGTGTACGCACTAATTTTGGCTTTTCACGCTTTGGTTTATCGATGCGGATGCCAGTTTCTTTCACTTTTTTCATAAGATAACGAACATACGGAGCTGACGGTGCTTCTGTTCTTCCAAAATCCGTACGCAATTTTCGCACACATTCTGCAACATTACCATGATTTTCAAAGTAATGTCGCAATATTTCCCAGCGTTGTTCAAGCGTATACACAACCATATTCGTTCAGCGGAAGGATAAAACTAATTATCTGTCAAATCAGACATGCACTAAGTGTTACCATTTACGAAATAAGCACTAGTTGAAAAAAAAACGTTAGATGGCGGACCCTTTATTTAGGATCTTAAAAAAAAGGAATTTTGAAAGGGGAATTTTGTAAAAAGAAATTTATTTAGAGGGAGTTTTGACTTCATTCCAAAAAATGTTTGTCCTTTTTTTTCTTAAATAAAAAAAAATCAGTCCTATATTTATTCCCGAAATATATGCAGCAACCTACACATGCCCTACGAAGAACTTACGAACTGCTATCAAGATGTCGAGTTGACACAGCTAGAATCACAGGACATCAGAACGGAACATTGGTGTATATCAGTGGCGGATCTAAGTACGGGCTGAAAAGGCTTTAGCCCCCCTTGGAGAATATTTTGTATGGGAAAAAACGAAAAAAAATCCAAAAAGACGTTTCAGCCCAAAAGTATAGTTTCAGCCCCCCCTTTGGCGAATCCTAGATCCGCCACTGGTGTATATACCGAAAAAATTTAAATTCCCTTGAACCCCTCCTGTCGTAGCTGCAATGATTCTAATGAACAGGACACTTTGCACACTTTCTAACACTTTCAAACCATATGTATATTTGTTGTTAGGAAATAAATTGGAAGCTCACCACAAAAAACTTAATACATAAAAATTTACAATAAAATCGAAGTTTTTGAAACTTTTTTATTTATTCATTTAATACATTTGTAAACTTAGCCAGTGATAAATTCTTCTTTGGCACTTTTTCTAAAGCTTTATCAAAGACCTCAAACAGCATTTGGAGATCACCCTGTTAGAAACTGATTTTTCATGCATATTAAATGTTTGTCTGCCTCTTTGTCAATCTGTCAGTGTTAGTTTGGCTGGCGGTGTAGCAACTGTGGAAATTGGTTCAATTGCGGTTTACATGCGCGTCTATGTCTAGCCCCAACCCACACTTTGAAATCACGTTTGGCTTAAGTCGCCATCATTGTCGCCATTTATCTGAGTAGCAAAACAGCCACCGATCCACCATTCCGCCGACAATCAGCTGCAGCAAAACTCTTACAGCCTACATCATATTCTTGGCGTAATTCTTTTCAACTCAAGATCAAATGTCCGTCGTCTTAAATATCTGTCGTTAGACTTAACATTGGTATTATATGATTTGAGTACAGAGTTGGAATAGAAACTACATACACTGAACCGTACAAGTGCATACAAACATACATACATTCGTATGCCTATAGCAAGAAGTAGCAAGTGCTTTGAAGTTATAGACTCAACATCAACGTGAGGCACTTGTTGCTAAAAACTAATTTCTAGGTCATGACTTGACATGGTCTAATTGTGTAGATATCTTCTTGGTATCTAAATGTAAGTCTGCATAGAAGAATATTCATATGTGAGCAAATGAAAAATCGATTAACATGTCTTTTATTTTTTTTTTTTGTTTTTTTTTGTTAACTTAATAAAATGTCTATCTTAGAAGTAATGAGGGTTCAAATTAGAACAAGTAATTTTAAGCATAAGTTTTATATTTATATTTATATTTATTTATTCACCAAGCAAGGTATACTTAATTTAACTTAAATTTAACTTAAATTATATTACATTATAAAAGGGAAAGGGCAATGAGGCAAGATTTTGGGGATGTTTCAAGACTTGTTAGCCTCTGTTAGCTTTTTATTTTTATTAATTTTTATTTTTATTTTATTTTATTTTAATGTTTTTTGTTTTGTTTTTTTTTTTTGTTTTTATTTTGTTTTTTTTTTTTTTAACGAGTGATAACCCACCCCTCATATAGGAGGGGCTACAGTTTAATGTCTTAGTGACCCATACATTTTTGAATTCTCTGGCACGTCGGTTATAAAACCAAGTTGCTTACTGGCCCGAGACACAATTTTATCGTAATGTAGATTGAATCGCAACTTATTGTCCAAGACTACTCCATAAAGCTTATTTTGATTGCACCAGTGCTGTAGAGATAACAGTTTCAACTGTAAGTGGGTTACATCTGTTTCCGATTTAATAACATGGTACATTTTTAAGGTCGTCTGCATACATTAGATGTGGGATATCGCGTAGTTTATCAGATAGGTCTGAGATAAAAATATTAAAGAATAGTGGACCAAGGTGACTACCTTGTGGTACGCCGGATGTGACCAGAATCTGTTTAGATAAGGTGCCTTGAAACTTTACGAATTGGGACCTGCCATGCAGATAGGACTTCAGCCAATTGAGCAATGATCCTGAGATACCAAAATTTTCCATTTTGGAAGCCAAAATATCATGATCAACACGGTCAAAGTCTTTATTAAAGTCAGTGTAGACTGCATCTATTTGATGTCCTTTTTCCATTTTATTTAAAACATCAGAGATCATAGTTATAAGATTTGTGGTAGTTGATCTTCCTTAACGGAAACCATGTTGCTGTTCATTGAGTAGATGATTTATAATACTTTTAAGTTTTTCACATAAAATTTTTTCGAACAGTTTTGGGATAGCCGATAATATAGCAACACCCCTATAATTTTCAACCGATCTTTTGTCGCCATTTTTATATATCGGTGTGAGGTGTGATGTTTTCCAATACGATGGAAAAGCTCCATGGGACAGATATTTATTGAAGATTATACATAAAGGTATGGTCAGTGAGTCTTAAAATTGGACTAGAAAGCATGGGGGTATAAAGTCAGGGCCTGGTCCTTTATTTGGATCAAGTTCCTTAATTGCTTTGGATACCTCTCTTCTCGCGTAAGTTGAATATGACTAATTTTAGGTGGTATATTTGAATAGAGAGGGGTATTGTTAGTATTGTTTATTGGTACACAGAAAACCTCTTTAAAATGGTCTGCGTATAGATTGCAAATCTCTTGTATATTCGAAGAAACAACGTTACCTTTAAACATGGATGTAGGATATCCGTCAGACTTACGCTTAACGTTAACGTAGTCAAAAAATTTTTGGGTTCTTTAACAATTCTTTCACCAATAAGGTTGATATAAAATTGGTAAGCTTCTTTTGACTTAATAGAGAAAAAGGGGAAATAATTGTGCTTAAATAAATAATTTAGAAATAATTGTGTTTTAAGTATTGTCATTTAAGGGAACTCTTACTTTTTTAAGTTTTATTCCCTAATCCCTCTAAAATCCAATGATATATAATTCATCATATACAAGTGTGGATTAAATAATGTGCATTCTGACTGGATCTCCAGAGGTTCCGCTTTGAATTCCGGCTAAACCATGGTCCTAGGCTAAACCTTTCTGCATTTATGTTCTGATTTCTAATCAACTGATCTTAAAAATGCACCAATACTTATGACTCAAAAGTTGCAGTTGGTGGTTGAGAAATGTGTTGAGAGGATCGCTTAGTAACTTGAATTGACTGAGGTAAAGGCATAAAACTTGCTCCAGATTCAAATTCACAGATTCTACGGATTTCCATTTAGTTTAGAACATGCTACATTTGTTACATTTGATTGTCTCTCCCTTCCCACTAATCTAACACACCATTTTGAAAAAAGGCACACTTGACTTAATAGGCTGCCATTGGCGCGTAGAATAACGTATTAAAATTTCTTGATAGAATTTTCTCAGACTCCTGTCGATCCACAATGCATCGAATGCTTATGAAAAGAAGAAAACAATTGTTTTTTTTTTTTGTTTTTTTTTTGTTTTTATTTTGTTTTTATTTTGTTTTTTTTGTTTTAAAAGTATACAATATAAAGTGATGTTATTCAGTTCTATGAAATGTAAAAGATTTTTAAAATATCTTAATTTCTTCAATAATGAATAAATGCGAGACCTTTACTCTACATCTTTTTATTTAAAGAAAACCAAGTAATTTAAATTTAAGTTGATGTTTTAAAAAATTTAGATGTTTAAAAAAAAAAAATCAGTCAGCAAGATTATTTTAAATTGTATTTTGGTCATGAAACTCATTTTTTGAGTAATTTTTTTTTTTAAAAATGTTTTTGAACTTCATAAAAACACAAAAAAAAAACTCAAAAATTTGCGAATCTTGTTTAGTTATAACCATGATACAATTACAAGGTAGGCTCATATTCGAGAGTAGGGTGCGCTAGTTGTCAAAATCAGCTGGTAATTTTGAGTTTTTCTAAGTGTTGTTTTTGCATTTTTTCGTTTGACGTTTGTAGCTCCTACAGCTTTATTGTTGCAGAGTTTCACATTTGAGCAGCCATTTTAAAATGAGCCTACCTGGTAATTGTATCATGGTTATAACATTAAAAATAGGATTTTTGGATTTTCACGAAATTTTTTTATATTTTTTTTAAATATTAACTTATCACTTCCAAAATATTAACTTCCCTTTTTCATAAACAAGAAAGTTATGAAGGTTTCAAAAATTGAGTTTTTGCGTAAAATGGTAAATTTTGTATGGAAAAATATTCTAAATTTTGCAAAGTTCGAAAGGGAATTAAAAAAATGGATTCTCTCATTTTGACGAAACTTCTTTGTAATTTTATTTGAAGTAAAATATTAACTTTTGATTTAAAAAATATTATCTGCACCTTTTCATTAACAAGAAAGTTATGAAGATGGGTTCTTTGGCATAGAGGACACACACCTTAACCGACTAAACCAAGACCACCACGCTATTACTTTTTGTGATGAAAATTTTCGGTCTGTAATTTTTATTCAAAATAAATCATTAAAAAATAATTTTATCTCAGTTTTTTTTTGCTTTGGAACTAAATATCGTATAACAATGAAGGTCTTTCTACTGAAAAACTGGCACAGGCATTCGAAAACGGGGCGTGGCTCCACCGATATAAGGCAAATTTACGATACAGAATAGCTATAGAAGTAAAAGTCACAGAACATTGAAACTCTGAATTTAGATACCATTTGGTGATGTCATTCTACTGGAAAAGGTGACATGCATTGGACAAGGGGGTGTGTCTCAACCCATACAAGCCAAATTTACGACACAGAAAAGCTATGGAAAGACAAAGAACATAGAAGTAAGAATGAAGTTACTACTTATTAATATCCTGCTACTGGAAAATGAAAAATGCAAAAAATTTACAATAGAGAACGCTGCTATAGCTCAAATTTGCGCAGTAACTATGGGGTCATTCATAAATTACGTTAACAATTTAGTAGAGAAAGAGGTTTTAAAATGTACTACGATAAGTAACGGATGGGGGGATGGGGTCTCAGATATAGTAATGTGACCAAAAATAAAAAACTCGAAAAAATTGAAATTAATACAACCCAACATTTCAAACCATTTTCATCCTTACATCTTCATGTAGTGTGTGTGGCAAGTGTAGTAAGGGCATCATTTTTCTTTGCTTGCTTCTCGACAGTTATTTTTTCTATTTTCGAATATTTTTTAATGAATTAATTTTTTTATTTCACACATTACGTTACTTAATGGGGGTGGAGGGGTGTGTTTTGGAAATGCACTACGAAGAGTACCGGAGGGGGTAAAAAAAAAATTGAAAATCGGTCACGTAATTTATGAACGACCCCTATGCTTCGAGTACGAGATAATAACGCTGAAGGCATTGCAACATTTTCCGGTACTTACATATCTAGATAAGGTGCAGCAAAGCGCACCGGGAAAAAGCTAGTTAATTAATACAAGTGGGAATATTTATGGGACAACAGATGCTCCTCCCATACAAAATTATATAAAAAATAAAGATACAGTAGTTTCGACTATGTTGTAACACAAGACGTAGACGTATTCTATTCGCTTTTGATGACATCTTTTTTAAAAACTATTTAGCAAAATATTTATTCCATACACCTGAGCATATGACCGAGAATGCCGGAGAGGGTAAATATGTATGACCGACCCCCATTACTTTTGCAAAAGGAACATTTTTGCCTTTGACACCTATTCCCTCCGACCACTCCTTAGGAGGGCTCCCTTACAAATATTATGGTTTTTGTGTATTTATTCCATACACCTGAGCATATGACCTTCAAGAGAGTGCCGGAGAGGGTTAATTTATATGACTGACCCCCATTACTTTTGCAAAAGAAAGATTTTTGCCTTTGACACCTATTCCCTCCGACCACTCCTTAGGGGGGCTCCCATACAAATTTTATGGTTTTTGTGCCGTAAAGGGTTAATATGTATCACTGACCCCCATTACTTTTGCAAAGGAGCATTTTTTCCTTTGACACCTATTCCCTCCGAACACTCCTTAGGGGAGCTCCCATACAAATTTTATGGTTTTTGTATATTTATTCCATACACCTGAGCATATGACCTTCAAGAGAGTGCCGGAGAGGGTTAGTATATATTAAACCTCTGCACGGGTGGTCTTAAACTGGCTTTCAAGACATTCGTTTGGAAACGAGTGATTGTTATGTTGAGTTCGTTTCGAACAAATCAAACATAACAGTGCCGCTAACATTCGTCGGGCAGACAAATCTAAATCAAACGAATACCGAATCCAATGAATTAATGATTTGAAAAGATGAATGCAGCATAAATACATGACTCGAATGTTATGTGCACAACAATATAACATTCGGTGCATAAATTGAGTGTTCAGATATTAAGAACTGGAGTTGTACATGTGCTGGCAGTATTAGAGCTTCGCTGATTTCGAATCTGATGTTAGAAATTACAAAATTTTATTATATTTGGGTAGACTCAAAAAATAATTTTTACACTTTTTATATAGAATTTAAAAAAACTAGTAAGAAATGATCTTCGACTGGGCCGAAGTTAAAATACCCTCACAGCCGAACCAAAGTATATTCAAAGTCTTTAGCAATCAATCAAAACATATTAAATGTTTATCTGTTAAAACTTTTTAAAATTTAAATTTGTGAAAATTTTTTTTGTGGTTGTATCTATAAAGATTCAATGTGAATCTACCCTCATCTAAAATCCTTATTAAAATATATCAAAATGAAAGAAATGTGTTATGAAATTTTTATTAATTCATTAATTTTAAAAAGTTAAAATTATCAAAAACTGCGGGGAGTGCACACTGTGTCTTTAAAGATACAACCAACTAAAGTGACCTAGTGAGGTGCCAAATTATCGAAATTTTTTCGAACCACTTAAAATCACTAAAGGACATGTTTTGAAAGCAGTCAGCATTTTTTCCTAATCAAAATTATTTATTTGTTGCTAGAAGTTAAACTGTTAAAAATAGTGTTTATTTAATTTAAAAAAAATTTTTTTTGACTTTGTACATAATTTTTTTAAAAAGGAAGACAAATAGAAGTAAAAATTATTTTTTTATTTAAGACCTATAATATTCTAAATAATATAGAACCGATTTGAAAAAAATCAAACCAAAAATATAGCCGAAGGAATTTATTGAATGGTTGTATCTTTATTGCTACGGGTCCTGAGGATGACTAACAAATTTAGTCGAAATATTGACGAAAATAAAATTTATAAAAATAAAAATATAAACAAGTTTTTATTTTAATACGGCCAAAGCCTACAAAAAATACAAAAATTAAAAAAGATTTAAAAGGCCGACAACATCAATGATACACATGTATTTAAGGGTTAAAATGAAATATTCCGCCATGTTTTTGAGCCCAGAGTCTTCAACAATTTCGAATGGTCTACAATTTTCCCTTAATATTTCCCTTACTATTTCTTTTTTGGTCTCAGTGTCAGCTTCCTTTTTTTGTAGAATAATAGTTATATTTTATAATATTTGTAAAATAACATTTATGTCGCACTAAATTCGATGTTGAATTTATATTGTATTTGTATACATATGTATGTGCAACTTCTACAAGCTACCATATTCGGAAGCTCCTCTCCCAACTCGGTTTTTATCTTTCCGAACACATTCCGCACCTTACTCCTTCCTCTTTTTTGAATAATTTTAAATTCTCCAGACAATAATTTTTTCGTATTGATGTATTACTTAACATACTAGAATTCGAATCTTCTGTGGCAATTGAATCTTGCGTGGTCCCCTGTGTTTCATACATTAAAAAAAAGGCAATTTAAAATTGAAAATGATAATATTTTAATTTAATTAAACAAAAACGAAATAATTGTTTTTATATTGAACTTACTTTTTACATAAAAAGAGCCAATTCTCTGCTATATAATTGCTAGATAAACACTATTTCATATACAAATAAGGACCACTCTTACAAATGTTTAATGTTATTTTTAATTATGTAAATAATATTTAAATAAGTATATTAAAAATTATTATAAAATATCTTATATCAACAGCCTCCATTTTTCCAATTAATTTATTCTGTACTTTTGTTTATTGCAAACTTTTCTTTCCACTTCTAAGCACAACAATGGTCACTTGCAAATTATTTTGTGCTTTCGAATCATTCATTGTCTTTTCGGCTGCATCGAATGTTTTGTTTGAAAAACAAAATAAAATCATGTCATTCAAAAGCAAACCATGAACATGATTTGTCTTGCTGCTGACAAGTGCTCGGCAGTGATCGTTTGTTTTCATCAAATATCTCGGATACGATCTCACTCGCTGTTATAGTTATGTTAACTACTGAACTCGACACCGAATGTACTGTTGTTGTGGCAGAAACGAATGTTGCCGTGCAGAGGTTTAGTATATATGACCGACCCCCATTACTTTTGCAAAAGGAACATTTTTGCCTTTGACACCTTTTCCCTCCGACCACTCTTTAGGGGGGCTCCCATACAAATTTTATGGTTTTTGTGCCGGAAAGGGTTAATATGTATCACTGACCCCCATTAATTTTGCAAAAGGAGCATTTTTTCCTTTGACACCTATTTCCTCCGACCACTCCTTAGGGGGGCTCCCATACAAATTTTATTGTGTTTGTGCCGGAAAGGGTTAATATGTATGACCGACCCCCATTACTTTTGCAAAAGGAACATTTTTGCCCTTAATACCTATTTCCTCCGACCACTCCTTAGGGGGGTCCCATACATATTTTATGGTTTTTGTTTATTTATTCTATACACCTGAGCATATGACCTTTAAGAGAATGCCGGAGAGGGTTAATATGTATGACCGACCCCCATTACTTTTGCAAAAGGAACATTTTTGCCCTTAACACCTATTTCCTCCGACCACTCCTTAGGGGGGTCCCATACATATTTTATGGTTTTTGTATATTTATTCCATACACCTGAGCATATGACCTTTAAGAGAGTGCCGGAAAGGGTTCATAGGTATGACTGACCCTCATTACTTTTGCAAAAGGAATATTTTTGCCTTTGACACCTATTCCCTCCGACCACTCCTTAGAGGGGCTCCCATACAAATTTTATGGTTTTGTCGGTAAAACCGGAAACTGTCGATAAATAGGTAGCAAGTTTAAGCAAACAAAAACATCAAATGTTGGCTTTATATTTCATGTAATTGTGTAAAATTTATATAAGTTAGAGAGTTCTAACATGAATTTTTGTCGCATTGAGGATCCAGCAGACCAACAAGTGCTAACATCAACATCGTACGATCAGTACTTTAGGCCCACCAAAGGCTCTAAAAGTTATATAAATACCGACACCTGATCACTATCAACCACCCTACTTACCTCCGAGAATGACGTATTCTACGTCAACATTTATATAGGACCAAGGAAGGTATCCCTAGGGTCTTACCGATTTCTACCATTTTTTTGTACGCACCTATAATACTATTTCTATAGTCTTCTTACGCACTTTTATTTAGATTAGTCAACTCTTGTATGTATCTCCCATACAAAATCATGTAAAAAAATCAATATAGGTCCAAGGGGTACCTCTAGGGTCAAACCTATTTTGACCATTTTTAGTACACATCTATTACTCTATTTTTCTAGCATTCTGACCGAGTTTAGTTAAGATCGGTAAACTTTTGTTTGTACAAAATCATGTCAACAATAAATTGAGGTCCAAGGTAGGTACCCCTAGGGACTAACCGATTTCAATTATTTTTGAAATTTCTCTTAAGTAGCTTAAACTAACCAAGCATACCAAATTGCACTATCATACGAGCACTTCTTCTATTTTTTACCAACTTTTGTATGGGCTCAGTCTACAGTGCTATCGGTTGATCTGATTTTTTGAAAATCGGCCAGACTACATCCTTAAACGAGTTTTAAGATGATGGAGCGGGTGCTCACCGGCTATCCGCTTCACGTGAAAAGTCTCAAAAGCTAAATTAAAAAAAAAAAAACAGAAAAAATCATGTTTTAATCCTTCACTCATATACTCGAACCAATTGGCAAGGCAGCCGTGCGAAGAGAGCTTATTTTGATCAGTATTTCCATCTAAACTAAGTCAAATCTTTAAAAGTCAGAGAATAATATGGGTTTTTGAAAAAGTTCGGTTACAAATTTGACCAAAAATTAAACACATTTTTTTTTATATTTAAAAACAGTTTTATTAAACCAAATATGTGATGTTTTGATCGATAACCTTTTGCCGTTTTTGGGCTAAAGCCATTGTACCATGTGTAGAAGTTCTGGGTTTTCTGAGCGAAAAACTGATCTAAGTACATTTTGCAGGTCTCCACATAATTTAAATTTTTACCATTAAGAGAGATCTGCACAGATCGAAAGAAATCATAATCTGAAAGTGCTATAGTTATGGGCTATAGTTATGGTGGATGTATCAAAATTTTCCAGCCAACTTCTCTCAGTTTCTGCCTCAGGATAATCAAAGGGTGTGTGGTCTGGCGTTGTCATGATGGAACACATTGTCTGTTGATCAATTCTGGCCGTTTTAATTGAATTGCTTGGCTTCAATCTTGTTAATTGTTGACAGTAGAGAACAGAATCAATCGTTTGACCAGGTTGTTTAATACCAGATCATTATAAATAATTTCCTTCCAATCCCACCATACGCACAACCTTACCTTTCTTGGTGTGAATCCTGGCTTTACCACCGTTTGTGAAGCTTCACCTTGCTTCGTCCATGCACTCCGCAGCGAAACAACCAATTCGAAATCTGTACTGAGCTGCCGACAAGCTCTCATCAGAATGAGTCCTCCCCACAAGATTAATATCTGCTGGGTCCCCGGTCACCGTGACATAGAGGGAAACGAAATAGCGGACAGATTGGCAAGAGAGGGCTCAGAACTGGAAAGAAATTCTGCGATCGGGTCGATTATGGCTCCAATCGGAGAATTTAAGAATAGAATAAATGACAAAACCAGAAATAACACAAACAACTCCTGGTCAAACAGGGACGACTGTCTTATCTCTCGCCACCTATTGCCTAAACTCTGCGAAAAAAGGACCCAATCCCTACTTTCAATGAGTAAAAATGAAACTCGCATCCTAGTAGGAGTTCTCACGGGGCACTGTTGTATAGACACAATGGCCTCGAGACTGGGAATTCCGCACCCAGACTTCTGCAGAAGCTGTGGAGATGTCGAGGAAACAGAAACCATCAAACATCTGCTTTGCGAGTGTCCTTACCTCCAACAACGCCGACTTCGCCACATGGGAAGCAGAGTGTACGGAGAACTGCAGGAGCTCGTGGATGTACCACTGATGGATCTTTTGGTTGGTTCAACCAACCTCGCTCCAGTGACTAGCAAGACTTAGTTGATTTTGCCATATTAGGACCACAGATATAGGGAACCACAATGGACCAATAGGCCCCCGTGTAGGCAACGTAAAGTTGCCCCTCCCTTTTAACCTTGCTTCGTCCATGATCTTTTTCGCTCATTTTTGTCGTATGTGATCGCCCGTAATCATTCGCTCCAGAAATGGTTCGATTTTGTTCCATTTTAGCAATGATTCGCAAATGGATATTCGGTCAATTAACTTTTTCGCTGTTAATTCATGTGGCACCCAAAAATCGAGCTTCTTTGTGCATGCAGCTTTCTTCAATGTGTCGTCGATGTGTCGGTCTTGCTCAATTTTCCGACGGTCTTGCTCGTCGACTTTTTCAGTGATTGGTTGACCAGAGCGAGGTGCATCTTTAACAACAAAATTATCAGATCGAAAAACAAGAATGATAGAAACCAGATTACGCGTTCCGCAGTCTCGTTATCTAATGCTCTCTTTTTCAATTGAGTGCATGACGTCACACAGCACTTCTGCTTGACAAAAACGTATGCAAATGTGCGATCGCTTAGGCAAATTGACGAAATTGAAAATAAATTCTTTCGAAAAAGTAAAGTAAAAATATTAAAAATATCTATTCTTCTGTATAAAAATATGAATATTTTCGCATACGAAAAATATGAATTTTTTAATCTTTCAAGATTTTTTCTCCTAAACTATTCGAGATCGACAAAATTTTATTGTACCAATAGATGTAGGAGGTCCATATACATATTATAAAAATAAAATATTTAGTCGTAGGCCCCAAAGTAAAATTATTTCAAAGTCTGACAATATCGCTTGTGACGTCATGCGCTCTCTCTCTCATTTGCGGAACGCATAATCCTGTTTCTATCATTCTTGATCGAAAGCGAGCAAACCACTTCGCTGCTGTTTTTCTAGTTAGAACATCGTCTCCGTAAACTTTACAAATTTTTTCAGCAGGCTGCGACGCATTCTTAACTTTTCTTTTATAGAAAAGCAAAATATGACGATAATATTCCGAATGTTCACTTATTTTTAAGCTTAGATAACTTTTACAGAACTATGCGATTTTAATAATGTCTTCTAACAAAATGAAGCTTAAAATGTCACCTTTCGAACAAGCTTTAGCATTGCCAGATGCAATTAATACCAGAGATATTAGATTTTAGACCCATCTAGCGACCATTTGTAACCGAACTTTTTCGAGAACCAATATACTAGGAAAGAAATGAAGGAAAAAGAAATATGTATGTACTTCAATAGAAACTGAAGTGTCCATTATTTGGCTTTTTTTGTTGTAATGTTGATTAAAAGTATGTTAATTAGTAATTATTTACCAAAAATTTATGAAATCTATTTTTAAATATTTTAAATTCTTTAAATTAAAATGAATACACAATCATTCGGTGATCTCAACTCACCAATGGCCAATAATTCTATGATCATCACGTTTACCCAAGCTCAAAACTCATTAAATCACAGATACGTATCTTTCTAGCTCATTTTAACCAGTGTTGATGCCTGTTGGTCTATTGGTCAATGTCGATATGATTGTTTTTCTATCTATCATTTATTTAAAGAATGAATTATATTTGTTTTTGTCTTATTAAAGAAACCAATTAAAAATATCTTACCATTAAGATTGTTGTGTTTCCTCAATGTCAATACAGCTTGTATTGCTTCCCTTGAAATCCAAACAAACAGCAACAAAGTCCAACATCAATATTTTAAAATCCTAAAAATATTGTTAAATAAATAAATAAAGTCGAAATTAAGTAAACAAACAAACAAACTAAACAAGCTTGATCAAGCGAGTTATAACTACCAGTCACAGCATTCGATCCGTTGAATTAAAATCAAATTATGTACTGCAGACTGTATCTCTCAAATACCAAAAATAAGGTAAATACCAAATGAACGAAAAAAAAAAACCAAAAGATCTCTCTAGAGTGGAACCAATGGATCAAATAATAAATTAGAGTCAATATTATTCAGATGAACGGATCAAAATAATCAACAAAATTAAAATTCAAGCATTTTTTAATTGTTGACAGCAGAAAAAGCAAATTTCCATGAGCTTTTGGCAAAATACTTGTAGCATTTTAGACGATAAGCAGCTATTTGCTCATTGCTGCTGGCATGAGTTGCAGCTTTTTCGAATAAAGTTTCGGCACAATATTCAAAACTGTCAAATAAAAATGGCATTGTCAGCAATATTAACAACTAGCTATCAATTTATCAATATCTGAAGTATTTATTTGTTTCCTGATTGCTTCATATTTAAGGCAATAAACAATATTTAACAATGCTCCGGGCTCAAGTTCAACAACTACTGGCTATTCGAAGACTTTGCTGTTCGAAGTAAGATCTGAATAAATTATGTGGCATGAAATAGTAGTTGTTGTCGATGGTTGTTTTTTTTTTTAAAGATTATATTTTGGAGAGTTCGACCACCTCGTATTTGGACATCGAGTTTGAGGCGGCTTAGGCGGCTAAGGCTTCAATTGCTTTGATAAACTTGAGCTGCGATAGCAATCGGTTGAGAGTGCGCACAGCGCGCACCAAGGGTGTCAAGTGCTTCTTGTGTATGTGAGTATAGGTTTTTGTTGCCGTGTGAGTGTGTTTGCGTGCGTATCTGGCGGTTCATTAACCGAGCCACTTCAACGCCTAGTCATGCACCATGAGTAGAGCGCGTTTGAAGGTAAGTTTAACGAACACATCTAGTTAATCGTGCCTATTTTTGCACAGTGCTGAGTTTTCTATAAGCTTCCGTGACCTACTTAATGCCAAAAGCGTGAGGCACTTAAGCCTAGAACATAGCCATATACTAAATACATACGTACGAGTAAGTTGTGTGAAAGCACAGCAGCGCTTAAACGCTTGGCAGTATAACGTTTAACCCTTGAGCTGGCTGATTTTTTATTTTACGAGCACAGATTTATGTTGAAGATTTCTATAGAAAATTATTGGCATTGAATGACCTCGAGCACGTGTTAAAGTGCTCAACTGCCATAAAAGGACTTCTGGGTGTTTATTGCCGCGCTTGCTGATGTTTCTGTTCTACATGTTGATCTTAATCATCAGGAACAGTGTTAAATATCGTTATTTTTGCTGTTGCCATTATTAACCATTGAACCATAAGGAATCTTTGGAGTTGTTGTTTCCTATTCGGCTCTTAAGTAGCTTGTATTCGAGTTCTATTTAAGCCAAATTGGGCAAACAAAAGTCAAAGATCTGTCAGTGTTTGAAAATCTGACATTTTATTAATGACAACATCATGGCTGGTTGACATTTCTTGCTCTTTTTGCTTATTGCCAATAATAACGTTTGGCAAAAACTAATTAAAATTTTGTTGAAATTAAGCTGCTGGTGGGTGTAATATTCATAACTTGTTTTGTGCATTTAAAGCGTTTTGTGTCGAGCGAAGGCGTCAAGAACATTTGGCAATAAGTCTCGCAATCAGCATAAGCCGTCGTAAGATTGGCTACAAATACCAATGAAAATCATGGCCATTGGCGGAGATTATAATCAATTTAACATGTTATTAAAAAAAAAAAACAACAAAAATAAATAAGTTTTTAGAAAATCTGCAAAACTTTAAATGAAGGAAATGATATGTTTAAGAATATCAATAAAATAATACTTTAATCTACAAAGAATTTTAATGTTAAGCCAGGTTAAGCTTCACGGCGGGTGTTTGCAATCTGCACGTGTGACTATAATCTATCTTTATCGGACCAAATTAAGCCCAATCAGCTTAAACACCATCTGTTTCAGATATCCTAAAAGGATGTGTCAATCATTATAGACGGAATGTAAATGTAAAAGTGGATGCAATGAAAATAAATTGTTGGCGACTATTTTTGACTGATTTCAAAAAAGAGAAGCTTCTCAAGCTTGATGTTTTTAAATAAAAAAAAGTTGGCTGTTTCGTAGACACACCCGTATGTTTTGACGATGTTTCTTGTTGTTGTTGATGTTGAATGTTGATGTTGTTGTTGATGTTGATGTTGATGTTGATGTTGATGTTGATGTTGATGTTGATGTTGATGTTGATGTTGATGTTGATGTGTGTGTTGATGTTGATGTAGATGTTGATTTTGATGTTGATGTTGATGTTGATGTTGATATTGATGTTGATGTTAATGTTAATGTTGATGCTGATGTTGATGTTGATGTTGATGTTGATGTTGATGTTGATGTTGATCTTAATGTTAATGTTGATGCTGATGTTGATGTTGATGTTGATGTTGATGTTGATGTTGATGTTGATGTTAATGTTAATGTTGATGTTGATGTTAATGTTAATGTTAATGTTGAAGTTGATGTTGATGTTGATGTTGATGTTGATGTTGATATTGATGTTGATGTTGATGTTGATGTTGATGTTGATGTTGATGTTGATGTTGATGTTGATGTTGATGTTGATGTTGATGTTGATGTTGATGTTGATGTTGATGTTGATGTTGATGTTGATGTTGATGTTGATGTTGATGTTGATGTTGATGTTGATGTTGATGTTGATGTTGATGTTGATGTTGATGTTGATGTTGATGTTGATGTTGATGTTGATGTTGATGTTGATGTTGATGTTGATGTTGATGTTGGTGTTAATGTTAATGTTGATGCTGATGTTGATGTTGATGTTGATGTTGATGTTGATGTCGATGTTGATGTTGATGTGTGTGTTGATGTTGATGTTGATGTTGATGTTGATGTTGATGTTGATGTTGATGTTGATGTTGATGTTGATGTTGATGTTGATGTTGACATTGTTGTTGATGTTGATGTTGATGTTGATGTTGATGTTGATGTTGATGTTGATATTGATGTTGATGTTGATGTTGATGTTAATGTTGATGTTGATGTTGATGTTGATGTTGATGTTAATGTTGATGTTGATGTTGATGTTGATGTTGATGTTGATGTTGATGTTGATGTTGATGTTGATGTTGATGTTGATTTTGATGTTGATGTTGATGTTGATGTTGATGTTGATGTTGATATTGATGTTGATGTTGATGTTGATGTTGATGTTAATGTTGATGTTGATGTTAATGTTAATGTTAATGTTGAAGTTGATGTTGATGTTGATGTTGATGTTGATGTTGATGTTGATGTTGATGTTGATGTTGATGTTAATGTTGATGTTGATGTTGATGTTGATGTTGATGTTGATGTTGATGTTGATGTTGATATTGATGTTGATGTTAATGTTAATGTTGATGCCGATGTTGATGTTGATGTTGATGTTGATGTTGATGTTGATGTTGATGTTAATGTTAATGTTGATGCTGATGTTGATGTTGATGTTGATGTTGATGTTGATGTTGATGTTAATGTTAATGTTGATGTTGATGTTAATGTTAATGTTAATGTTGAAGTTGATGTTGATGTTGATGTTGATGTTGATGTTGATGTTGATATTGATGTTGATGTTGATGTTGATGTTGATGTTAATGTTGATGTTGATGTTGATGTTGATGTTAATGTTGATGTTGATGTTGATGTTAATGTTGATGTTGATGTTGATGTTGATGTTGATGTTGATGTTGATGTTGATGTTGATGTTGATGTTGATGTTGATGTTGATGTTGATGTTGATGTTGATGTTGATGTTGATGTTGATGTTGATGTTGATGTTGATGTTGATGTTGATGTTGATGTTGATGTTGATGTTGATGTTGATGTTGATGTTGATGTTGATGTTGATGTTGATGTTGATGTTGATGTTGATGTTGATGTTGATGTTGATGTTGATGTTGATGTTGATGTTGATGTTGATGTTGATGTTGATGTTGATGTTGATGTTGATGTTGATGTTGATGATGTTGATGTTGATGTTAATGTTGATGTTGATGTTAATGTTAATGTTAATGTTGAAGTTGATGTTGATGTTGATGTTGATGTTGATGTTGATGTTGATGTTGATGTTGATGTTGATATTGATGTTGATGTTGATGTTGATGTTGATGTTGATGTTGATGTTGATGTTGATGTTGATATTGATGTTGATGTTGATGTTGATGTTGATGTTGATGTTGATGTTGATGTTGATGTTGATGTTGATGTTGATATTGATGTTGATGTTGATGTTGATGTTGATGTTGATGTTGAAGTTGATGTTGATGTTGGTATTGGTGTTGGTGGTGGTATTGGTTTTGGTGTTGATGTTGGTGTTGTTGCTTTTTCTATTGCTGTTTTTTTATTTGCTTCTCCATTGATTGTGCTTTTCCTTGGTGCATTAACTTTTCCTTATCTACATGCAATTAATCCAGCAAAAGTTATGCATATGCGTCACATTAGGCACAAAGGCGCCCTTAGTGGCCTTTGACAACGTAAATATTTTTTTTATTTTCATCGTGTGACCGAGGACCTCACCTTCACTTTCGTTCCTTAAAATTTATCGTTACGCTAGTAGTCACAGAGTTCCATGCAACGTTTTTTTTATGGTTGTAGCGTTTTTACTGCATTATGTGGTTGCCACCCTGAAATCATGACGACAAGAATTTTTTTGTATTTTAGTTGTAAGGCGTAATTACACATCTAAGCTTTCGTAAAACAAAATTTACCGCATAAGGTCTCCTGAGTGAGTAATAATTCCATGAAACGATATTACATTTCTGTTACATAAGCTGTTATATTCACGACCTGGTGACGTCAGAATTTTTTTTATTTTTGTCGTAAGGCCAAATATAAATTCTTCATTTTTCTTTTTAAACATTTATCATAGCTTATATACTCACCGAGTAAAAACTCAATGCAACGCTGCTGAATGAATGTTGCATTGTCAACCTTTGAGAAGCTCTCTCTGTGTCCCCATGACCTACAAAATTCTTAATCTAATTTTGTTAAGAGGGCTTAGAGTAGGCCTTTATTGGTGTATTATATTTTTAATCCTAGCGCTAATACTCAGCGAGTAATAACTCCATGTAACAAATTTTCAGTTGCGTTACTTAAGTAGCTCCCGCCGCGTAGAAGCTTATCTTTTGGGGATATGGCTCCCTGAACTATGACAGATGATATGTTTAGGTATCTTTAAATTTTTTTTTAACTGCTGGAATATCGCACATACTCCTAGCATACACGCGATCATTCTGTGGGTTGTGACTTTTTTGCAAAAGGAATAACTTCTCATCAGAAAACACAATATTGCAACTTGCGTCCAGCTGAAGGAGTAGGGTGCTACCTTCTCTTCGCATTTTCTTTTGGCGCTCCGTAAGACTAAGAATTGTTTTTTTTTCTACAAGGGGGGGGCAAAAGTAATCACACTATTAGAACATCCTTTAACTTTTGCAAATGGCGCCAAATGTCAATTTGGTTTTGACATTTGCGAATTAAACAGACGCAGAATACAAATCGACAAGCCATGCAGTGGTTTACTCCCTAAGAACGCGGAACAATTGTTTCCATTTTTTTAAGCTACAATTTGTCGGTTGTGTTGGCTCAGCGTGAATTTCGTCGCAGATTTCTTGGCCGTCCGGCACCAACTGGACAAACACTGCGGCGTTTTGCCACTCGCCTTGAAGAGACTGGGGCAACACGAGATCTTCCCAAGGCTGGTCGGCCCCGGAGCAGCCGTTCTACTGAGAATATCGCTGCTGTTACCCAAGATGTCGCAGAAGAGCCCAAAACATCGACCAGACGACGACGTGCCACGCAATTGGTCATTAGCCGGCGGTCCCTACACAGAATTTTGGTAAAAGGTTTGAAGATGTTCCCTTACAAAGTGCAGACAGTGCATCAGCTGTTGGCTGTTGACCGCCAACCGCGAAAACCGCCAAGAAAACCAAAGTTTTTCATTAAAAAAAAAAATTACAGAAAAAGAACTTTGGATGATTACTTTTGCCCCATCTTGTAAGTTTTCATCTTCATATTTTTTTTTTTTTTTGAGATTGTTTCGAATGGTTTTGCGACTGATATTCAGATCTTTGGCTAGTTTTCTTCCAGAAACAGCATTATTTCTCCTTACTCGTTCACGATCATTCCTCAACAGATAATTATTGCATTTTCGACCTGATTTTTTAGATATTTTCACACTGCCAGTTGCCTTAAATCGAGTCACAGTGCGTTGTACGAATCTGTCGTTAATATCCAGGTCTTCCAGCGACTTGTTTCTTTCCCCTGCATATGCAATTTCTGTATAAGTTCTCTTTTTGCTTCCATCGCTCACAATTTTTTATGTAAAGATTATTGAAATAACAAAAACTTCTCCAATTTTACAATTGA
The DNA here is from genome assembly GCA_943735915.1 of Pherbina coryleti. Taxonomy (NCBI): domain Eukaryota; kingdom Metazoa; phylum Arthropoda; class Insecta; order Diptera; family Sciomyzidae; genus Pherbina; species Pherbina coryleti. Next base: position 112,339,869 of record OX030951.1, read on the forward strand.
TGTAAGAATGACAATTTGTAACGGAAAAGTTTATGCTTGCTTAGTTTTTGCTTCAAAAATATGCGACAGCTATTAGGCCCCACGCTGTATATTAATAACTCCTAAACCACTTTTCCGATTGCCGTAATTTTATGTCAGTAGAGAGAGGCCACGAAGACGGACGTGTCCATATAAAACACTGGGCGGTATTCGACAAAAGGGCGTTTCACTATTAGAAAAAACACTGTATTTTAGTTAATATTGACACTAGGTTACTAATATTTGATACTTAGGTAGGTGGGTAGGTGTGTATGTGGGTAGGTTGCTATCCGCCATCACAAAAGTGGGAGGGATTATACATAGGCTGTGGCACTTTAGGAAACCACTATATATCGGTTAATATTAATACCTGGAAACTGAAGTTTAGTATAGGGCTAGGAAGCAGAGCTGCCAGGTGGCCGGGAACCGGGAGACGGGGAAAACATTGATAAAAACGGGGAAAATTAAAAATAAAATAGCAAGTGAAAAAATATATCGGTTATTAGAAAAACCATCTAGAATTCATTATTTTGATTTCCTAATTTTTTTTTTTTTTTTCATTTCTTACAAAGCTGAATGTGCAAATGAAGTTGGAAGACGTTAAAATTCATATCAAATATGGAAAAATAGATCTAAATTTTTTTTTGTTGATTGTTTCATGCGAAAGGAATACATTAAGTAACAGTCATAATAGTATTTTTGATGTAGACTTAACCGATTTCTTTAATGTTCTAGAACTTGAGGAGCTATATTTAGGGCCATTCATAGATAGTAAAATGAAAAATAAAACTTTAAATGTACAGTTAAAAAAATAACATTAAAAACATTTTCATTATTGGTTCCCTTATGCCGTTATTTTTCCACACGTTATTTCTCAATTCGAAAGGAACGATCTTGACCAAGAATATAGGTCTTTAAGAAATATAAATTTTTCAAATATACTATCATAAATCTATAAATCTAAATATACTTCCAGAAATTCTGGAAAAAAGTTCTATTATTAATTGATTGATTGGATGATATGTTTAAAATAAAAAATTTGTGTGGTTGATTTTTTCTTTATCCATAGCAGGTGCTATTAATTTACTATAAAACAAAAATAAGGAACTCTCTTAGCAATACCATTCTTTGCGGAACTCTCCGCAGTAAATCTTCAGTTAATATAAAAATTGCTTTGCAATTGAAATAAATTATATTTGTTATTTATTGAGTATATATATAGACTACATCACTCAAAAACTTTTATTCCACAAAAAGTTTGATGTATCAATCCCCTCCAGATACGAATGGGATATTGGAAGCCCTCCACCAAACAATGCCACTATAATCTACACTGATGGATCAAAACTAGATGGCAAAGTAGGGGGAGGAGTCTACTCTGAATCCCTAAACATTAACCATGCCTTTAGGCTCCCCGACCACTGCAGTGTCTTCCAAGCGGAAGTCACTGCCATACATGAAGCCGTTACTTGGCTACAGATGAACGAAATATTAGCAAAAGATATTTGTATTCTATCTGATAGTCAAGCCGCTTTGAAAGCCCTGGAATCTGTTGAAATAACATCAAAAACAGTCCTAGGCTGCCGCAGATCTCTAAATGAGATGGCAGAGCAGCTCAATATATTCCTATGCTGGATCTCCGGACATAGAGATTTCCAAGGTAACTGCAAAGCAGATGAACTCGCTAGAAACGGTACCATCAAACCCTTATCGACAGATAAGGAACAAATTGGAATACCTCTCGCAACATGAAAGCTACTGATAAAAACACCAACATCAGGTGGTCAACGGGTAGTACATGCAGCATATCGCGTCAAGTTTGGCCAACACTGAACTTAAGACGCTCAAAAGAACTAATATCCCTTAGAAGGGACCAAAAAAGTATTACAATAGGCGTCCTAACAGGACACTGCCTGATTGGAAACCACGCCCAAAGACTGAATACTCCCCATAACGACTTCTGCAGAAGCTGCAGAGATGAAGAGGAAGTTGAATCCACAACACACCTTCTCTGCACATGCCCAGCGCTGGCCAGAAAGCGCCATCTCTTCCTAGGTAACTGGTTCTACAGTGACCTAGACGAACTCTCAAAAACTTCGGTCTACCGAATACAAAGCTTCATAAATAGCTCCAACTGGTTCAAATAGGGTGGAAATAATTAACCCCTGGTATCACAACGGGCCAAACTGGCCTAAGTGTGTCTCATAGGAGACAGCCACGTCAACCTAACCTAACCTAACCTATTTATTGAGTCATTCAATAGCTACAAATTGTGGAACAACTGTTTTTTACGTGGTGGGTTTCAAACCCGACGCACAACCCTTTAAAGGCAGGTAGTTCGCCGCTCAGATTAGCCGCCAAACTAACGGTTGCCAGTTTGCCGTTTCTAGACGACACCACTGAGAGGTTTGAGTCGACTTGAGACGAGTTCGACATGGATAATGCTGGCCTCAGGGTCGATAAATGAGTTTTTCAATTTGGTATAGAAATGCAGATTAACTTGTACTAAATGAAAGAAAATAGTATCGAATAAAATTTTCAAAAAAAAAAAAACAAATATTTATTTAATTTCAATTGTGTTTTTTTAACAGTTCCGTTATTTTAAAAACGGTTTTAATTTTTATAATAAATCACAAATATTTTTAATAAGGTAATCAACATGTCTTATAAGATTCATAAAAGTAAAATTCATTGAGATCAATAAAGCTTAGGAGTAAAAACTAAGAACTTAAACTAATAAACAAACTAATAAGTAATTGTGGCGTCCGTGGCGTAGTTGGTAAAAGTGCGTGGCCGCTATGTCAACGAACCTGGAGACCCAGGTTCGAACCCCAGCAGCGACAGAAAATTATTTGAATTAAAATAATTTTTCTGTACGGCCGCCACCTCTTTGCAGACAATGGCAAACCTCAGAGAGTAATCAAAATACCATGTAAAGCTTCTTGAGAACGAGAAAATTCCGTTCATCGCCGTTCGGAGTCGGCGTTAAACATGTAGGTCCGGTTCTCGGTCAATTGTGTACAAACTTAATAACACGCACAACACAATTGATCATAAGAAGCTAGGTCAAAGTCCTTTCAAGGGCTGAAATGGCCAGTTATTTATTGTTTTTTTAATAAGTTATAAACAAACTGAACTAATAAACAACAAGTTAAGAGCTCTTCTTCTAGTTAAAAAAACAAATAAATAAAGAAAACAACGTATAAGTTATGGTAAAATCTTTCAGTCTAGCAATTATTAACTGTCTGTTAAATTTTTTTTTACATAACATTTTTCATTTGATATATTTATAAGTTCTTAAATCAGTATTGTGGCATTTTTTTCCCACTATATTTGAAAAAACTTACAACGAATAAAATATTCTTACAACGTTTCGCTTTTAAGGAAACTTTTAAGGCAAAAGAAACCTTTCCACTAAATGCTCGCCTGAATTCACAATCAAGCCATGAACAAATTTTGGCGGTATTCGTTAAATAAAACACAGGAATTTATTTGTTTTCTAAGAATAATAAGATTTCAAAAATATGAAAACAATAGTTACTTTTTTAAGTGATTCATTTTAAAAAAATTTTGAAACTGGCAATGTGGCAATTTAAAAACGTAACCACTTTCACTGAGCGAAATGTATCGAAAACGCTTCGGTAGTAGGAAGGTAGGAAAGGTGTAAAATTGTATCAAAATAGTACAATTGTACCGAAAAAATCATGCCTGGCTGGCCTCACCAGGTTGAGGCAGTCAGACACGTTGCCATGTGAGTTCAATTAATATTGCAGCGAGTAGGAACAAAACGAACGAGGGCAGTTTTTTTTTGTGTCTGCACCAATAGAAATGGTCGATTTGATGGCTATCACATATTAACATCAAGGTTGTTTCATTTTATATACCTGGACATGAACGAGTAAGCGAAATTAACTAAAAGACCAATCCAACTAAAAGAATGAATGAACTGACAGAACTAACGAACTAAGAGAACAAACGACGTAAAATATGCAACGAACAAAAAGAACGAATGAACTACAAGAAATAAATGAACGAACTAGTTCATTACAAACGATTGATTTAAAAAGTAGGGCTGTTCATGTTCGATTTTTTCGAAGCTTCGAAGTATTCGAATATTCGAAGCTTCGCAGCAAACTTCGGAACCTCGAAGTTTTTGAGGCGAAGCTTCAAATGTTACTATTCGAATAGGAAAAACTCCGAAGAATTCAATTCTTCGAGTATTCGAATGATACTCAGTTTGAAATACTTAGTGTGTTACTACATATTTATTTATTTTAATTTGACAAAAAATTTTTGATTGTTTCTGAATTCATAGATGCAGAAAAAAATGCTACTACTTGTTTCAGTCTGTTTTCAATGCGACACTGAACGCGTTTTATAAACGCAAGCTCTCTGAAATGTACTTAACCCATTTTGGCCCAGAAGGGTAGTTTTACCTCTGTACTAAAATACGGTTTCTGACGGACTCTCAGAGTAGCTTGACGAGGAACATGCCTGTTTTTAAAAACAAAAATGTTTTTTAAAAATTCACTTTTTATGTATTTTAATATAAATGAAAGGTCTGCTGACGTACTGTTCTACATGCTAACTTAGGAGGGATACTATAAGGCCAAAAGTACTAATGCCAAATTTAGCTTTCACTTTAAAAATATAAAAGAACCAAAAATGACTTTCTGCAAAAGAAACATTGTTTTTGATTTTTTATCATTACAATAATGTTATGAAGGCAATATGGCCTTAGAATCTTTGGCCTTACATCCCACCGTGAACTTACCTTTCTTCATATTGGCGTTTTCTTTGTAGTTCTTCTGGAAAAATTGAATGCATCTTTAGATGCGCACGAAATGAACTCGTGAATCCATGCGACTGCAATACTCGCTCGCATACATTGCAAATCACTGATTGAGCATCAGAACTTTTAGTAGGTATAATAGCTCCACACACAGGATCTCATGTTTTTTTCTTATATCGAAGTGTATCACACAAGCACAAAAAATGTATGAAATATTTTTGAGTAAAAACTTCGAAGCTTCGAATTTTTTTACTGCCCATTATGTTGAACGAATAGTCAAGCTTCGAAGCTTCGTAAATCCGAAGTTTTTTCCTCTTCGAAGTTTTGAAACGAAGATTCGAACTTCGGAGCTTCGAATACTTCGAAGTTCAAAAACTTCGAATAAGAGTCATAGCCCTACTAAAAAGAGCGATTGTGGTGAACTAAAATAACCAAGCCTAATGCATAGCTCTCCACTGCTCGGACAAGAGCGCGCTTTAGAGACTCTATATTTGGGTGTGGAGTAGAATAAGCCATACCCCCTAACACGGACTTCAATTTGTAATCCAATGGGTTCAGGTCTGGGCTACCCTCTGGCCACTGATCAGTGGATATGAAGTCGGGTACATTGCTTTTTAGCCACTCTTGAGTCAATTTAGCCTTATGAGCCGGAGCAGAATCTTGTTGAAAAGTCCACGGCTTGTTTTGGAATAATGTCGTGTTAAGAGGCTTCACAACCAATTCCAAAACATCGGATTCATACACTTTCGCCGAAGTTTGAACTCCTTTTTCACAAAAATGGAGCTTGGTGACCCCACCATTTTATCGCAAGATCGTGCCTACGTTGGACATCTACATTTCTCAACATGTGTTGGATTTTGTAATCTGCCCGCATAAAATGTATCGCAACGTACGCCCGCATTTCTCGTGTCTACGGTGGACGTGCCGTCATTCTGTTTATTGAACGATTCTTCTATTGAATTTTTTCTTCAATAAACAGAATTCGTCATTGGGCATTATCCGATTGCTTGAGAAGTAACACTTTCAATTTTCGTTTACGATGTTCCTTTAACGCTACTGTGAGAAGGTGCCCGGTGTGTCTTTTGTATGCTCTCAGCACCAAGTAATATTTAAGAATGCGAGAGATCGATTGCGCCGAGGTATTAATCTCCCTCGGCAAAATTTTCTGTTTTCGCAGTGGTTTTCGCTTGCTTCGAGACTTCACTGCAGTGATGTGATTTGGTGGGATTTCGGGCTCATTTTGGGATATTTGGCCTATTTGAGAACGTGTGGGATTTCAGATGCTTAGGTGGGATTTTCTACTGTGTCATAATTTTTTAAGTGTAAATTCTTAGCAAAACTGGTTGGTATCACTTTTTTTGTAATCTTTCAAAATTTTTCGTTTCATTGGTGTTTCATTGATTCTAAATATGTAAGAAAGAGGCTTAAAATTAATAAACACAAGACCTCATTTAAAAACAAAAATATAAGCTCATTTAATTTTGATGCAAGGAAAGAAATTTACGATTACTTCATACACTTAAGAGAGTTTTTATAAAAAAACGCAGAGTTTAACTTTAGGTATTTTTTTTTACGGAGAATTTTTTATATTTATTGAAAAACTTTATTATGTACATTATTAAACTATAAAATTATTATAATGTTAAAAAATGTAGGGGAGGATGCCCACCTACTAAACACGTTTTGTTTGCAGGCTATACCTTTGGCTTAAAACATAATTTTTCAGAGCTCTTGGTTTCATTTGGAAGCTAAGTTCAATAACTAACAAGAATTTTAATCAGAATTTAAAATTTCCAAAAAATGTAATTTTGGCAGTCGATCTAACAAAAGTCTCGAAATCGACCGCTGAAAAAAATCGGCCCAGCTACTGAACACCTAAAACAAATCGTTGAAAAAAATTAGAAAATGAAGTAAAAACACTAGTTTTTGAGAGTTTATAAAAAGTTTATTCTATCAATAATTCACAATAACTCACTGAACTTTAAACAATAGAGATTTGAATTTCTTTGATGGCTGCAGCCATCGCATCAGAATTTATATTCGTTCTTCTTTTCACTTTTTTACGGCGACGGTATTCTAAAATTTTATCTGAACGTGGACGAGAATCATGAAAACTATTTTAACTAGTTCCAAACACTATTTTCAATCATATAAATGACAACTTTTTACTGAAAATCTGTTCGGAAGGTGGGCCAACGTTTTGTTCAGTAGGTGGACAGGCACGCCATCATAACATGACGTGAAAAACAAACATTAAATACAGCATTCTACTCATATTCACCTTTTTTATCGACAAGAAACACTCTGAAATTCACTAACTATATTTGTTCAGCTCCGTTTTATTCGAATATTTTATTTCTCAACGGCCGTGGGGCTAAAGCAGCACGCGCATTCATCTCAATGGTTTATCAAAAGTGAATATTCAATGAGATGTTACTACGACACTTTACACATTGGAGCATCATACAGACGTCAGAACTCACAGTGTTGGGCCTGTTTAGCAGGTGGCCATCTTTATTCTTTTCAAAAACTGCATAAAAAATCTTTATTGGTATAAAGATTTGTGTGGGATTTTTTGTGGGTTTTTCGTGTCATTTTGGTGGGATAAACAGGTCTAAATCGGGATGTGATCGGGATTTTTTACTAAATCAGAATCACATCACTACTTCACTGCCTTGATGGCTCGGTAGTTTGGTGAATGGCGCAAATACTTTTTGGGTGCAGCTAATTTTTGAAAATCTGACACTGTGAGTAGGTATCAGCATTACCAGCACAGAAAAATACAAAACTCTTCTGTTAAATTTTAAAAACCGCATCAATATGCAGACAGACAGTGTTTTTCTTGTTTTTTGTTTTTTTTTTTTGGTTCGAACTGTTATATCCTGTGCAGACATTCGACCAAAATGATGTTCATGCTTCGACTGCCGTTATTGATTTTCCACTCACTCACTCACTCACTCATCCCGAAGTTAACTCAAATTCCATGCCAAATCCAAAAATACGTGACAACAATTGAGCAAATAACAATATGGTTATCGATTCAATTTACTCAAGGAAATCCTCAACCAAAACAACATGTCAACGAAGTGTTTTCATAGCAGGTTGACTGTCTGTGACAAGCAAAAACAACCATTATAAATATATTTAAATTGCTTGTGATGACAGTGGTTTTTTTTGGGAATCTGTTGAAAGCATAAAATTGTTTTTGAAAACCTTAAAAATGCTCACGATTTTATGTCTAACTCATATTCAAGGACGTTTAGTGAAGGTTTATGCAAACATACTCACACATATACTATACATCTGTGCTAAAAATAAACAAATATCTTTTATCTGCATAAATAAAAACATTCATGCTAATGAAAGTTTATTGTTTTTCTTGATGATGATGAAATGAAATGAATCTTCCAAGTTTCGATAGAGTTTTGCAAACTTATTTTTTCTCGTTTTTTCGAGCGTCTAGACTGGGTGGCGCTGCATGAGCAAATTTATTGATTTCACTCCCAAAACAACAACAAGCTGTATTTTAGTTAATGTGATTGTTGTCATTAAAAATATAAACATATATACATAAAAAATCAGATAACTTATTGATACTTTTGAAAAACAACCGTTAAATGAAGGGTAAAACAAAAATTTTTTATCTGTTTATAACACATTTTCTATAGCTTTTTTTCTGTATGGCAAGGGGAAATAGTGAAGTAAACAAATATTAGTGAAGTTGTAAGCACTTCAAAATAACACTAAATAATGCGTATAGCCTTCATTTTAGTTTTGTAAAAGTTGTTGAGAAAATTTAATTTATATTTCGTTTTGCTTCGATCGATCATTTTCGAGGTAAGTGGAAGCATGATAGCCAATTTTACTCTGTACACAATAGAAATTTTTTAACAATTATACCAATTTTTTACTGCAATTAAAAGCTGAAGTCAAAACTAGCTTTTGAAATAAAAAAAAAAAAATGAAAAAAGTAAATGATATTATAACCCTTCCCTAAAAACGTTAATTTTGATATAAACCAAGTCCCTTTGCAGATGAGGGGGAATTAAAGTGGGTCACAAAAAAAAAAAAAAAATAACAAAAGACCGCCCCTCATTTGAAAGCTTATGTTAAGGGGGTTTTAGTAACATACAAATTGTTTTTAGGAGGACCCAAAATCTGCCCCAAATGGTATTTTTTGTATAATTTTATAAGTTTTTTACCGATCGTAAATAAAATATGTCGTTGGATATATCTCAATAAGGACAACAATTTGTCTTAACAACATAACATTCTTACCTTCAATTCCATCTTTGACTTGATATTTCAACTTTTCGTCTTATTTCCTCAGTAACCCCAAAACTTTCATTTTTTGTTTTAAGAAAATAAAAGTTCGTCAAAAATTATTCAACTTTTGTGAAGAAACTTCTTGATTTCATTCGTAGGAAAAAAAGTTAAGGCTCAACCAAGTTATGCGTAAGCAAACAAAAGCAAGAGAGCAAAAGTACGAACTTGTACGGCACTATATGGCATGATACAATAAATACAGGTAGACTCGCTAGATGACAGCGTACTGCCGCGAATGTCAACACGAAGTTGACAACGCATATAAAATCTCAAAGCTATAAAAAAGTTCATAGAAATTAAATGTAAGCAAACAACTTTTTTTATATGGATTTTGACAATTACGGCAGTATTAAAAGAGAGCACAGTCAGGTCTGCATCTACCTCTATTTTTTGTATCATGCTATATGGAGTCGCCCATGGTATAATAATACCAATGGTATAATTATTATACCATGGAGTCGCCCAAGTTTTGCGTAAGCTTTGCTTTCGTTCAGTTTCTCAAGTTTCGTTTACTTTGCTAATCTTGAGAGAGAGCGCTCAACTCCGTAGTTTGCTAAGCAGAATAGGGTTGCAACCTGTATTTTAAATTATTTTAATTTTCTTTTCAATTTTCTTTCACCGCAATATGAGTAAAAATCATTTATTTATTTTTTTTTTAATTTATAGTTAAGGCAAACTTAGCAAACTTCAAGAATATTCATTGCAAAATCAAGCTTTTATTAAGCTTAACAAATATATGTTCATTCACAACATAATGTTTTATCAAAACTGTTGGCAACCCTTATCAGCAAAAAAGAAAATACTTTCTGTATGTCAATTTATTGGAATTTATTCATATGTGACCCGGTCTACGAAAAGGGACCTTCGGTGTAAAAACAAGTTTTCGAGAAAACAGCTGTTTGTAAACAAGTTGTCGCACACTGAATGGCGTCTCGTCCAAACGAGTTGGAAACTTCTGCTTTGCGCCATTAGAAAGAGCACACATTAGTCTATCCGAATCGCCAAAAAAGTGAAAAATGATATTTTCACACCGAAGGTCCCTTTTCGTAGACCGGGTCACATATTGACTTTTTTTTCATGCATACTGTGTTTTTGACGTAGAATACGTCATTCTCGGAAGCAAGTAGGGTGGTTGATAGTGATCAGGTGTCGGTATTTATATCACTTTTTGAGCATTTGGTGGGCTTAAAGTACTGATCGTACAATGTTGATGTTAGCACTTGTTGGTCTGCTTGATCCTCAATGCGACAAAAATTCATGTTAAAACTCTCTAACTTATATAAATTTTACACAATTACATGAAATATAAAGCCAACATTTGATGTTTTTGTTTGCTTAAACTTGCTACCTATTTATCGACAGTTTCCGGTTTTATCGACAAAACCATAAAATTTGTATGGGAGCCCCCCTAAGGAGTGGTCGGAGGGAATAGGTGTCAAAGGCAAAAATGTTTCTTTTGCAAAAGTAATGGCTAATGTTCCTTTTGCAAAAGTAAAGTAAAAGTAATACATATTAACCCTCTCCAGCACTCTTTTAAAGGTCATATGCTCAGGTGTATGGAATAAATATTTTGCTAAATATTTTTTAAAAAATATGTCATCAAAAGCCAATTGAATCATTCTACGTCTTGTGTTACGACACAGTCGAAACTACTGTATCTTTTTTTTATTGAAAATTGAGAAGTGGTTTTCGAGTTTTGTTTGAACTTAAGAAAACTTTTCGTTTACTTCTCTCTTATACTTTTGTTTGCTTACGCATAGCTTGATTGGGCCTTTACAGCGAATTTAAATTAAATTTCGGTCAAGTTTGGCTTCTTTTTTGGTAATTTAGCTTTCGGTTCATCTTTGTTTGCATTCGATATGACTTCGTTTATCTCCGTGTTTATTCGTTAGTCTCCGGTTCAGCTTCGTTTGGTTTCGTTTTTATACCAAATTTCTTTAAAATCGGTCCAGTCGATCAGGCATTATCGAGTCATATATAACATATTTTATTACTTGAAGCGCGCTCTATCGAAAGTTTTTGAAACTTCTGAGTCAGGAGAATCTTTATACTAAATGTCAACAAAAATGCTCCAGCCGTTTAGTCAGAAATTTACGATCGCTGTAACAGCTGTATATACCCTCATGGAAAAATTGGAAGCCTTCCCTATGGAAATGATGGTGAAACATACCTCTACGTATCTTTCGGAAACTTATGGGTACCTTCAAGGAAAAATTGGAAGAGTTTTATACGGAAGTGATGGCGAAACATTCTTCATCATATCCTTTGGAAACTTATGGGTAGTTTTAAATTTATGTTGTTTCCAAACCGTTTCTTAAGGAATGCATATGGAAACTTTTGCTTGTTTCAATTTAAATTTATAATAAAATCTCAAATAATAAGGCAGCCTCGGCAGTCGAGTAGGAAGCGTGCTTGACTGCCACCCCAGAGGTCCCAGGTTCGAATCCCGGCCAGGCTAACCTTTTTAGTTGTTATTTATTTGTTGTTGTTTTGGAGAGGAATGTTTAAGACAATGGAGAAAAATGTCTCCACATTCATTTTGAACACAGCGGAAAGGAATGTTTCTCCCCAATGATAAAGTGTGTAAGAAAAGAAATGGAGTGTCCAACAAAAGGAAAATCTTTCTACATTCCTTGGAAAGTTTCCTGCTCATATTCGGGAAATGTTTTCATTTCCTAAAGGGTATAGAAAATAAGATTTCGAGTGTTTCCGCTTAATTTGAAATTTATAGTAGAAAATAAAGATTGTTCATAATAAAGTATATAATTCTATTTAATTTTAAGTAACTGAAATTAGACATAGACAGACAAACAGCTATAGAAACATCTATACAATAGAAGGATAGATTTTTGTGAATGACCTTATAAACCGTTTAAACAGTTGTTTACTGAATTTTTTGATAGAGAGGCATACAAATTATCGAAGAAATGTGCTTCGCTAAAACTGTGCGTATTTAGTTAAAGAAAAAACTACATTACAAAATATTATGTTGATGATTCGCTTTAATATTTTCGTGGCTTAGGGTGAAATTGGCAATGATACCTCAATAAGAAATGTGTCTGCAGTTGACCATGATTTTGGCATAAAAGGTTTTCAGGGTCAAACCGTACTGCTTGCTATTTTAACAGATCAAAGTTTTCTTTTGTTTGTATAGCACAGCCGAATACTCATTTTGCCTTAACATGTAAATTCGCGGAATTTGTGGCAAAAGGTGACGTATTCATAATTTCTTTCATGAACAGCTCAAATAAATTCAAAATATGCTTCATAAATATCAAATTTCGATCCATCAATAAATTTGAAACCATTTAACACCTCGATGTTGTGAACTTTGTAGCAACATAACATAATTTGATAAACATTAAATGAAAGAAGACAAAAGGGGGCATTTTTTATTTTTACTCAACTCATAACGCAGACTGGTAGACGTTTCAACGAACAGTCAGGCTAGAGTTCTGGCGAACTTAAGTTATACATAAACGACCAAAAGCATTGAGCATTAAAATCTGTCAAATAATGCCGCTTTATTTTCAAAAGAATTTCAATAGAACGTGAAGGTTGACTGACTTAACTGAATAATTTCTGTCTGGTCAAAAGTCGAAATTCTTTAATACTTAGACCGACAAACGCTTATTTGCACTTAAGTGTTATAACCTTTGCGTTAAGCAAGAGATTTAAAACATCGATAAAGAAAAAGAATTTAAAGAATTTTGTGTGCAATAAATCTTTGATGGTGATGACATCATCACCACTGCCAATGAATGCATGGATGGCCTTTATGCTTATGACTTAGAAATGAATTCCAACGGAATCCTTTTGAGCAAGAAATTTCAGCAGAAATAAAGTTAAATCCGCAGTTGTGATTAATGATGTGCTGAGAAAATATCTCATTCCTTCTTTTACGAAGTTGTGTACTCTTTTTTAACTCAATTATGAGCTGAGTGAAAATATTTGTCAAGAAGTTTGATTAAAGGACTTACTGGGAGCTTAAATTAGCTCATGATAGCTTCTAACATTTTATAAAAACCTCAAATTAATAGTTGCATGAATAAAATTTATAATTTCTAAAAGAAGGAGGAGTCGGCATCGTCTATTATGCTCATGACCTTTTCTAACAAGTAGATTCAATAAAAAAATATATGTCAAGATGTACAATATGACCTGGATATTGGGGTTGATTGTAATATGGGTTTAGCTGGGTGTCGATCATATTTATTCTCGCGGCATATTTTGCAAAGTTTTACTATTTTTTCAATTTTAGCCTGCATTTGTGGAAAATAATATTTAGTCAAAAGCTGTGATTTATTTTCTCGAGAATTCCTGTGAGCTCTATTGTGTTCTATTATAATTTTTGCCTCTTGTTCGACTTCGGAAGTAATATCGGTTATCAATGTTTGAGTGAATCTGATTTTGTATGCTGAGAAGTGTAATGGATAGATTTCTTGTATTTTGCCCATGATCTCTTCTGGGGTGAATAAACCGTTTACTACGCTCGGATTTAATTATCTCTTAAATATTTGTATATATCATTTGTAGAGTAATTTCCTTGTATAACTATATGTCTGTGAAATTTGGGAAACGGAATTTAAAATTGATAGGTATTTTCTTCACCTATTTTAAAAAAAAATTGGTTCTTAAATACATTGATTGGTGCTTTTGTAGCAGGTATTAAATTTTGTGGTGAACTGTCGTCGCTATGTATTGTACCTGTCAACGAATTGATATCGTACTTGTTAGTGTTTGGTAAGAGATTAATTTGAGGTGGTCTTGAGAGGGCGTCTGCAACTACGTTTGATTTTCCGGGCTTATTGAGAAGTTCATAGTTGTATTCCTCTAAAATTGCTTTCCATCTTTTCATTTTTTTGTTATTGTTTTTATTGCTGAGAGCGTACGTAAGGGGTTGATGGTCTGTGTAAATTATAACTTTGGCGGATCTGTACAGATAGTTTCGTAAATTATTCAGTGACCAAATAATTGCTAGCATCTCTTTTTCATTAGTAGCGTAGTATTCTTCTGCGCTATTTAACGTACGTGATATGAACATAATAGGTCTGTCGTCTTGGGATAGGACTGCTGCAATTGCATAATTGGATGCGTCCGTAGTGAGTTGAAATTCTTTTGAATAATCGGGGTATGAGAGCAGAACTTCTTCTGAGCTAAGAGAATTTTGAAGTTATTGAAATGCTTTCAGTGCTTCTTCATTTAGATATATTTTTATATTTTTTTAAATATTTTTGGACATTCGTGCTTCCTCCCCTCTTAAAAGGACTGTAAGGGGTTTCGCCAGTTTTGCGTAGTCCCTTATAAAACGGCGGTAATAACCTGAACGTCCTAAAAATGAACGTAGGTCTTTCAGAGTTTTTGGTTCAGGGAAATTATAGATTGATTTTTTGCGGATTGGTTTTGAGGCCATTTTCGGACACTATGTATCCTAGAAATTCCACTTCGGATTTTAAGAATTCACATTTATCGAGCTGTATTTTGAGATTTACTGCTTCTAATGTATCAAATATTAATTTTATGTCATTCAAATGGTCTTCCTGATTTTTACTGAATATAATAATGTCGTCAATATAGACAAAACATCTTTTTCCTATGTGATCTCTTAATATGTCGTCAAGAGCTCTCTGTAAAATAGAAGGAGCATTCTTGAGACCGAAAGGTAGACGGGTGAATTCATACTTCCCGTTGTTGACCGAGAAAGCTGTCTTCTCCATATCTGATTCTTTTAGTAGTATCTGATGGAAGCCGCTTTTCAGATCAAGTACTGAAAATAGTTTGTTTCTTCCAAGTTGAGATAGGACTTCACTTATTTCGGGTATAGATTATCTGTCTGGTATTGTAATTGAATTTAACTTTCTGTAGTCTATGGCCATGCGATATTTTTTCTCTCCTGACGCATCTGATTTTTTTGGGACCACCCATACAGGTGAATTATATGGTGATCTAGATGGTCGTATTATACCGTCACGTAAGTATTCGTTAATTTGCTGTTCGACTTGGTTTTTTAAGCACATTGGATAGGGATAACATTTGGTATAAACAGGGTTGTCTGATGTCGTACGAATTGTACCTTTAACTGTTGTAGTAAAAGTTAGTTTTTCGTCTGGATCACAAAAAAGTGATTTATAATCGGATGTGAGTTTTTTAGGCATTCTTTTTGATATCTAGTTAAGATTTCTGATCGGATGTGAATTTGGTTAACAATTTGTGAAATTTGTTGTTTTAATTTAATACAAAATTTGTTATTAATTGACATGTAGTTTTCTTTTGTGTGTATTATGGCATTTAATTCCTTAAGTGAATCATTACCTATGATGGCATGAAAATATTTTAGAGTGGAAAGCAAGAAAAATTTTATTTTCGTGTCGTCTATGCCAAAAATATTAGCAAAAGTGATATGGGTTATTTTGATTTGTCCTCCGACTGAACTCGCGTAGAATATTTTTTCGTTTGTTTTTCCATAGAATGCGTGACTGTTTCTACGGTCCCCCGATCAGGACCGTTCTTCGTTGATTGTTCAATAAGTTTCTAGAATAGAAGTAAAAAACCATAATTATATGGCTTGAAATGCTTTTTATTATTCAGTTTATTCTCCCAGAAGCTCAATACAGTTATTCCAACGGTCCTCTAATCCATGGATCCCATTGCTGTAGTGGATTTTCGGAAGGTCTCCAAAATACTCTTCTGTCGCTGCTTTCACCTCTTCGTTTGTTGAAAATCGTTTTTCTCGCATGAATTTTTGAGATGAGAGAACAGCCAGAAGTCAGAGGGAGCTAGATCTGGTGAATATGGTGGATGTTCCAACAATTCGTACTTTAATTCGCTGATTTTAGCGATGGTTTCTTGACTTTTGTGAGCAGGTGCTTTATTCTGATGAAAAATAGTTTTTCTTCTGCAAACTGGGTCTTTTTATACTTATCTTTACGTCGAGTTGATTCAAAAGGCTGCAATAATATTCAGAATTAATAGTTTTTCCAGTTTGGAAATAATCCACCAACAATATCCCTTTTGCGTCCCAAAAAAAATGATGCCATAACCTTCTCTGCAGATTTTTTAACTCGAACTCGCTTAGGAGCCAAAGTACCAGGCTAACACTTCTCTTTAGCTTCTTGCTTTGATTCAGGATCATGGTGGTAGACCCAAGTGGTCTCATCCATAGTGATGAATCGACGTATACAATTCTTTTTATCCTTTTTAAAACGCTCCAAATGTTGCTGAGAAAGTCTGATTCGAATGCGTTTTTGTTCCATTGTTAGCGAATGCTGCACCTATTGTGCATACAACTTTTTGAAACCCAAAACTTCACTTACAATATGGCTCACACTGCCTAATGAGATGTCTACGGCTTCTACTAAATCTCTCGAGCTCAACCGACGATCTTCCGAAACCATATCCTGTATTTATGACTTCTAGTGTTGATGCACCTTTTGGACGTCCTTGACGTGGATCGTCTTCAAGATTTCTACAATCAAGTTTAAACTCAACAACCCAGTTGTACACTATTGCAAGTGAAGGTGAAGAGTCCATATATACTTCATATAATTGTTCATGAATTTCTTTTGGTTGTACAGTGTATAATGTACATCTTTAAAAAAAAAAAATTCAATCACTGCACGATAATTGATTTTTTCTATTCTAAGAAAACGCTGTGACACGCCTACTTTGAAAAGCTGTAAATATAAGACTGAGTTGTCAGATCTGCACGACACATTACGCGTGTTCATAAGAAAGTAGTACTATTTTCATAAAATTAAAATGGCGGAGATACTACAGCTATCTTTATGTGATTCTAGAAACTTATTGAAATATTTAAACTATTCAGATTCTTCCAAGTCGTTGATTGGGACATAGCTGAACGTTACCCATCACCATTGCTTCAAAGGAATACACGTGATTTGCGAGCAAAGGAATAATTTGCTGCCAAAGGGAGCAATAACATTTGGTAATTCGTTAAGAGTTAAATACCAGACCTCTTCTCTTTTAAAGGAAGGCTCTTTTAAAAGATGACCAAGTTTTCATTGACTCTGCTGAAAAAGCCAACCTGTTGAATTTTATTGTTTTTACCAAATTACAAAATCTCGGTTAGCAATCAGCCCGCCCTCTATAGAAAAAAGATCGTCTTCGATGTAAGATATATACTTTTGGAAGAGATCAGTTAAGAGAACCCAAACATAAGGTTTGTTCACGTATTTTACTTGTTAAAACTTGCAGGGAAAGAGTAAAAGAATTGGGAAAAAAATTTTCACAAAGAGAAAAATAGCAGAAAAAGTACGTGACCAGAAAACTAGAAGAAACTTGCAAGTTTTACGCTCTCGTTGTCCTCTCTCGTTGCAAGTTTTTAGAGTACGTGAACGCTTAACGGTAAAAACTTGTAACAATTTTTTTGAAGTGCACAAACCTATTCTCACTCAGATGGTATGCCACCAATTGTGCTAAAAAATATGCTTCTGCACAGGCTCAACCTTTGCGTAACCTTTTTAACATCTCCTACAGGGCAGGAGTATTTCCATCTTGTTGTACGGTCGCGACTGATCAACAGGTACTTAAGAAGGAAAATGCCACGAACCCTGAGAGCTACAGACTCATAAAGAGCCATAAAGAGTGTAATAAACCTCCAGATAATGAATTATCTAGAGTGCAGCGAATACATCATTCTTGCAGTGAACACATCAGCTGCGTTGGAGTACCACAGGGTTCAGTCCTATCGCCAACTATGTTTCTGGTTTTTATCAACGACCTTCCATCGTTGATTCCTTACCCAATTCATTCGTTTACGGTCGACAGCAGCATTTGCCATACATATTCTTAAAAAAAAACGCCCGAGCTTTTTGGAGATTGAGAGAAAGAGGCATTACATTAATGACACACTTCTTAATGACTTGAAAAAAATCTCCGAGCAGGGGCTTGCTAATAGAGTAGAGTTTAATGTTAACAATATACATTGTTGCCTGCTAACTCAAAAGCAAGTGAGTTGCCCCTTAGCTCCCTTCAATATAAAGGATGAAGATCTAGTGGAGTCAAATGCTCTTAGCGTCCTGGGCATATTGATTTAATCCGATCTCCGTTAGGACCATCACATCATCACGTTGGAACATTCGATTTTTTAAAACGGTTTAAAAAATGCTTCACTCCAACTGATCTTCGCATGATGTGTTTCGGCCTGTATATATATGGTCGAAAATGGAGAATCGTTGCTAAATTCAATTCAAGCACTTAATAAAAACCATTTCAAGGGTACCCTTAGCTTAGCGTGTATATAGGGTTTTCCAATAAGAGGTGTTATTTTGGTATTCAAAGAAAAATGTAATTTTTTTGAGATAAATGATCGGATGTTTATTTCATAATAAAGAGGAAGGTATGCCGTGAATAATAAAGAACAACATCAGCCAAATGGCCAACACTACCACGTTTCAGGAAAATATCCTTTTCATGAAATTTTCCATAACCAAATCGCTGATCCAACCTCATTTTCGAAAAAGTAAGGTCCAATGACCCCGCCGGACCATAAACCGCACCAAACAGTCACACGTTGAGGATGAAGAGGCTTCTCAACAATAACTCTTGTGTTTCCCGAGCCCCAGATGCGACAATTTTGCTTGTTAACGTAGCCGCCGAGATGAAAATGCGCTGTATGCGCTGAAAATAAACTGTGACTGCAAGATTTTCACCTTTTTTGTAGTGAATTTTAATAATTTCAATGCGTTGTTGAAGCGTGTATCGTTCCATTTTTAGTAATGGTGTAGTTTCTACTTGTCAAATGTCAAAGAATAAAAGCTTTAAAAGTGAGCGATTCACAATAACACCTCTTGTTGGAAAACCCAAGAACAATTTTTTTTTTAAAAAAGATAGAATTATTAATTAATTTTGATTTCATTAATTTTGTTTACAAATAACATAATGAACATACTTACAGTGAGTTCATTTCAATGAAAAAATTAACAGTGAAACGTTTAAATCCCATCCAACATTCGGGTTTTTTTAAATTAACAGTCTGAACTGTTGATAAAGTAATGGTTTCACTTAATCAGCATTCCACTGTTAATTTAACATTTCAGACTGTTTAATTGAAGAAACTCGTCTGTTAGATGGAATTTAACAGTTTTCATTGTTAATCGAGATATTTTTTGCTGAGTGCAGATAAGAGCTGATGGAAAAGCATCAGAGTGCTCATATTATAGAATACTATTTATGGCCACGCTTTGAGTACAGATGAGCTCTAATCTAACACCGGATAAAATATAAATATAGTTTTTTTTTTATAATAAAATTCACAATTATAATTGAATGATTTTATTAAATATTAAAATGTGATTAAGAATTACAGCGGAATATCCCCGTTTCACTCTAATTCTGCAAAATGTTGAATAAATTTGTTTGAATTATTTTCACCGTGTTGACCCAGCATGTCGATATAATGTTAAATCAATCCTGATGTGCTGTTTATTCCCATTTTCACATTGTGAATTCGTTTGGATTTTTTGGAAAAAAGGAAAAAAACCTGTTAATCAACATTATATTAATTCCATGCTCCAAAGTCATAAATATAATTTTAAAATACAAATTCAACTAATATGGACTAGTTCACCGGAAGCTCTGTCAAAAAATTGTTTAAGCTGCCAGCTGAAATAATCATGACTTCGAACAAATGAATCAAAATCCAATCAAATCGAAAATCAATAATCAATTTACACTTCACTCAATTGCCTCCAGGTGGACATGTAAATGCCGCTTAAAACAAACTAAGCGGATTAATCAACCGATTTGTATTTAAGACCAACCCGCCTTCCTTCATTTCGATGACGTTCGACATCGAACAACGGCTTAAAATAAAAACGAACATTATTTAAGTCGTTTAGGTATTTCAGCGAAGAACGGCGCAAAAAAAGGTGTGTTTAAATCGTTTATAGCCGGGCTGGGTAAAGTGCAGGTGAGGAAAGGTGCAAAATTTGTTACAAATTAATACGGTTAATTAACTTCATTACAGGTAAAAATTTACAGGTATATGCCATGTATTTGCCTGCCATGTGCGATTACGTGTGAGACTAAAAAGAAAAGAAAGAAAAAAAAAAAAACAAACGTGCCAATCTTTTGCGGTTAGTGTGATGCGTTGTGATGATGATGATGATGATCGTGTTTATTAGCCCTGCTTAATATGTTTAAAATGCTGCAGTGGTTCCCAAATTTTATTGATTTGAGTGATGAATATTTGAGAAATGACTACATTTGAATAATCTTAATTGGAAAATAATAGGATCATTATTTTTTTTCTCATACAGAGAGTGTTTTTTTCGAGGCATGGAAGTTTTTTTTCAAATAAAACACTGAAAAATTAATGAAATGGCCAATATTTTAGCTTTGTTAGTTCACATACTTTATGGGATTTAGTGTTTGAATACCATTTCGGACATATGACCACCGCGTCTGCGTTTTATGAAGACCATCCTGTCGGTCCAATTTTACAGCACCAGCATAGCCAGCCTTACTTCGCCAATAACGCACCGAATGTTGGTTTCCAAATGATCATTCGTAGTAGCTGGTTTATCAGTATAGACCAGTGACTGGACTGGGGGTATGTCAAAAGTAGTCAAATGGAGTCAAATCACATTACCTAGATGACGAATTTACAGGTTCATTCCTTAATATGAGTCGGTCACCAAAAGTTCGTGCCAATAAAGTGATCCCAGCGAACCAAGACTACCGTTTTCGAATTCATTTATGAACCTTTATAGTAGAAATGTTAATTTTCGGCACTCATAAATTTACCCTTTTTGTATCATTCGTCGGACTAAAATGTCTCTCAGAAATGAACCTTATTTTATTCGGAAATGAGGTAAAAAAAGAACTATAAATTGTCCTTTTTTTGTTAGAAAATGAGTTATAAAAGTACTATAGAAAAGTTATTTTTGGCACTCGGAAATTAACCTTTTTTGAATCAATCACTGGACGAAAATGCCTCTCAGAAAATAACCTCTTTTTCTACGGAAATGAGTTAAAAAATGAACCATAGAAAAATAGCAGTTCAGTCATCTTCCTTCTAATAACAAGAATCAATTCGCACTGGTAAAAAAGTGAATATGACGTTTGTATGAAGGTTAACATTTTAATTTACTTTTATAAAAATTACAACAAAGGTTTACATTCTTCCTTTTTTTAACTCATTTTAAAATAAAGAAGTAATATTTATTTTTAATATTTATTTCTGAACTCATTTATTTACAAAAATGAGAAATGAGAAATTCTTTCTACTGATATGATATAAAAATATTATTATTTTTTCAACTCATTTAAGAATGCAAAAAAGAAACATGTGTGATTCATTTCTGAACTCATTTATAAATAAAAATTTTTCATTTTCATTTTATATCGCAATATTATGAATAATAATATAATATGTGTAATATGAGCAAAATTCATAGAGGTTATCTTATTACATTGAATTAAAGATATACCAACGTTGGTATTCTAAAAAAATATTGCCATGGCAGCCCTCGTATGAGAGTCTACTTTGCGAAAATCATAATGCGCTCAGGGCAATTCTCTTATTCACTTCTGCTTCGCTGAATCTTTCTCTCTTCTACCCGAGTCATGGCAACCCCCCTGTCTACCACATATCGAACGCAATCAGCACACAATCTGCGGCTTTTGCCAACCAGCGGTAATCGAAGCGCTTCTGCCATAGCGCTTCACACATCTGAAGCGCTTTTTAAGTAAACCAAATTCATATTAAAATTTATATTGGATATCCTAGGATGAAAGCGCTTCTTAACAAACAAATAGTTAAAAAGCTCTTTAAAAAAAAACAAAGCGAGAAAATTTTATAAGATGCGAGGATTGAACTCGGACCTCTGGCATCACAATCAAATGTCTTACTGCTGTGCTATTTCTCCGCTGTTTTCGTTATGAACAAAATGTGTATAAAAATATGAGCTCCACAACTCTGAACTCTGAAAAGCACATCCTCAAAGCATACCAAAAATGCGCATAAAAAGCGCTATTTCTAGGAACGCTTTTTATTTTCCCGCATGGCATCTACAGCAAAAGTAGTTTGCTTAATTGGTAAATAGAGTATTTCTCTATATGAAGAGTCTAGCTCGTTAGATAGAGCGTTGTCTTTGTAATCTTTACTTCGCAGGTTCGATCCTCAGCGGTGTCAAGCAAATTTTTTAAGTCTTTTATACAATGAATATCTCTCTCATTCTCTCTACTGTAAAACATATATTTCTTCTCTATCGTGTAACTAAATGAAGTAAATTGACCTTGAAATTTCACTCCTCAATATTCTCGTTCAAATTTCGAAGCGCCGCCTAAGAAGTTTCAAAAATTCTACCCAAAAACGTTCGCAAAACTCTCACCTTACGCAAAACCTTCGCTTATGGCTCAGTGCGATGGTTTCACGCGATGTATGGCTTGTTGCAACGTTCTACTGGAATAATTAAGCACTCATACGATCGAAGTAGAGAACAAAAATGCGAACAAAAATTCCCAAATCATTTGCCTGTAGCGCTCACCATAGACAGTAACGTTGACACCTTCTTCAGTTTTCAAAAAGTATGAACCAATTGGTCTGTTCGCGTTCTTCTCTAGTGAAAAATATTCAGCAGCAACTTGCAGGAGAGTAACGCACAATTCTCTCTCAAATAGAAAAATATCCAAAAAAGTACGCGAACGCAAAATTTGCAATAACTTGCAAGCCTCGATAACAGCTGATTAACGTCTTGCTTATATTTCAAGTGGACTCGAAAACAAAAGGAAATTGGACGTGAAGTGTTCGCCTGGAACATTTCGCAAGGTTGAAAGCGGTAGTTTTAACAAAGATTTGCAAAGAAATAAGATGAGTTATGAATAACCAGTGGCAACGTTTTCCACAAAAATTTAAGATACCTTCTATAATTTGACGACTGAACAGTCAATCCTTCGGTTTGTAAACATAAACTTTACAAAATTTATTTGATTGTTCAAATTCCAACTCTCTTAAATCGGCTCTTTTCTAGCTTGCAAATTCTCGACAGTAAAAATTTCAGCAGGAATCTGCAACTTCCCCTCCAAGTCAACTGTCAGTTTGCGCTCTCAATTTCTTTTATTTTGCAAGTTTTTTGCGTACGCGAATGCCAAAAGCTGATAATTTGTGGAAATTATCACATATTATCGTACGCGAACAAATATACTTTCGGCATGCAAACCACACCTGACAGTAACTTTTCTGGATGTAAGAGAGTTTAGAAAGTGTCTTGAGGATTGTTCTCTCTAAAAATACGGCAATTTTGCTTATTTATGAAGCCGTTAAGTCAGAAATGTGCCTCATCGCTGAAGTTGATTACGCGGTAAAAATTCGGTTCAAGTTCCTATTGATTTTCAGCTCATTGAACGAACGTATGACACAAATGATGGTCTGATGGCTTCAATTCCTGCACCAGTTGTATTTCATACGGGTGATGGCCAAGGTCTTTCCTCAAAATCTCCCAAGTAATAGACGGCTAAAGGCCGACTTGTTGTGAATGGCGCCGAATCTAAAAATTTGGGTCCTCGGTCACACTCATGTCTACAGCGGCTATGGCTTCATCGGTACGCACAGTATGAGCTCGTATTGGATGAATATTGTCCATAAGAGTAAACGTAGATATAGATCTTTTCATCGTATTGCGTACAACCTGCTCAGTTGGACGATTATGCGTACCGTTATGTGTTCAAAGTGCTCTGTAAAACGTTGTTCCGGTGTAAGTCTTCAGATGGTAATTTGTCAAAGTATACTGAACATATCCTATGTCGAACACATGTGTTTACTTTATGATTACTGGTTTGATAGTTATTCCTTTGAGAAATTCTATACCTCTAAGAAAAAATACCCGATATAACTCTTCAATTACTGATTAAAGGAGGAGGGCCAATAAGGCAGTCTTCAGCCCCCTCTGATAAAGCTTTAAAATGCATGTAAGTCATTTATTAGATCCCTTGAAGCAAAATTATGTCAATTCAAGGTTAAACGTATAGATTCCAGTCACCAAGTCCAACTAAAGACTTAAAAGTTGCTACTACGGGCAGTCAGAAGCCTCTATTATATGTCAATATTGATAAATGAGATAGATCTTCGGGGAGTATCGTGGTATCTGTGGTTTTCAAATAATGTGTAGAGCTATAAAGCAGTATGCGGAGTTGAATCCTAAACCGGAAGCCATACTCCAGAGTACGGAAGGTGTGATAGGCGTCCACAAGTTAGGTGTTAACATAAAACACTTAAGGATTTCATTACACACACCAAATCGGCTTGAAAAAAACCCAGCTTTTGCAAATCCATGATAAAGAAACATAGGCGTCCACAGGAATTTTTCGGGGGCGGGCGAGGCAGAGGTATGCATTGGTGTGAACTTATGTATATGAAAATGTTGTAACATATACACATAGGAAATTAAAATACATATAATTTTCCAGTCCAGGGAGGCAAGTGCCCCTTTCTATCCCTGTGGACGCCCTTGTAAGGAAGAATACTTTCAAGCTAAGGGTTAATGATTCCTTCTACACGTGGAGAAATAATATTCTTATATGAAGCAAATATTTTGCTTGAATTAAGAAATTAGGAAATTAGGCCTGATTTGCTCAAATCAACCACTAAAAACTAGGATTAACCCTTCGAGTGACACATGGGGTCCTTCGTATCCAAACCTTTTTTTTTATTTTGGTTGTAGCTTAAACTACGGAGAAAGAAGAGTCAATAACTCTTAAGTGACTGGTCTCGTGACAACTCGAATGGAACCTATCATAGGACAGGTCTGATATAACTTGTCACGGAACAGGTTCTTTGTGGCTGATACGGGGCAGATTTTATTTTATTCAGCGCGGGACCAATTAAAAGGATACAAGCGGATGCATATCGATTAAAACTCAAAGCTCTATATGTATCGTGGGGAAATTCAAAGTTGAAAAAAAAAATTGCATCTGTCACAGAATAAGTATTTCATAATTTGAATGGCAATATTGAGTGATTGTTTAGTGAACAAATAAAATTGCTCAATGAACTACTCGATAGTTAGGATAGATCACAAATTTGTTTTTCGAGGCCGGTCACGGGACAGGTCCAAGGTGACGCAGGAGGTGGCAATTGACCCCTGTTAATGACAACACTGTGTAAAAGTGACCGGTCGGTTTCATATATTGGTGGTAGAATTGGGACTGATCCCTCTTCCTTGGGGACCTATCACTTGATAGGTTTAGAACCGATTATTTTCTCCGTAGGGTTCTAATATCAAGCAAAACATTCAAGCTATAAGAAATTTGTTTACTTGAATCAAGCAAATTATTCTAGTTTTCAGAATATTCTTTACTTGAATCAAGCAACTTATTCTAGTTTTCAGCAAATTGTTTACTTGAATCAAACAAATTGTTTACTTAAATAAAGCAAATTGTTTTTAATTCAAGAAAACAAAAATTTCTCAAATCAAGGAAATTATTCTTGTTTTCAGCAAATTGTTTACTTGCATCAAGCAAATTTTCTTCATTTCAAGCAAATATTAGACTTGAATCTCGAAAAAAATTCTTGAGTTTTAAGCAAATGTTTCTTAAATTAAGCATTTTCTTTTTAATATCATGTCTTTTAAATTTACTCAATTCTAGCAAAATAATGCTTGAATTGAGAAATTAACGCTTGAGTGTAAACTGATAGCCTATTTGCTTGATTCAAGCATGGAACGCTTGATTTTTTTCTCTCTGTGCAGATAACTTTTTATTTGAATGAAGCAAATTCTTCTCAATTCTAAGAAAACAAATCTCTCGCATCGAGCAAATTATTCTCGTTTTCAGCAAATTGTTTCCTTAAATCAAGCAAATTTTTCTCACTTTGAGCAAATATAAGACTTGAATTTAGAAAAATATTCTTGAGTTGTAAGCAATGTTTCTCGAATTAAACATTTTTATCTTTATGTCCTGTGTTTTAAATTTGCTCAATTCTAGCAAATAAGGCTTGAATTGAGAAATTTGCCCTATCAAGCATAAAATGCTTGATTCGAGCATAGAATGCTTGATTCAAGCATAGCATGCTTGATTCGAGCATAGCATGGTTGATTCGAGCATAGCATGCTTGATTCGAGCATAGAATGCGTGATTCGAGCATTGAATGCTTGATTCATTTATTTATTTATTTCAATTCAGTCAATGAACAAGTTCTTACAGACTAGCAATAATTATAATAATATGATAAGAGAAAAGATCATAATGTATAATAAAAAATAAATTAAAGCTAACAATTTTGTATATAGTAATACATCAAAAATTACAATTCAATAATTGCTTCATTGCACATTTAGGCACAGAGAAATCAACATTACACTTAGAAGCTAATAAGTTAAAATTTGATAATGCTCTGTATAGAGGAGAATTCATAGCATAATTTGTTCTGCGTGTATCTAAATAGAATACATCGGAATTTCTTAAAGTTCTTGATGGAACATTAAAATTAATTTGTTCAAGCAACGCGGGACAATCAATAGCACCCGATATAAGATCAGAGATAAATAAAAGTGAAGCAATTGCACGTCGATTTTGAAGCGATTTTAGATGTATGAGATTTTAGATGTATGAGTAAACATTCGAGCATAGAATGCTTGATTCGAGCATAGAATGCTTAATTCGAGCATAGAATGCGTGATTCGAGCATTGAATGCTTGATTCGAGCATAGAATGCTTGATTCGAGCACAGACTGCTTGATATTTTCTCTTCGTGTAGTCTTTGCGTTAAATCTTTCTGAACCAGGCACAGTTTGATGAAAAATTTATTCAGACTAACACAAGAAAGAACAAAAAACTATTGCTTGAATGACGAAGTCTGCCGAAATAAATCATTACTAATGCTCGACTGCATAAAAGCTCTTGTTATAACAACTACTTGATAGTTCTTTTATCTGATTAATTTCTTGCTTTGTTTCCGAAATTTCTGCTCGTATCCGGTACAAGCTAAACTAACCCTAACTTTTCGCATTGAAGTAAAAATCCAAAACATTCCATCTGCTGTTGATTGCTATGCCACAGTTTAAGAACCGCTTCTACACGAGTGTTTATATAAGCAAGACAATCAAGTCGTTGGCCCCCAAGTAGTTGATAATAAAAGATAACAGAATCTGGAGCACCACCGAACGCAGTTATGAGCTTTGCTTGATTTCTTCGCATGACTTCCTTTTCATCGCCTAATGTTTATAAATACGATTATCTGGTAATTTTTTTTTTTTGTCGATTATATAATTTATTTTTTTCACACATGTTGTTCGCTCAACAAGAAGAAGCTGGTAAATCAAGCGTTAACAGCCAACCATCTACAATACTGGCAGCTGTTGTTAATGCTAATTGTTGGTAAAAATATTATATTTAAAGGTTTTTATTATTTCACTTTTACTCATTTTGTTTTTGCGGTATTTCGTTTTCTTTTTATTTTTTTTTTTTTGGAATACATTGTTGCACTTGCGCTTTTAATTTAAGCTGTGGTCTTGTAACAAAGTAGGTGATTGAGTGTTGAGCTGGCTTGGTTGCTTGCATGTAACCAATTTTAGCCTGGCCTAAAGCTCACTTTAAGCAGCTAATTGTAAGCAACTAATAAGTAGGTGAGTCGGTCTTAATAAAGATCACGTTCGTTCCACTAGAGTTATGTAATATAGGATATAATATCGCGAATTTCCCAAAAACAAAAAAAAAATATACACATAATAGCTTCAGTAGCCAAAAGAGTATCAGCGTGCATGTGCATTTTGGTACTCAGTTGGTGGGCGTTTCATATATCTTGTAGATTTTGTGCAAGCGGCAGTAGTTAATGACTTCATCCAAAATGCCCTGGATGTATTTATAATAAGGTGCGTTTCATATTTATAACCCAACTCCATAATATTGTTATATTTCATTCCTACGTTTCAGAATTGTTTTGTTCTGATTAAAAAAGGTATAGAAAAAGATAAATTCAGTATTAAAATCATAATAACTGAATATATTTAAAATCGAGAGCCATTAAATTTAAATATCTTTTTATGAAGCGTTTCATATTTATAACCCAGGCTTTATTCTTTGTATTTCAAAACGTTTCAAAATAAAAACCCAGAATTTATAAGTTAATATGGCTTCCTTTATCCTTTATTACTTCAAAAACTTTTTTACGCATGGAAGAAACTAAGTTCTGTAAAATAGCGGCGTCCAAATTCTCCCAGGCATTAATGATGGCATTTTGTAACTCACCAACGTTGTTGTATTGGTGATTGTCAGCATAAATGTGACGAACCAGTATTCACCATAAATTTTCTATTGCGTTTAGGTCTGGAAAGCACGCTGGCCACTTTAAAGTTTTAATTTTTTTACGCTCGAGCGAAGCATTTGTTTCCGCACTAGTGTGTATTCGGGAATTGTAATGCTGAAAAACCCAATTTTGGTCATGATGTTGTCCTAAAAATTGTAGTAAGCTGCTTTGTTACACAGTGATGTACTCGACACTATTCATAATAGATGGCATAAACTGGATTTCCAGAGTTCCTTGCGCTGAAAACGCTCCCCAGACCACTATTGACCCACCACCGAAGTTCCGCTTTGAGAAGTAGCCAGTATAAGTGTGAGCCGTCGGGTCTATCAAGGTTCCATTTTTTTTTCATCAGAAAAAAATTACCTGAAAGCAGAAACCTCAACTCTATGCAAAAAACACTTCTGTAATTCATTTCACTTACAGAGGACCAATCAGTCTCCATATTTTGTTCACCAAATTCTAGTCTCGCGGTTTTATACCGTTTAAGGAGCCTTGGAATTGCTTCCATTTTGGCTCGACAAATATCAGAGCATCGTTGCAACACATGCCAAACACTTTGACACTTTTGTGTTGCAACTTCTTTCCAGACGAGGACAACTGGCTGTCAAGTTATTTGCCTCGCGTATAATAACACGGTCCTCCCTCTTGCATATCTTTCTCTTACGACCGGATCGCTTTTTTTACCATATTCTTCCATATTTTTAAGAACATGGAAACCGAGACTTATCTAACATCTTTGACAAAATTTGGGCATTACGACCCCGTTGTACAATTGCGCAACTCCACGCCGACCAATGCAGGTCTGCTCGAGACATTGAGCTACCACAGCCAGCACGATATTTCCGAAGGGCCAGATCTGCGATAGTCTCCCGGGCAAAAGGGATTTACCTCGACAGCGCACATACACCCTGACACATATAACATATCGCACTTGACTGGGAATGACAAAACTCACCACTATTGGATATGGCATCTCACATATCGTACTTAACCGTCAATGACACATAATTCACCACTATTAACCAAATTCAACTCTGGCACTCCGAGATTTTTAAGGTACACTTTTCACCTCGGAGTATCCACATTTGACACCACTTTTAACCCCCAATTGGAACCAATTTTGCAGTAAAACTGCCAGTCTTGTTTAAGACTATCCATAAGACATGTAAATATGCCAGTGGAATTGTGATCGGCCGAGGTAAAGACTATCCCCGTGCTAACAAATTTTTAGGTGAATTGCTATCCCTTCGTAGGCAGAACGCTATAAAGCGTTCAAAATTAGATTGGGCGACTAACTCCAGAATTTGGGTAGTTCTTCTACATTTACTCAGGATAGTACAAATCCGTTGCCTGTGACCATACTCCTTTATCCTGGCTTTGGACAGGCTGCTTGGGAGGATAGGTGGTGTTCAAAACTTTTGATAGTTCAATATAGTGTCAATATTGCAACTGCCCTTGTGGTGCATTTCTCTAAACAATTCATTGTTTCTGCATGTTGTACTTTGTAAAGAGTTTTGCTGGCATGAGCACTGGGTAGCACATCATCTTCATTGTCGCTTTCACCACAATCTTTAAAACAATCAACACAATTCCACTCGCAAATATCCGAGATTCCAAGTGAACACTGACAAATTTATTTGAAAACATGGTACAATGAAAAGAAGGTAGAAGCATTTCAGAAAGGCAGACTGCCGCAACTGTCAAAGCGAAATTGACAGCCCATAGAAAATCTGAAAGCGATAAGAAAGCGAAAATTGACAAAATGTAAAGAAAGGCAAACTGCTGATAGTTTTTTGGTTTTAATTGAAAAATAGGGCTTTGTGAAGTTGTTTTAATTGTTATGTTAATTTTAAATGCTGGATGCAGAACTGCATTGGATATAAATTAGCTGACTTTTACAATTTTGGCTATGAGGAAGAGATCGCAGTCCGAAATGCGTCCACCTTCTCTTATTCTACCATGTTTGAAAACAAAAATCATTAGTTTTCTCTTAACATGTTCAGGATTTACGTCAGGGAAAACTGAATCCTCCAATGTCAATGTTGATTCTAACTAGGACTTTTTCTGTATTTCGTTTGAGAAGTTCTGCTATTGGTATGTGTGTATGTCATATTCTTTATCTTATTCTACAGAATCATGATACAAAATGTTTCTCCAACATTTAATGATGGATTCTTTTGATATTTTATGCCAAGAAAGAGCCAGCAGAGGAACAGCATCGAATGTGTTAAATAGAGTTTAAAATGCTTTGCAAAATCATCCATTCCAGCATCAAAAATTTTACTCAAAAGGTTATTGATACACGCAGTGAAAAGTATCCTATAAACTACAACAAAGTCAAAATGATTTCTCTATAGTTTTTACATAAGGATAAAGTCTTATAATAATTAGCAGAAAATCTAAATAAAATCAAGATGAAATCTTAAAATAATAAGCGGAAAATATTCTTAATAAAATCCAGAAGAAATATTAGAAAAATAAAGGGAAATCTTAGTATATTCAAGAAGAAATAATAATAAGTAGTATAATATGAGGAAATTATCTTAATAAAGTTGCTGTGAATAATTGAGTTATTGTGAAGAAATCTATTAAATATAAGAGGAAATCTTCTCAATAAAATCAAGAAGAAATCTATTAAAAACAAGTTAAAATCTTCTTATTAAAATCAAGAAAAAATATATTAAAAACAAGATAAAATCCTATCAATCAAATCAAGAAGAAATCTATTAAAAACAAGAAAAAATCCTCTAAATAAAATCAAAATGAAATCGGCAAATTTAAGGAACACGTTAACAATATAATCAATACCACTAAAATTTATACTATTGGGTAACAATCAAAAGTTCTGTGCTGTCTCGATTACAACTTTAGCTTCGAATATCCTTCACACAGGACACTGTGGATAAAAATCATGAGTGGCATCGTGTTTACCAATATATTGTTAGATTAAGCCTGTACTTTTTTCTACTTTAATACATACGTAGTTTTTTTATAAAAGTCAAAGTATTTGAAGGTCGTTATTTTTTACTGTTTTCCTCAAAAAAAAACTTTGTCCTTGCGGGGCAGGAAGACATCCTTTTCTTTCCTTAAAATTTTTTTTGGGTGATCTTGACAACCCCATGCAACTTTTGAGACCTCTTAGAATGTGAAATTCGAAAAAAAAATTGTAATTCGATACGCCCTATTGGTCATCACTGGCAGTAAAATTGCCTTCGTTAAACTTTGAATGGAAGTCATTTGCCATTGTCTTCAAAATGACACCACTAATGGTAACGTGACGTATAAACGTATGAGGTATAACGTATAAACAACTTGTAGAGGGTCTGCTTCATTTTGGGGAACTAACTTTCTTTTAGGGATCTACGTGGTTTTGTTTGATGCTTTTCCTGAACGCACTTTTTAATTTTGAATATAATTTTTTTATTGCATAGACCTATTAGTCTGGAACTCCATTTTCGTGGAGACCACTTTGACTGAAAACCCCTTGACTGAAAAAAGAAAACGTTCGGCATTATTTCGTTAAATTTGTTATTTCTTTACACTGCGGTATAAGTTCGGTTACGTTCGCACATGAGAGATGAAAGAGAAAAAAAAAACCGCATGATTTTTTGTGTATATTTGACGGCCACAGAACGTAGACATACAGAGAAAATTCCATATAAACGATCTGCACAAAGTGTGGAGAAAGAAAGCTCGCCATTTGGCTCCAAAATGGACTCTTTCTCTATTTTCAGTATGCCGCTCACATTGTACTCTCTTCTGAGCGAGAGAACTGGTGGCGAATTCATTAGGAAAGTAAAAGTAATGCCAAATTTTTATGGAAAAATGTATGTTTTTCAAAATAATTTTGTATCGAATTTAATTTCGATGCAATTAAAATTTCAAATATGATTGGAATAAAATGCCTTGTAAAGTTTAATTCCTCTGGAAAATTTATTGTTTCGAGTTACGACCACAGGTGATACTAGTATTACTAAAGCATAAAATTTCAAAATATTCAGAAGACACAAAAAACTTGTTAATCTTCATAAATAATTTATTGATAATGCTAACGTAGCTGTTTTTACGCTTATACGGTATCCAACACTTTGATAATTTAAAATACAACTTTAAAAACAAAAACTTTATTTGGACAATTTTAAATAAGACTTACTTTTCTAGTTATTACAACCGTTGATCGGATAAGCAATATGAAGGCTTTGACTTTAGCCTAATTGCCATTGTGAACTTTGATAAGTGAGATTTTTTCCATTCTGTATGCTTTACATTTCTTACCATCCCATTTACTCGGGACATGTCCCCGAATTTTGGAAATTGTCCCGGTGTCCTCGAATCGAACTAAATGTCCTTGAATTCTGCGAGAAAGTTATTTGACGAAATTATAACTGCGACAAAAAAACGCGTCGAAACAGAAGAAGAAGAAGAAGAAGAAGAAGAAGAAGAAGAAGAAGAAGAAGAAGAAGAAGAAGAAGAAGAAGAAGAAGAAGAAGAAGAAGAAGATTTACAAAAAGAAATAAATATCATCTAAAGGGTGATTTTTTTGAGGTTATGATTTTCATGCATTAGTATTTGACAGATCACGTGGGATTTCAGACATGGTGTCAAAGAGAAAGATGCTCAGTATGCTTTGACATTTCATCATGAATAGACTTACTAACGAGCAACGCTTGCAAATCATTGAATTTTATTACCAAAATCAGTGTTCGGTTCGAAATGTGTTTTATCGACAAATTTTGTTCAGCGATGAGGCTCATTTCTGGTTGAATGGCTACGTAAATAAGCAAAATTGCCGCATTTGGAGTGAAGAGCAACCAGAAGCCGTTCAAGAACTGGCCATGCATCCCGAAAAATGCACTGTTTGGTGTGGTTTGTACGCTGGTGGAATCATTGGACCGTATTTTTTCAAAGATGCTGTTGGACGCAACGTTACGGTGAATGGTGATCGCTATCGTTCGATGCTAACAAACTTTTTGTTGCCAAAAATGGAAGACCTGAACTTGGTTGACATGTGGTTTCAACAAGATGGCGCTACATGCCACACATCTCGCGATTCTATGGCCATTTTGAGGGAAAACTTCGGAGAACAATTAATCTCAAGAAATGGACCGGTAAGTTGGCCACCAAGATCATGCGATTTGACGCCTTTAGACTATTTTTTGTGGGGCTACGTCAAGTCTAAAGTCTACAGAAATAAGCCAGCAACTATTCCAGCTTTGGAAGACAACATTTCCGAAGAAATTCGGGCTATTCCGGCCGAAATGCTCGAAAAAGTTGCCCAAAATTGGACTTTCCGAATGGACCACCTAAGACGCAGCCGCGGTCAACATTTAAATGAAATTATCTTCAAAAAGTAAATGTCATGGACCAATCTAACGTTTCAAATAAAGAACCGATGAGATTTTGCAAATTTTATGCGTTTTTTTTAAAAAAAAAGTTATCAGGCACTTAAAAAATCACTCTTTATATTAAACGTACATTTTTCGACTTTTTATTTTTTTGCTATTTCCGAATTTTTCACGTTTTCACTAGAGAATGTCCCCCAATTTGAGTCAATATCCCCGAAAAGTGAGATGGTCACACTATATTTGCATCAAGTTTCTTTTATGAAGAAATTTCACTGCAAATACACCATACGATTACATCGGAAGGAAGCATGCTGCTTAGTTTTGTAGGCCAAGGAATTTATCACAATTTTTTCTCAAGTTCTCATAACTACATTTAACTTAGTTAAGATGAAAAAAGTTGCATGTAGGAGTTAATTATGAACTTTGTTAACTTTAAAAAGAATTACATATTTGAGTTAACCCAAGAAAATCCTTATTGGGTACTATATGCTCTATGGAACACTAACTACTCGAAGCAGTTGAGATATTTTCCGTTATAAAAGCAACCCTGTGCATTGTTGTTTTAATAACAGAATCAAAGTAACTATAAAAGTTAGAAAAACATCAAGCCCACTCTAATTCTTGTTCTAAGATGAGTATTAAAAACTAAGGTCCTTTACGCTCTAAAACTTGGTATTGACTATGGATAGTTGAGGAGCGCAATAAAAAAAATTGTATTTATAGCCTGAACACGCAGCACGACGACATTGGTACAAATTTGTTTTTTAAATGCATTTATTTTGGAGAAGAATTTTATGGAAATATCGCAACGACATGGCTTCATTGCTATAATTTTGTTGTCGTAGGCTTAGATCTATTT
Organism: Pherbina coryleti; assembly: GCA_943735915.1. Classification (NCBI taxonomy): domain Eukaryota; kingdom Metazoa; phylum Arthropoda; class Insecta; order Diptera; family Sciomyzidae; genus Pherbina; species Pherbina coryleti. The sequence continues at coordinate 112,374,473 of OX030951.1, forward strand.
CTAATTTGAAGGGCGACAAACATGAAACTAACAAATTTTCTCAGGGTTTGTTTACATTTTGATTACATTTTCTCACATCGCTGTCGCGTTCAAAATAAACAAGTAGCCGACTATATGACTACATATCTGCCTTAACGACGTATTGTAATGTTGTTGTCATTTGCAATGTGTTGAGGCTATTATTCTATGTAAAATTCCATCAGGGTCAACGATTTTAGAAGATATCAGACAATACAGAATTCTTTTTTAAATACCGCAAAAATTTGGAAAGAATGCAATGCTTTAATGTAATTTCTATTTATTCTTATTGATTCTTATTATTTCTTTATTCTATTTATTCTCCTTTATTAAAATGTGTGTGTCAAAAATGTGTTAAAAATGTGTAGAAATGTTTGTTTTGAACGGGTTTTTCTGTCATCACTACAGAGTTGAATCAACAAGGATTTTTAACTAAGCTATCCTCTTGTACGTCACGTTCACTAATTTGGCTCATTTAAGCGAACAATAAAGGGGCGATCCCATGTGAGAACGTTTGCCTGGAAATGTAGCGCATATGTTGAAAATCCCAGAAGACTAGAATTAAATATGCAAACAAAAGTTGAACGATTCTTAAATCACAAAAAGGAAGATGAGTTTTACCCTCCTACACTTTTTTTTCTCGTGAAATACCATTAGGTAGCTAAGGAGTGTTCATTAGTGTCGATGCAGCATGATCACGTTGACCAACACGCCGGCTATACAGGGAGGATATTGCACTTTCACAAGCTTGAAATAAAAACAACACCAAGGTGTGTCGATGTTTCAAAGAATTTCAATTTTATTTCTTTATGAATGAATGGCCACAAGAATTATTCAACAACCGAATAATGATTGCTGCGCATTAGTATGTTAAGAAAAGAGAAAAAAAATATTTGAATTGGGTGTTATGTTTGAGAAATTTCATTGTTGTTGTACAAAGAAAGTAAGTGTTGTGGAACGATAATAAAGTTCCCCCTAGAAAAAAACACGGATGTTTAAAATGATATTTCAAGGAAATGCCAAACTATCTATGTGTTGAGTTCTAAGTACGATTATTTCGACAGAGTCCCAGTCTGCCACTCCCTTAAAGTTGTTAAGTCGAAGAGGTGTGTTCCTGAAATTTAACAGTCATGTTATAAATTAGTTAAAGTTAAATTATTATCATTATACTTTAATCATTACAAATTACTCAAAATAGATCCTTTTGGCATTTACAACTTCAATAATATTTATTTCCCATTTCTACTTGCAGGTTTTAATCAACATTTAAAACTGATTTGCTCTACCAACGAAAGCCATGCGATGACATTCTTTTGAACAACCAAAAAGTTAAAACTTCATGCTCAGCAAGAGCTACAAAAAACGAAAATACTGCCTTGAGAACTTTTGATTAAGCAAGATATCATTTCAACATATGTTTTAAGGACGAGTGGATGTAAAATCAGCGCCTGGCTGCCATGCATCTGTTTAAAACGGCCAAAAAGAATTTCATCAAGTGACGGACATAACAAAACAAGCAGATTTTTCATTTTCTTTTCGTCATAAATTATTGTGTGATTGCTTGTTTTTTTTTTATTTTTATTTTCGTTGTGAAAAGTTTATTATTTTTATCCTTGCGGAAAAACATCACCACAATACGTGAAGCACACAATGGCGCTTCTCGAAGCAAGGCCGTATCGGCCATTTAAATCAAGTGAAGAATATCTGGAGGCCATGAAAGAGGATTTAGCAGAATGGCTGAGTACCATGTATCCTGAATTACTGATAAATGCGGAAAATTTCATGGACAGACTGGACACAGGAGTTGCACTATGCAAGGTATGTGCATGTTTTATACAAATTTACTTAAATTATATTTATGAACAAATAGAAAATTTTCCACATGTATGGAAAAAGTTACAGTGTTGCTGTAATGCTGTTGTCTGGCATTAAGATAAAGCGTATTGTTAGGATGGAAAGCATTCCATCAATTTAAATGAAACAATTTTCTTTAATTAAATTCAATTGATTATTATTAGCATCTATTAAATATGCACATTAATCGTGTTTATTATTTTATAAGTGTAAAAAACGAGGGTGTGGTGATGAGGAGCAGAAGCTGCAGAGCCACTAATACTCATAAACAAAACAAAAATGCATCTTTTATTATGTGTGAATACAAATCTAAACAGCATTATGTGGTTACAGCGATTGCTGGGTGACTGTTGCTGCTGCAACACATTTACACTGCGAAAAAAAAGTTACAATATATACTTAAGCACAACGTATTTTTAGTTTTGAATAGTTGAGAGTTGGACTGAGTGTTTTTATTATGCTCAACGTTAGTCTCCCTCAAACATGCTTAAAAGTTTTGTATGACATACAGGACCTTTCACTAAGGACGATCGATTTTCAAATGTAGGGTAGAACGGGGTAGAACAACCACTTTTGTGTTTGGAACTCTGTAAAAACTTTGTTTATGATAATAATTTGAAAATTTCAACTGTTCCTGGTTCATTCAAGCCTGGATTACAAAATTCATACAAACAATTTTTTCAAACTCGCATTGTTTATCCGGTATTTGCATTTGAACAAAAAGTGTGAAATGGTTGTTTTAGCCTACCTGGTGGGGTAAACTTTCTTTTTATAATAAAAGTGACCAACATTGCTATTTTAAGGCTTTTTATTTTATCAGAATTTTACAAAACGTTACAAAAAAACAAAATTAATTTGAAAAAGTTTCTCTGGAGCTTCATTAATCGCTGGCGTCACTTTCCTTTACTAGGTGTACTACTTCTCTTGGACGGCCTCTTTTGGAGCGACGAGTATCGTTTTTGGCTGCCGTGTCTTGGTTTTTTTGCTCGGAAAATTTCTTTAGAATCTTTTTTTCCGACCTTCGCATGGTCGCCAATGCGTTTCTCTTTCTTTTTGGCCACGTTTTCCTGCTCCTGGCGCAAAGTCTCCAATAAAGTTTCGTCGGTCAACACCGTGGATTTTCTTTTTTTCCGGCCTCGAGGTGCAGCTTTGAGAGTGGGTAGGAGATTCTCCAAAATTGCTACCGCACTGAGGTTTTGCTCATCGTCATGTGCTTCATCATTGTGTGAAAACTCTTCTCTCTCCCCGTCGAATGCTTCCGGTTCAGGCTCGTTTGTACGATCAGTCACCTCCAATGGCAAGAAATCTACTACGTCAAATACGTGCTCGTTCTTGTATGTTAGAAATGGAAGCTTCTTTTTGAATTGCTTCACGAGCAAGACCAGGAATGTCGTGCATGGTTATTGCTCTTGCGGCATTTTGAGGCATACGCATCAAATTGTCACATGTTGCATTGTAAAATCTTTTGATTGGACCGAAGACGCTCCTATCAAGTGGTTGCATTTAGTGGCTTGTATGCGGCGGTAAAGACAATAATGCCGTTGCTTTTGCAAAAATCTAATCCGGCTATTGTTATATGAGATTCATGATTGTCTAAGATCAATAGAGTTTTCGATTCTGCCGTTGTTCGAGCAATTTTTCTGACATTCTTGAGAAATTTCATGAATTGCTCGCCTTTCATCCACCCCACGGATTAGCAGCTCTATCCGCTCCAAAACTAGCGGTAGAGAGAAAGTCGTCCCTGAATTTTACGAATTTTTTTGTTCGTGGGAAAACATAAAAGGGTGGTAAGCACACTCCACCAACAGATACAGCAAGAGCAAGTATTACAAGAACTCTACGTTCAGCTTATGTCACATCCGAATTGTAGTCTCATCCGAATTGTAAATATTTGCTGGCTCAACTGCAAATCGCTCGATCACGTTGAAGAAAGTATCGACGTTGTGCTGGATTCGTTTATTTAATTTAATTTATTCTTGTTTTGATTTAATTTCATATACTTTTGGATTCATCTTATTTGATTAAATTTATTACTTGAAAAAAAAAATATCCATAACTTGTAAACGATTCTTGTCTTTGTAAAAATTTTAATATTTTTCTTCTGTTGAAATATTTATGTTTTTCATGTGATTTTTCATTTTTCAAACTATGAGTTTCCCACAATGAGTTTATAAATTTTTCATTGAGCTTGTTTATTTAGATTGAAATAGTTTTTATAATTTATTTAGTTCAATTTAATATTTCTTTTAAGAAAACTAAAGAATTTGTATATACCTGTCTGTGGTGCCCACTAGTGATATTTTTTGCATTCCGCTGCACGCGGCTCCGCAAAACTCCTCTTGGCAACTCATATTTGGCATCAACAGCGAGTACTTTTCCGCCATTCTGAACATCCTGAAGAGCTATTTTAATTATCTTCTCGTCCGGTTTGGGCGTCTTCCTCACGTAATGACGCGGGATAATGCTAGAAAAAAAATTATAAGTTTTGCTACATTTTCATGTACATTAATAAGTGGTTGTTTTACCCCACCTGTTGACTGGTTATTTAACCCCATTTAATTGTAAAACCAATTACAGATTTGGATTCAGCATGTAATTCTGCTCTTAGAAAACAATTACCTTTCTTTCTGCACTTCACTGATTTGTGGAATTTTTAACTTTCGTCGACTGAAAATATCGCGGCGAGGACGCGTCAAATCTTTCTGTCGTCAGAACTCAGGTTATAACACACGTGCGGTAGTGGAACCTTTTGCCAAAGTTGCGTTGTATCGGTAACTATCTACTGTACCAACGGTCGTTCGATTCGACTTTACTAAAAAAAAAATAGAGACAATTGGTTGTTTCACCCCGTGGCGATATATTCCCGTTCTACACTAACTAAAATACGTTCTATATAAGAGATATTTAAAAGAATATTTTCGATTTCTTTTATTATGTTCTATATGTATCTATAGAAATATGGCTGTTTTCTCAAAATCATTTTTAATCTTTATATGTTGTCGTTATAATTGAAAAATAACCTTGAATTTGTTTGCAATACTTGTATATATTTTAAAAATTAAAAATTTTCTAACATCTCAAAAACAAATCACAAACAATTTTCGGTACATTATAGGAAAACTTAAAATAAATCTAATTTAATATATTTTTCAATCACGAAGATGAAACCCTTTTTCCAAAAATAACCTTCTTCAAGCGTTTTTGCATTGATAAGACACTTGTGATATCAGATCCCATTTTCCTTCATTCATTCATAATGACATCCTTAAGCAGTTATTTGCAAGTTATGGTGCGTTGGGGTTTTTTTTTTCTTGTTCTAATATACCCCATAGATGTTCTATGAAGTTCAAATCAGGGCTTTTGGGAGGGTGGGGAATCACTTCCTTTACAATGTAAAGCAACCATTTTCTCACAAGTTGGCATTTATGCTTCGAGTATACTATATACTAACCGAAAATCGTTACCTAGACCCTTGTTCGTTGGCTCATTTTAAGATATTGTTTTACCATGAATGTCTTGTCCATTATAGTTTCCACAAAAACCAAATTCCACAAACCTGCATCAGCTGGATATCTACATACAAAATTCACTGTCAACACCTTTTTTGCTATTGACAACTGTGTCAAGAAAATAGCTTTTAGAATTGAACGAGAATAGGAAATATTGACAATTGTCAATATATTTACTATTGTAAATATGTTGAACTTTGTCAACTCACCGGGATAGGTCTATTAATTTACCAAGCTATGGTTTGAGTCTTTGGTTTGTCCAAACGAACTAAAGGAACGAACGAACTAAAAGAACTTACGAACTAAAAGAACGAACGAACTAACCCCCTAGCTAAAAAGTCAATACACTCTCACTTTTTCACTAATACACTCACACTTTGACATCGGCAGCCAGTACTGGCAGTCCACCAACAACTTTTACAGAGACAGTCAATTTTGACAGCCACATACAGCGAAGACAAAAGTAAGGAAAACAGTTTTGTGTTTTTTTCCATAAAATATTCGAACTTAAGTATGCATTTCTCTTTCACGTCTCGTAGTAAAATATACGTAATTTATTTAGTTTTCATTGCTTAACAATTAAAATATGATATGAACAAGTGTAATTTCTTTTTGAAAATATTGTTTAACACATTGTACAACATAATTTGTTCCCTATTTTTCACCCATTAAAGTTTGGTGCTGTGTTGGCATATAACCAACACTGAATAAAAGTAAAAATTAGGAAAATGGCCGAAATGTCAAACTAAAAATGGATGTGAAACTAAGAGGGGAACCTTAATTGATGCGAGATCCTTTGCCTTTGACGACATTTTACAATGAACTTTTACTACCACGTGTGGCCATAGCATACTTTCTAGCTTATTTCGAAACATTTTCGAAGTTAAAACATATTTTCAAATGGCATGCCATTACTATCACGTGTGGCTACAGCGTAAAACATACAAAGAATAAAAAGAACGAATTAACTAAAAGAACTAAATGAACGAACTAGTTCATAACATATGATTGAACTAAAAAGAGCGATCCTTGTGTGAACTAAAATGCCCAAACCTATCTTTCACGTCCTCGTCCTGCTGAATTCCCGTACATTCCAGCTTGTTTGAAGTTTTCAATCACATACATATTGTACTGAAGAACGAGATCGGGAGATAGTTTTCGATATCTCTCCCAAAGTTTTCCCTTCGTTTTGCCATGAAACGTTAAACTTTTTTCTGTCCAGTGGTATTTTTTTATGACTGTTACTCACGATATTTTTTTAAGTGCTCGTAACGTATAACACATTAAAACTGTGTGCAAAAAGAAGTATGAAGCATAAATTTTACTAAAAAAAGGAATGTTCATAAATTTTATTTAGGGTATTCACAGTTCCCTTCTAAAGTTAATATATAGTAACTTTAAAACGATACTTCAATCAAATTGTGAGCACCCCTTCACGTAGTTCATTCTAAAATTGACACAAACGCGTTTTGAAAAGAGAAGCTTTCTTTAATTTATTAATTTTTCAAAAAAATAAAAATAACAACAGAAGTTTTCTTCAATTTATTGATTTTTCAATAAAATAAAAATAACTTTCAGAAATGCCAGTTTGCTATGAAAAACAAACATGTTTGAAAGTAAGGCAATTTTACCAGTTTGTGTTATCTCTATTTTACATGCAAAACAAAAACAAAAATAGTTAACACATGGCAAAATGTTTTAGAGTTAACAGACGGCAAAGTTAACACACCAGATAAAACAAAACTGTGAGCACCCTAAATAAATTAAAGAAAGCTTCTGTTTTTAGAATGAACTACGTGTAGGAGTGCTCACAATTTGATTGAAGTATCGTTTTAAAGTTACTATATTAACTTTAGAAGGGACATGTGAATACCCTAATTGTTTTAATGAGTAACTGTTATATTCTTTACGAATATGGGACAATGGACTCAATGAAGTTAAAAATATTTCAAACTAATTATTCATAGACATAAAAATGACCAAAGGACACAAATTTGTGTTCAACTGATTCCTTAACCCTTTCGGAGCAAAATCTTCCTTACGCAAAACAAAATATTGCCGTATGATAACAAATATGCCGATAGTGTTAAAAAAAACCAACCACACATCTTGCCCTTAGCGTTTGAACTTTTTTTAATAAAAAATAAATTGTAGTATATAAAATGAAACTAATGTGCTCTATAACGTTGTTTTCTTTAAGTGTAACTTTATGATTGCTTGTCACATGCAAACGCTTCAAATGCGGGGGAAAAATCAGTCTTAACCCCAGCTGTTGTTGTTCTGCTATTTAATGCTGGGTATCGTGAAGATCCCGCATGGCAAGTGAGTGAGAGTCATTGATTGCATCTGAACTTGATGTGTTGTGAGAATGAAGTGGAATTATAAAATTGTTCGTCAAAGAATGGCGTGCTTTGTTTATGCAGTAATTGTGGCAAAGTGCAGTGGCAACCATTGTTGTGAAGAAGAAATTTAATAATATTATGGCATGATTCAATTGAAAAACGGAGCGAAAGTAAATGTCAAGCAAGCTAACATAACATACGTAAAATTTAATTAAACGCCATGAATAATAACTCACAGTAGCTTTTTTCACTTTAAAAATTTTCACAAATGAAGGTTTCTCTGGCGATGGCACTTTTTGAAAAAAAAAATGCTTCAAAAATTTCTCATAGGTACTCTAAATTTCTCAGATTTGCTCAGAAACTGCTCATAAAATGGCAATATTGGATTTTATTTAAGTTTAAAATGATTTTATAAAGGAACGATATTTCCATAACTCACAATAAGCTCGATAAACCAGACTCCAAAAATAAGTTTTTAAAGTACCTGATAAATAACGCATTTAATCCAAAATATGACTGCCTTAATTTCTAACTAAAATAGTACAACTTAACCCAGACCTTTAGGTTAGATGATATTGATCTTTGACTGGAACTAAGAAATTTATGGGAATTATAATATATTTGCTATGTGAGTAATTTTGAAATAATTTATTTTGTAACTAGCATATACTCGCCGATTCGCCAGCGTTTCTATACATTAAGATTATTATACAATAAGAAAGTAGGATAATAAAATCTCTAATGTCAAAATCATAAATCTGCTTCGATATCTTAAGAGATTATTCGATGAAGAAATCTCGTTTTGTCTTTGTGTTTCTGCTGAAATACTTTACTGAAAACAATTACAAACCGGGAAGTTTTTTTTTTAAGGGGAGCAACGCAGCCAGAGGCCGAAAAAAAAGGTCATGTTTGTGAATTTTTTTAAGGAAACCTATGGGATATTTTTGAATGAGGGTTTTTATACCTAAAAATATACACATTCAAGAGTATTTTTAGTTTTTTTTTTATTAAAAAAAATTTAATATTAAGGTCGATACAGCAGTTTTTGTAGAGCGCTCTGAAAAAAAGGTGAAATGCGGTGACCAAGATTGCTCCTCCTTAATTCATCTAAAACAAAAAAATTAAATATATTATTAAAGTAGATACTTAAAACTCGTACTTGTCATAGCCGTTTTTGAAAATATTGATTTTTCACAAAATGGCGGACTTTCAAACTTAAAAAAACGATTTTCGACCAAAAATTCGTCATAGTTTTGCCTATAAAAAATGAACGAAGCTAAAAAAACAAAAAATCCTATGACAAGTACGAGATTATTATGTGTACAATAAGCCTGCAAAAAAATCAAAACGATCGCTTCACTGAGCTTTGAGAAATCTTGGTCACCGACTTTGAAAACATGGTTCCGAGAAAAACGCGTTTGAAAATAAGCGCCAGCACTGCGCGCTCTAGAAGGCAATTCACTCAGTAGGCTATAACTTTGTTATTTTTTGAGATATTAACTTGAAATTTTCACCAAATATTCCTGAAACTTAAGGCTTTAAGAAAATGCAAAAAAAATTTTTGAAAAAAAAAAAAAGTTCTGACTGCGTATCTCCCCTTAAGTAAACTTTGAAGCTCCATTTTTAACAAGTTTATTTTATCTAAACTATATTTAATTTCCTTTCTTGTTGTTTTTTGTACATAAATCAAAAATATAGAAAAGTGGCATCCCTTAAATAAATTTTGACATTAGCTATGGGTGTTGGCGGAGTTCCTAACATAACCTTACCTAACCTAACCTTACCGAACAACCCTTATTATTATATAATAATTGAGTTGTCTTGTTGAATTTCGCATAATCCTTAGTTTGCTTTTATATCGACGAAACATAAAACTGGGTTTTCCTCCCTTTACTCGTTAGGTTACCAAATGAGAAACGTCTGATTGCTTTTTGTTATAATAAATGGACTTGACATTCCATAAGATCACGGAATCTTTAGCTCAATATGGAAGGCAAAACTATTGCAGACCGAATTCTCGATATCTTCTTTTGTGAAATATATACAACCTGGTGCTGTTTTTCCAAACCATGTCGCGATATATAATTCCGTGGACTTATCTTCGGAAAAATGCTATCGGGGCAAACTTTTAACTGGAATTTCTGATGAAATGTTGAGTCTTGATTCGAGAGAATTGATTTCCAAGAGAAAGTCATGCATTTTAAGATCGTGCATACTTTTCGGTCGAAATGATGTTGATATTATTTAATTTTTTTTTTTTTTTTTCGATTCGCCCGGAGGTATGACATCTTCATACATACGTTTGGCCCGTGCCATACGCATGCACGATTTATAACATTCTTAAAGTATCTTCTCATCAAAAAGTCGAAAATGGTACAAATATTCATCGATATTAACTTTAATTTCTTCTAAGCAATCTCAATTGCAAGCAATCCAATGCTTCCTCCAATCTTGAAAACACTTTTCATAGACTAATTTTGGAATCGCCTTCAACTCCTTCTACCAATTCTGTTTTAACGCCTCATACGTCATAAAACACTTTTCGCGAAGCTGTAACTTGAGTCGTGGGAATAGGAAAAAGTCACAAGGTGTCATATCGGATGAAAATGGAATTTCCGCAAGTGGTATGAAAGTTGATTTTGGTAAAATAGTCCGATGTTGTTTCTGCAACAAATTCAGTACTCTCGATACAAGCCACGCTTCAACTCGCCTCATGCTCAAAACATCGTACATAACATGGTAGAATAGATAAGGTAGATGCAGGGCTGCTTGTGTTGTCTTTTTGTTAACCATAGCAGTCAAAATAGCGAAAGAAAACAAAAGCTACAAAAAATTAATTTGAATGGAAATAATTTCGATTTGACACTCTTGAGGCCGCTCTTTCATCCTTGCATCTACCTTCTTTATTCTACCATGGTGCTTAACGCTCTGCACCGATCCGAACGAGACGCGTAGATCGGCCGCTTATGCTCACCCGACGATTTGCGAGAAAAATTTTCTTAAATTTTTTGATGTTTTTATGAGTAACACCGGTGGATGGACGATCGGAACGAGGCACATCATCAACCACGGACCGCTTTTAACTCTTTGTATCACTCGTACGTTTGTGTTTGCGACATTGTCGATTCTCAGTAGGCTATCGTTAACATTTTCAATGCACATGATATTTTGTTAGAAACATATGTTTGAAACAGATATTTGAGCAACAGATGGCAGATGTAACAACCAAGAAAAAAAATGTAACAATATCTCAAGCGCGGTTTGTTTGAATGGGAAATCCCGGGTGTTTTTTTATCAGAAGGTATGTAGACCCAAACTTACTTACTTATGTGGCGCTTACAACCGTTGGTCGGTTTTGACCTCGTATAAGAAATTGCACCAAACATTTCTGTTTTGAGCTTGCTGACGCCAGTTGGAAACACCAAGTGTTGTCAGATTATCCAACACCTTAAATCCTTCCAATTAAGATGTGAACCACCACCGAGCACTGAATCAAATATTTTTTCGCTGGAGCGTCGTTTTCCATTCCCTCAACATGACCTAGCCAGCGGAGCCGCTCAATTTTAATGCGTTTAAATATGTCGATGTCAGAGTACGGCTAATACAGCTCGTGGTTCCATCGGATTCGGTACTCGCCATTGACGGAGATTGGACCGAAGATCTTACGAAGGATCTTTCTCTCGAAGGCTCCCAAAGCATATTCATCAGAACTGCTCAACATCCAGGTTTGTGCTGCATATAATAGGACGGGCACGATTAGTGACTTATAGAGCGTGAGTTTTGTTTGTCGAGAGAGGGCTCTGCTTCTCAATTGCCTACTCAGCTCAAAGTAACACCTGTTGGCAAAAGTAATCCTTCGTCTTTTCTCAATACTGATATCGTTGAAAGAGTTTATGCTCCATTCCAGGAAGACGAAGAAGTTGAAAACCTCCAAGAAGACGTTGTCAACAGTGGTTTTCAAGACGCTGGGACTGTTTATTTGTTGACACTAGGTATTTCGTCTTATCTGCGTTCACTGCAAGACCCATTCGTCTCGACTCTTTCTCTAATCTGGAGAATTCTGCACTGACTTCAATAATATTGTGGTCAATGATATCGATGTCATCAGCATACGCCAGCAGCATAATATGTCCTTTTGTAGAATATCGTGCCACTATATCTCAAATCAGCAGCTCATACGATCTTCTCCATCATTAGGTTGAAAAAGTCGCACGATAAGGAATCACCTTGTCTGAAACCTCGTTTGGTATCGAATAGAGGAATGAGATCCTTCCCGATTTTAACTGTGCTGCTGGTATTACTCAGTGTCATTCTGCAAAGTCGACTGAGCTTTGAAGGAATACCAAATTCAGACATGGTGGAGTATAGGTGATTCCTAATTGGAATTGGACCAATTACCTAATTGGAAGGCGGCTTTGTAATCGACATGTAGACCCGAATACACTTTTCGGTTTATCAGCTTGTTAGTCGGCAACATCTGTAAAGCATTAACTTTTCTTAGAAAGCGAGATTTTGAAATGTATTCAGGTATATTGCTTATAAATAGGATGAAAATTAATTGTCCACGAATACTACTCTAAGAAACATCTGGTGAGGCAACAAATTCGGTAGATTTGACATTATTTATACAGGCAAAACATATCCTTTCCCACAAATAATACTTTTCCCTGTTGAAAAAATATTCATTGAATCCCATTTTCGCAAGTTACCAAAGTGATAATTTATAAAATATTCTGTCAAATACTTTGGAGAAATCCATGTTAATCACATTCACTTGATATCTAAGTCCGAAAGAAAATTATTATTATTGTTGGGATTTGCACTGCGATCTTAGGATCTATTGTGCCCCTTGTTGAACCTAAAGAATCTTTTTCACTCCAATCTCTGAGATAAATGCTAGAATAAGTCCATTATCTCTCGATTTTAATGAATAATCTGGTATTATGTGGTAACGTAGATATTTCTGGCCCGTTTGATCAAGTGCGGGACACTATCCTAGGATGTGAAAACCTACATACGTCATCACTTAGAATTCCTAGTTTTGTAAATTGATAGTTCAACCATTTGTGAACTAACTAACAGTGATTTGTTAGAAGGTGAAGATGGCCTATAACCATCGCCTACTATACACTTTGGGGAAGTACGAATTAATTTGAATATTGAAAAAAATTAGCATAAGGTTTGATACGGCCAGATACGGGCAGATACGGTTAGGTTTGATCCATCTTAGAAATTAACTAAGAGGACTTTAGAAAGTTAATTTAAATATTAGTCATGGTGTTAAAATGATTTTATTTTCCAATATTTTCCAACTTGTTCACCTTTAATTCTTGCGCTCTGCACGATATGAGTACAGCTACCAGCTGTAATTCGTCTTCTTTAGGAAAGCCTTAAAATGTGTCTACACACCAATTGGCTTAAATATGTGTGCGTTGCATTTAGTGTTGTTGCTGTTATCACTGCATAGCCGCCTCCCCAATCAACTGTAATTGAGAAGAAATCCCTTCCAGGAACATATGGTAACCATGCATTGACCCCATGAGTTAATATTTTTATTTATCTCTCGGCATTACAGCACATTTTATGAGCGCACAGTGAACAAATAACATAAAAATTAACTGTATAGGGGAAAATTGTTAAAATAGTTTTAAGGGGGAAATCCAAGCATGTTTCGGAAAAAAAGCATGCTTGCTACAGAAGCTTCTAGGGCAATAAAAACCGTTTCCGGCAGCAAATGAACTAAAGTAGAGACATGTTAAAGTTCTTAAAAGTTAAAACAACAACATTTTCCAAGTAATCCAAAAGAAACATGGAAATATTCCTTTCATTCCTTTACAATAACAAGAGCCATAACAAACAGTGCTGCCAACCTAAGTAAACAGTAGTGAATAAATAATAAAAACAAAAACAACAACAGAAGCTTACAATATAATCGAAGTTCGATGGATGTCGTTTTAGTGAGCAACACCAACAGGGAGAGAGAGTCAACAACAGCTGTTGGTTGTGTAGTTGCCAGATGGACCCAGATGTTGATGCTGCACAGAAGCTCTTTTTTATGTTTGATTGACTGTGTTTTGCTGGTATTTTATGACTCGCTACAAGGAAGAAGGGAATGTATTAAATTTCTATGTGAGCTTGTTTTCTATAAGAAGGGAAGTTGTGGGTCTAAAAAATAGTGTTCACACTAGGAATATTAATAATGGAGTGTGGTTCAAATTGTTTGACTAATTTCTATGAAAAAATTTCGGGCTTTCCGGGGAATATAAAAATTTATAGTTTAAGCACATGAGAGCTAATATTGCTAAATACTAGGAAGTTCAAGATGTTGCCGGCCTAACAAAGAAATTACACGATTTTTGCCAAAATTGTTTTTATTCTTCCACATATTCCCCCCCCCCAGTTCGATAAACTTATTTCAACGATTTTGTAACATTGCGATGCCCTTTGAATAGCAAGATTTCTCAAGATTTCCGAAATATGCTTCAGTTTCCAATTCAACCTGTTCATTCGTCGCAAATTTCCTTCCCTGGAGCCATCTTTTTAAGTTTGGAAACATATAATAGTCGTTGGGGGCCAAATCTGGAGAATATAGGTGAATGAGGAAGCAGTTAGAAGCATAACTCGTGAAAGTTGGCCATGATTTAGATCGATTTCCAAACTGGAGCATTGTCTTTTAAAAAAATGATTATTTTCTTCTATAAATGGGGCTGTTTGTTTGCGATTTCGTTCTTCAATCAGTTCAATACTTTATCGTAATAGTCGCTGTTGATTGTTTTCCTTTTCTCATATTGTCGTTGAACAAAATGTCACTTGAATCTCAAAAAACAGACGCGAACACTTTTCCGGGCCTTTGTTGTGTCTTCGCTCGCTTTGATGCACTTCCACTGGGACCTACCGAATATTTTGCTGATTCCTTCTATTCTGGTGTATCCATCCACGCAAAAAATCAGTCTGATTTTGTTTAAATATGTCCTAACATTGTTGGGAAGTGGGAACACGTTCATGTTCTTGATTGATTCTTGACGAACGTGGCACCCATCTTGCAGTCAGCTTTCTCATACCCAATGTTCATGTAAATTGAATCATTAAAACCACCGATTGAAACCACCCATTGAAACCACCGATTGAAACCACCGATTGAAACCACCGACGACCCACTTGATACGCGTACGGCTGTAGCTATCTTACGCACTTTCACTATCTTATCGGCCAATACGGAATCGTAAATTTTTCCACTACATTTTGGAGTGGTCACTGTTTTAGGTACTGCACCGGCGTGTTCATCTTTTGTGCTGATTCAACCTATTTTTAACTCCGCAATCTAATATTTTAAGGTTGAATACGACGGAGCATATTCACTATATCTTTATCGAGCTTTTTTTTTTGTTTCTTTCGTACTTTTGTAAGCTTGTTTCTTTCGTACGCAAAAAGTAATGCTTAATAAAGGCACGAAATTCTTCTCTACCCATTTTTACAACAATACCGAAAGTTGTTTAATTTAGAACGCTGTAACTTCAATATTCATTGACAGATCGATCTGACATTTATGGTGTGTTCATTTTAAGGTTGCCACCCGTGTCAAAAATGTCATGCATTTGAAGAGTGATACAAGAAGAGAGATACAAGTTGGTGAGTTTTTCAGGCGATAACCACTGTGTTTTGTCGCTGGCGGCGTTCTTGAAGTCCAGATCGTAAAGACCATCCTTGTAGAATTCGGAGGCGGCAACGTCCACACCGATTTCAACTCTGCCGGTGAAACAACCCTTTGCGATGGCATCCTGAATCAGGCACAAAGCCACTTTGTTTGACTGAATGTTGGGCGCAAAGCCCAACCTCATCACCGACGGCGGTAGTATCCAAACCGAACTTATCCTTGATAACCTTTTTCAAGTGGTGATACACCTCAGAGCCGATTTTCATGACCTCAGTGAAGCTGGTGTCACCGGTTGGCAGAATCATTAATTCCTGCATAGCCAACTTCTTACCAGCGTGGCTGCCACCATTGATGACATTGAAAGCGGGCACAGGTAGAATCATGTCCTTGTTGCCAGCCAAATCGACAATGTGTTGATAAAGTGGTACACCACCTTCTTGACAGCGCCTAAATACAGCTAAAGAGATGCCGGGAATAGCGTTAGCACCGAACTTGGATTTGTTCTCAGTGCCGTCGAGCTTTAGCATGAAGTTGTCAATGACTTCTTGATCGGTGACTTCCAAACCAGCCTTCAAAACCTCGGGAGCTAGGGTCTTGTTAATGTGATCAACCGCCTTCTTGACACCCTTGCCATGATAGTTGTTCTTCTCCTCATCGTGCAACTCCAAAGCCTTACGCACGCACAGTGGAGGCACCAGAGAGAACGGCAGCATGGAAGAGACCCAACTCAGTGCAGAGATCAACTTTGACGGTGGAATTACCACGGGAATCGAAGATTTGGTGGGCGAAAATAGACTTGATTGGCATGTTTGAGTTGAGCCGTTTAACTTTGTTCAAAAGTTGAATAGAAAATTTCACACCAAATATCGACGACGACGGACGACGGGCGACAGTTGTGAGGCGTAATAGCCTCACATGATGTAGCAAAATAAAATTTACCATAGCACGTCTCCTGAGTGTAATAATTCCATGCAACGATACCATGTTTCTGTTACATAAGCTGCTATCTTTACGACCTGACGACATCAGAATTTTTGTTTTTTTTTTTATTTTTGTCGTAAGGCCAAGTATAAATCCTTCATTTTCCTTTTTAACATTTATCATAGCTAATATACTCACCGAATAATAATTCAATGTAACGCCATTGCATGAATGTTGCACTGTCAATCTTTGAGCGGCTCTCTTTTTGTCTAATATTGTTGTGAAGGCTTGGAGTAGGGTTTAGTGGCGTATCATATTTTTTATCCTGGCACCTAAACTCAGTGAGTAACAATTCAATGCAACGTCGATAAATTTTGAAAAAATGCCTTATTGAACGTTTTTGGAAATCTGCGTGGTAAAACGTAACTGTGTCACGTCAAAATGATCGGTTATTTCCTATTATAGTAAATTTATTTTAAGACATTTGGAAGCTACTCTTTTTATGTTGTACTTTTTCGAACCTATGTCAGGGGGGGGGGGGGGGAAGGGTGGTTGGTTAACACCGAGAACTCTCCTTGGCTACGATTGTGTATACGACCGATTGACTCTCATAGTCTTAATTGACCGATTATAGAGTTCTCTCTTAGATGCAACAACCATACCAACACACATGTTGGATGTTGCCTAATGACTTCAGCCTTCTGGGCTTTTTATCTCAGCATCAAGCCTAATATTGTCTTTAATGAACTTGTAAATGCAGCATCAATGACTAATAACACATGCTGTCATTTATATGCATTCAACATGTTGTGTTCTTTTTTTGGAATTTCCAAAAGTTTTCATCAGTCGTTTGTTGATTTTGAGTTCATGGAGCTTCAAACAAACCAACTCTTTCTTCGTGCACTTCAATGAATTTCCATTGTTTGTCATCAATATTAGTATTTTTCAATTTTTCTATTTGTCTAAAAAATTTATTTTAATTGTTCTCACTGCAGTGCTAAAACGAATAAAACAAAAACCATTAAAATAAATGTTTTCATTCCCATGACATGTTGAAAAAGAACATGATTGCCAGTAAAAGCAGGCCATGTAAACCACACCTACAACTTGCAAGTGGATTGTGTGAAAAGTTTAGAGCTTGATTAACAGGGGGGGGGGGGGGGGGGGTGGTAAGTAATATGTTTATGAATAAATATAGTGTAATATTTTAATTTCAATAAAAGTAGTTCTTCTCTAATGAAAGTTTTCTTTAAATAAATTGCAATTCTAAAATTTTCTTACGGCTTACTTTTAATCAATGCTCTTTAGAATCGATGGTGCTGTGGCAACTGGCTTTATTTTATTATGGTGCATTCATTTGGCAATCAGCCAAGTAAAGCTCTTACTCCTCATCCAGCTGGCGTTGCATGTGCAATAAACAGCATTAAAGCTTTCGCTCTGATGGCATGTCCTGAATATTTTTTTATTCATTTTATATTTTTTTTTTAACATTTTTCATATTTAAAAGTACCAACGAACCGTTGTGAACCTTCGTGTTTTATTGCATTCTAGCTCGTAAACATGCCACAAATGGAACCTAACAACAGTAGCAACAACAACAATAACAGCAACACCCAGTGATATCATGTTGTGTTGTGTAGACAGCATAAATAGCGTTCTAGGCTGATGTCATCAAGGATACTGGCATAGTGCTGGTGGGCGCCAAATGCCGTCCAACAAGGACACCTACCTGCCACATAAGAGAACTTGAGTTTTTGCTTGTATGTGTGTATGTGTGTGTGTGTAAAAGCATTCATGTGTCACAGTGTGTTGGGTGCCACTTCAGGAACTCCTCATTAAAATAGGTCTTTTAGAATTTATTAACAGCCTCGTTGCAGGTTTCGTGTCACTGCAATAATAAAGTAAAATTGCATTAAATAAATTTAAACGTTGGCATTTAATAAGAGCAAAATCTATTTGCATTTATCACATGCAGGCAAGAAGTCATTAAAATGTTACATAATAGAAAATATCCGTTATTTTGTTTACACGTTGATACATCGTTGATATTACTTTGAAATAATTAATTCTGTTAAATATCTTATTTATGTTGGTTATAGTTATTATATATATTTTCATAAATAGTTGTTTATTGCAAATAACATAATCAAAGGAAAATATATATGTACATAGGTTTTAATAAAAAATTTTAATGTTTACATCACTTACTATCGAGGAATCGTCGAAATTTTTAGAATTAATTTATTTTTTAATTAAATTGGACGACTGGTAAAAAATATGTCGATTTATATCAAACTTGCCTACGTCTATCGGTCCTTTTTTCAGGTTTTTTGTTGCACTTACATAGGTTACGGAAATAAATATTGTAAAAGATGTTTAGGTGATACAAAAAGCTATTATAACATATGATAAAATATATTATGTGATGAAGATGTTGGTTGTGTCAAAGACAAGCCCGTAGGTACACTAAGAAAAAAATATTAAATTTATCCAAAAACTTTTTTAATTTATCCAAAAAGCGAGTCATTTTTGTACCAATAACGCATTTGCATAAATCGACTACGGAAATATATAAAATTAATTTAAAAACTTTTTTAATTAAATAAAATATTAAAATATTTAAACAGAAATAATAAAAAAATATATTAATATTATGCACGAATTTTTTTAAATATCTTTCAAAAATTTATTATTTGAAAATAAAACTATCACACAGAAAATAAAAGAATTGATTTATTACCTAATCTAGTTTAGCTAATGTGAGAGTTTCTATTTCACCTAATCTTTTCAACAACTTTTCTACTTACACAGTTAATTTAACAATCATGCATTAGGTAATTCACCTAATTCAAATTAGTTAATTTAACTAAAATTTAGCTTATTAAATCATCTAATTCTTCTAGTTATTTTACCTAATGCAAGTTGTCGATTTGTTCGTACACTAGGGAAATAACGCATATTAGCATTATCCACGCCTCAGTATAAATTTTATATAAATATTTACGTGGATAAATCAAATGCTTTCCTTACAACTTGTTTTTTTCCCGTATTTGAATTTTTTATTTCTGTGCAGCCCAAGGAGAGCACAGCGCTCTCCTATAAAAAACATAAATAAAAACAAAGTGAGAAAATTTTACAAAAAATAAAGCCTCATTGCGAGAATTGAACTCGGGCCGCTGGCGTTATAGTCAAACGCTTTACCGCTGTGCTGTTACGCCGTTTGATAATTTGTGAACAAAATGTATATAAAAATATGAGGTCCACAACTCTGAAATTATGTTTCCACTGTGCATCTACAGCAATTTGATTAATTGGTATGTAGAATAAATTTCTGGATTGGAAATTTAGCTCAATAGATAAGGCGTTGGTTGTTGTAATCTTGAGATCACAGGTTCGAATCTCAGCGATGACAAAGAAATTTTTCAGTCATTTATACAATGTATATATCTCTCTCATTCTATCTACTATAAGACAAATCTTTCTTCTCTATCATGTGACGAAATGAAGTAAAGTCACCTAAGGAGGGAAAGTTTCACTTCAAAATAGAAATTGCAAAACAAAAAACATATTTTTTGCATATTTTTTGCACGGCACTCCCACTCTTAAGTGGGAATGCTATCTAAATAATTAGATGATTTTTCTACACTTAGTAGGTGGCTTGCCTAATCTGAAGTGGTCATAGTTTAAAAAAAATTAGCTAATTCTTCTAATAAATTATGTGTCTTATCTATTTTATGGTTGAAGGTACACCTAAATATTTAGGTTTTTTTAGCTACTCTCGCAGTTAAACTACCCAATATAATTGCATATAATTAACATTTAGAAATTGGTAGCGCACCTAATCAAATTCGTTGACTGAAAATCACCGGATTACTTTAGCCGAATTGACTACATTTTTAGGTAAAAGTTCTACTCTTTTTTTTCTGTGCACATCTAAAGGAAATTTATATAAAAAAAATTGAAATTAAAAAACAATATATTCAAATATTTTTAACGAGCTGCGTTCATTTATGCCATTAGCATGGTTACTTTATTTTCTTTTTTCGTTCCATAATATTATACTATTTTTGACAGTCGGTGCAATATTATGACACCATATGTCAAAAATAGTATAAAACTATAGAACGAAAAAAGAAAATAAAGTTACCATGCTAATGGCAATAATAAAACAAACTAATAAAGCAAAATATGCAGGCAAATGACAATCGGTGCGACACATTCGTGGGAAAATGTCGAGTTGTCACTCCACCCTACATAATTGCATTATTTCAGCACGCAATCCCTCGTACGTACGGCCAAATATCCCTGTTATACTACCCTTGCAACAAAAACGAAATGAGAATTATAAGAACTAAGGTTGCAACTGCAAGAAATGAACTGCATGAACAGAGTGCGATGCTGTTGCTGCTTGTCGGAATATGTGTGTACGTGTGCGATGCTGTTGCTGCTTGTCGGCTATTTCAGCTGTATGGAATATGTGTGTGGTATAAATAAAATTTAAATACGGGAAAAAAACGAGTTGAAAGGAAAATATTTGATTTATCCACGTAAATATTTAAATAAAATTGATACTCAGGCGTGGATAATGTTAATATGCATTATTTCCCTTAGTGTATTTGACGTTTGAAAACATATTTATCCTTCTCCTTTCTCTTATTCTTTCCTTTATCCCTTTACTCATCCTTATCCTTTTTCTTTTGTTTTTTGAAATACTTGCCTCAGTATTTCTAGTATTGCTCAGTATTGCTCATTTCTAAGCCCTGTCTCATGGCCCAATCCTTGCATCAATTGTTGACTAATGCCTTGTCTAAATTCGTATTCCCTTCCTTGTCTTATTTCTATTAAAAAAATTAAAAAATAAATAACTGGCCATTTCACATGCGCGCGCATACATACAGAAAACTTTAAAAAGAAATGGAAATATCACAAATTTTATGAATAAAATTTAAAGACTATTTATTCTTTTTATGAATAAAGTTAAATACATATAAAAAAAAATTGATATTCAGGACAAAAATTGGAAATATTTCGAAAAAAGTAAAAAAAAAAATTTTAAGTCTTGGCGATTTGGCAAGTATAAGATAATTTTAAGATATTTTATTGGCACAATTCAAACATGCATTGAATTTGTGATCTGCACAGATGAATTTCTTGCATTTATCACATCATGTTGCAAACACATTAGGATTGTTTTTGCTAGTACAAATGTAACATCGACCAAGCTTCCGTGTTGGTGACGCATGCTGAATTGGATGAATTGGAACACTTGCGACATTTGTTGAGATTATTGGTGTTTCGGGTTGTGCCACTCTTGGACCACGTATTCGCTTCGCGATGAATGGTTTAAACATAGCGTCTCCAAGCTCAATCAAGAACAGTCTACGACGAATATTTCTGTTACGTTTTTGATTGAAATTGAAGTGAAATTAACGTACGCATTAACTCCACTTATATCAAGTAAATTGCAAAACAATGCCATAGGCCATCGATTGACCTTTCGATAAGTGCAAACCATTTGATTAAGCGTATCTATACCGCCTTTATTTGTGTAAAAACAGGCTTTTTCCGCATATTTCTCAAAACTGGTGGAATCTCAGTTCGATTCTGCCGAATTGTTCCGGTAATGGTCATTCGCCGTTTGTGTAACTCCTCAGCTAATTGATATGTGGTGCAGAAATTATCACAAGTGACATTTCTATCTGAAAGGCCTTCACATCAATCGAGCACAACTCTTTGGCCTTGGTTTCTCTCAGGTACTGCATTTCTAGCACGCCCCACATACACCTGAGCAGTGTGGACGTAATAAGAATTCGAATCACATAGAACCCACATTTTTATTCCATATTTTGCCGGCTTAAGGCCTGACCAAAATAGACGAAACGAGACGATTGCAACTTGCCGAACGTTTGCAATCGTTATGTCCGTTTTGACATTTAACCCGAAATGAAACGAGTACCTCCAATCTTATGAAACAAGAAGAAGACTGCTTTGCTCAGCTATTGTTGACGAGTTGAGACGCTAAAAGTTCGGTTGTTACGGAACAGAATGTCTCGTCGCAATGTTTCGTTCAGTTTCGATCAGTTACGTATGTGCATTTTGGGTTTTATCATTGGCTTCCATTTGTTCGAACTTACTCGTTATGTCTCGTTCTGTCTATTTTGGTTAAGCCTTTAGATGAAATGTACTGACGGAAGCTGACTCGACCGCGAAATACATACTATAATACATGTAAGAATAGACATGTATGCGTGCACATACTAAGAACCTGTACGTAAATAAGTTTACACGAGCATTTCCAAACGTGAGTGCCACCTGTAGTCGCGTGAAATTAGTAGATTCCATCAAAAAAGCTATTTGCCAAAAACTCATGTCCAAAAATTTTGAAATATATTAACAAAGGACCGATGAGGGTTAATATATTTTATTTTATTTATTTATTTTTATTTTTTTTTGTCAGTTCAAATTTTCATTTTTAGCTTAAAACATTTTATTTTTATTGCTTATTTTTATTTATTTTTTTTGCAAGTCTTAATTTTTATTTTTATTAAGCCACAACCCAAAAATCTTTGAAATTTTCAACGATATTGATTATAGTGGCTTCGAATAAGTCAATGTGGAAAACCTTTACCCACCAAAACAATGGTTGGGCTCAAGGGCAATACAAGACGTCACGACTAATTATGTAAAAAACATAACCATGCAATTAAACAAAGGTTATGCAAAGAGTAAGAAGTTTTGGAGAATCAAATACACCGGTTATGAGGTGGTGTAAATAGACCAACAGATCTGCAGACTTCCTTCGCTTACTCCACGATTGAATTTTCAATAGTTTTAAACGGTCCTCACAAGGAGGAAGGTTGAAAATATCAAATCCACTTAAGCCCTTTAGAGCAAACTGAACAAAACGTTTTTGGATTCTTTCTATTCGATTAACTTGGTTTCAAGTTTGATACCAATTACTACCAAATTGTTACTTGGAGACTTAACTTGACTTGCGTACTCCAAGTGAGTTTGCACGATTGCGTAATACAACGTTGTAGTTGTAATCAAACCATTGAACTCTTTGGCCCAGCGTTTTAGAAATCCTCACATTGAAAATGCTTTTTTGCAAATGTTATCAATATCAATGCTAAACGACAACTTAGAATCCATGCATACACAAAGGTCTTTAACGACATCCACACGACTTAAAGAAGTATTATTGATGTGATAATCAAACAAAAAATAA
Organism: Pherbina coryleti; assembly: GCA_943735915.1. Taxonomy (NCBI): domain Eukaryota; kingdom Metazoa; phylum Arthropoda; class Insecta; order Diptera; family Sciomyzidae; genus Pherbina; species Pherbina coryleti. Next base: position 112,397,999 of record OX030951.1, read on the forward strand.
TTTCTTTTTTGCAAAAAGGTCGAAGTTGGATTTATCTGTATTTATAGAACATTCGCACTAGCCCAACATTGCTTAAATTTGTGAGATGATCTCGGTCGAAATTGTGAGTGTTCATACTGAATTGAAGTAATTTCGTTTGACGATTATTTGTTTACTTTTTCGTAATTCAAAAGAAAAAAACATTGTATCCTTTATCGATATCTTTGTAATATATCAAAAAAATACGGGATTAATGATGAAGCTGAATGAAATATGCAGCAGAAAATACACGAAAGGACAACGCCGGTCATTAAAAGAACGAATCAAGAACCTGCAAATAAATATCATCAACTCAAGAAGACAGCAGTTGATGCTTGACAGCCAGACTAACATCCATTTTTGTGGACACGCAATCATCCCCTTTCCCGTCCACACATTTAAAAGGAACTCCCCGGCTCCACGAGACCACAAATTCCTTGTTCTTAAACTTTTTTTTTCTATAAATTATTAAAAATTCGAATTTACAACAAATTCAAAAAGACGATAAAATTATTAATATTTTGATGTATTATTTTGATTGACATTGGGTCTCATGCATAAAAGTGAGAAATTACTTTTTACTCGATATTTTGAGAATTTACTCGTTGTCGTAAGCATAAAAAGTTATTTACTCGTCAGAAAGATCTCGCTCATTGAGATGGATCTCAAGGCCTGAGAAACTTCTTAAAACGAAAGCTCTTTGTGAGAAATTTCTCAAAATGGTATGCATAATCATGAGATGAAGCTGACATGTCTGAGAACTTTCTCGGTAAATGTTGAGTCTCCCATCAAGTGATCTCACAGTTTATTTCAAGCAACTGAAATGGCAGAATACTTTCGCGTTTATAGTCCTAAAAAAATTTATAAGCTGCGTAGACATCTTAAAGAATCTAGCAGTAAATTTATATTTCGTTTTAATAAAGAAAACATCGATTGGTTAGCAGAGCATTTCCTAGGGCCAACATTGGAATCGCTTGGTGGAGCTCTTACAAATTCTGAAAAAATGAGAGTATATTTAAGATTTTTGGCTGATCCTGGATTTCAAAATGGAATTGGTGAGGACATAGGGATTCATCAGTCTCTAGGACAATTCGAAACCTTTCAAGTGCTTCTTTTTTTAATTTGTGCACCGGCAGATTAGATTTCTGTAGTAAAATTTGAGTTTCTTTTAACTCATCAATTAGAAATTATGCCAGCTTATTTTTTTTATAATTTGATAAACTATAGTTTTGTTCACTTCTAGATTCGCTTTCGGACGAGCTTGATCTCCTTTTTATGCATACAATTTTGAGACTGAGACTGTTCTTATGACTCACTTCTTGAGATTGATCTCACACGAATGATCTCTGCGAAACATCTCATTTTTATGCATTAGACCCATGAACCGACAAGACAAGATCAAGCAATCAGCAGTGCGAGAAAAAATTATTTTTTTCGTGCCACGACATCTGTCACAAAAAAAGCTATATTGCATACGTTTTTCATGCAAAACATGTGAAAACATAAATAAAAATGGAAAATTATAAAATTAACAAGTTTAATTCTCGAAAAAAGTGTTTGAATACTTTGTTTGTTTATATTTTCATGCAGTAACGAAATTTAAAGTAGTTTTTTTTTTGCTGTTGCAATTATTGCGCGTCGCTACAGCACACTTCATTTTTATAAAAAATACAAAAAATTACTGAATTATAAACACTAATAATTCTTTAAAACTTCAAGAAATAATTTTTCACATATAATCTCTACACGTAAACAAAACAATTTGTGACCGATGACGTCAGACCTACCAGCTTTGTTTTGTTTACAATATGGCGGCTCTTTTCTTTGCATGATCTTTATTTCTTGGTTCATGCATTAGACCCAATATATTTATTGGCAGTACTGCCAAATTTGGTATCAAAATATCTGGGTTGCCTTACAATTTAACTCAATTTCGTGGTCAATTTCGATGGAATTGAGTTTGCTTTCTAATTTCATTTGAAAGTATTTTTATGGCTAAATTAAGCAATTTCAACTCAATTTTAGCTGAAATTGAGAATATGCTCGAATTTGCGCAGTTTCGGCCCAATGCGAACGTACTTTTACAAACATATTATTTTTAGAACACCAAACCTCAAAAGATTTTATATCAGACTGGAATAGGTCTGAATTGTCTTGAGAATATATTGTTCTGTATATTTTCATTTGTGAGTTACATCATTGATTGTTAATAAAAACAGAACTTGACCAAGATGGTCAAGAACTCCTCAGGGTAACACCGGATTCCGCAACTAATTTAGAAAACAATACACCTCGGAATCGTATTTGATAAGATCGCTCTGACAAATACGATTTAATCCAGCTCACAAAATATTGCGGAAATCCCATAGTCATGAACTTAAATAAAATTAAATTATGAGAATGTTTATCAAATGCTTTACTAAAGTCAGTGCATATACAGTTGACCTGCTTACCAGACTCAATCGAATTTAAGCAAAAATTTTGTAAAATCGAGAATATTAGACATAGTGGATCTGCCATGAACAAAATCATGCTGAGGAGTCGTTAATACACTGAAAAAAAAAGTTAGCTTAAAATTAAACACAATGTGTTCACAAAATGTGTTGTTAATTTGACTTTTTTTTCATATGTTTTTCAAAATTTTTAAATACATTTGCTCTTACTTTGACGAAATTTGTTGCAAGCTATTTTTTAAACACAAATATCGTCAAATTAATAACAATTGTCGTCAATTTTAAAACATTTTTTTTTCAGTGTACTTCTCCACAGTGTACCTTAACGTGATCGTAAACCATTCGCTCAAAAAGTTTCGGAATCGATGAAAGCTTAGCGATGGGCCTATAATTTATATCTTAATTCCTGCAACCTTTTTTATAAATTGCACTAATAAATGAATTTAAAAAACAAAAATTTAAAATAGCCTTCGTTAATCTATATCGCCCATTTCAGATTGAGGTGACCTATCAGTCGCACTGACCATCTCCGATTTGACTCAAGTTTTATTTTCAGGTTGGTTTTTTGTGAAAAAAACCAATTCCAGAGTTTAAAGTTTCAAAAAAATGTTTTTTGCGAAGCCACAGCCATTCGAATGCCAAAATAGGGCATATTTTTAGACAACGTAGCTCAGTCAATTTCATACCAATTGATACCTAGATAACTAAGGTATCATTGGGATAGTTATCTCCTCTATTTAAAGGATAAAATATAAAACTTTTAAAATAATTACTGTAAATTGTCCCATTGTTAATTTCAAAGTTTAATGCCGTGCCAACAACAGACGCTATATTTTTTTTTCAGTTTCTTTATTTTGGTTTTTTGTGCGTTTCAATATCTTTCCAACGATATAAAATTAAGGTGTGCTCTTTAAGGGTTCAGAAATTATGGCGTAAAATGTGCAATGGTAAAGAATTTTCATTAAATTAATTATTATTGTTGCCATAGCAACATTTTTGCCATAGCACCTATACGCAGCGAGTAACAATTTCATGCAACACCGATGCTTTTTGAAAAAAATTCCTTTTTCAGCTCTTTTGGAAACCTTCGCGGTAAAACGTAACAATGTCACGCCAAAACCTCTTTACTCAAAAACTATTAAAAAAGTTAAAATTTTTTACAATTTTCAATTAAATATGGTTTTAGAAGAAGCGAACTTGCATTAAATTCTGACCACTCTTTTTATTTTTGTCCATCGTTTGTATGGAGTCGCTGCACTGTGACGGTAACTGTTTCTTCTTCCATATTTTACGAACAAAAGTCAGTTCGGTGACGCCTCCAGACCATAATGATGCAATCACTCAGTGATTCAAAATTAGAAGAGCCAAATCCGATTCATCATTTTTTACAGAAGATTCTTTTTTAGCTTTAGTTACATACTGAGTGCAAATAATATTTTTCAATTTTTGGAATTCCAAGAGGGGTTTTTCTCACAACACCGGACATTTAACCAGAACTTATTTCTGCTTCGATGAATATTAAAAGAAGTCTGTAGACTTGCCGAGGTCTCTAGAATATATGCTACCAATGGGTTAAACACTGTTGGGTTTTTGCAAGGGATTTGATACAGAGCCTATTACTTCAGGGAGGGATTTGATTTAGAGAAGTAATATTGCGTAGTCTCTTTATGAATATAAACTCTTTTCGACCTCCCAAATCACTCGTCCATACACTTGCAAAGTTCTACTTGGCATTCTATTCTATTTATTTACAAATTAATAGCAACATCTTCAGGCTTTCCCTACTTCGTCAAGTGGCTATTTAAGGAATATATTTTGCAATTTTGTATCTGAATTAGTTCTAGGAATTTATCTGTATTTATGTACTTCAGACGCAACTAATATTTTGCGAATTAAGATGATGCGCTAATTTAAGAAAGCGTTGATTGAAATAACAGCAACAACTGCGACAGTTGCAACAAAAACAATAACGTATAAAATATGAAGAACAAAACGAACAATTGTGACAAGTGCGCCTGAACGATTTGTCAACAATATACATTCCATAAATACAGCAACAATAAGAACACATGTAGACAGTAATTTGTTGTTTTCGTTGTTGTTGGTGTTGTTGTTGGTGTTGTTGTTGGTGTTGTTGTTGGAGCCGTTGTTGTTTTATTTTTTAGTCTTTCAAAAGTGCATAAAGCAGAACGCATCTACGAGAATGTCGCCTGTAGATGGCGCTGTTTATAAATTGAAATCAACGTGCCGCGATACAAAGTATCTACGCTTGGTGGTGTTGTTGTTGTTGTTGGTGCTTAACTCGCTCCTATATGTTGCTGATTCGAATTAGTATGTGTGTATGTGTGCATATGCCTTTGAGTTTCAGAGACACCAAAGATTCGGTTTTGGTGCGGAAAGTGTCTGGAATTTCAGTTCAGCTGCCTGGATGAGTGCCATTTTCTTGCCAGGCATTTGTAGTTGTTACTCTTGTAGTTGCTTTGCTTTTGTTATTTTCTTGAATGTATTTTGTTTGGTTTTGTCTTGTTAATGTGTTCAATTGTGTGATAAAAATTTCAAGACCCTTAAAGGAGGCATTCAAATTGTATTAAAATTGAGTATCCCTACAAAACGTATTTTTTTATCTTTATTTTACGATGACAGAACGAATTACACTGAAATCCAAATTAAGCAGCGCAATTTGATGGAGATGATTGGTGTGACATATTTTTGTTTGTTTTGGGTACTGTGTAGATTTTTTGGAAATTAACAATTTGTGTTAAGTAACTCTTCCCATTAAAACATGAAAAAATAATTTCGATTCTTATTTCTGTAAAAATTTGTATTATATAAGACATCCTGAAATACATTATGTCTTAAATAAGCTCCTCAATGCTTGCTGTAGAGTACGCTGTAAACTGTTTTTCCACGCGGGCTAAGTGCCGCAATGCTCCTTTAATGCCTTATAAATCATTTCGTAATAAAACAGGCTTTCAAACTCTTCAGGATGTTGTTCTGTCATTGAGTTTGTGTTTGTGTGTGTGTGCGTGTGGCATTCTTTTGAAACAAAGGAATTTCTTATTTATAGAACCAAGAGTGCGAATCAAGTACATTTCAGATGGTTTTTGCACAAGAGGAATGTTGGATTTAATTGCCTTAGAAATTTTGAGCTAAAAGGAGTTTTAAACTAATTTAAAAAGAACGCAGCTGTCTTCCATGATATGCAATGCAAAATATTTCCTTGGATTCAACAATACAAGCTCTACACTCTGTTTCAACATTTTGGATCCACTCAAAAATCGAGTTTTGTTACCAGCGGAAGTTTATGAAAGCGTTTCTTCAATAGTTTTGAAGCACCTTCTTTACAGGGTGGCCCAAATACAAGTTTTTTGTTTTTTTTTTAAATGCAATAAAATGAACAAAATTAATTTTTTTCTATGTATGATGGCTGTATTAGTAAGAGCATACATTCCCATTAATTATACATTACAACGTCGTCCAAGTGGCTGCCTCGGCTGGCTTCGCAGTAGCGCATTCTATCACTCCAATTATCGAAGACCTTGCTGATGGTTTCGGGCTGCAGCTCACGGATTGCTTGGATGATATTGGCCTTAAGTGCTTGAATCGTTTTCGGATTGTTGGCAAAACATCGGGCCTTCACTGTTCTCTAAAAAAAAAAGTCCAAAGGGGTCAAATCGCAGCTCCCAGGTGGTCAATTGACATCGCCAAGACGGAAAATGCGCCTTGCAGGAAAAGATTGTTTTTCGCACAAATCATCTACTTTACAAATAATGGCCTGTTTGAGCTACACAGCACTCACTTTGGAAATAAGTTTCCGATATTTATTTATTTATTGGCCAAGCAAGGCAATTTACTTATTCTAACAGGTTTTTATTTTTATTTATTTTTCTCTCCCCTTTCATTGTTTTTTTTGTTTGATGATATGCAATTCGAAGTGGGCGTAATTCGCCCACCTAAATGACATGATTTTACGAACACGTCAAAGGGTTTTCCAATAAGAGGTGTTATTTTGGTATTCAAAGAAAAATTCAAAGAAAATAAGGAGGAAGGTATGCCGTTAATAATGAAAAACAACATCAGCCAAATGTTTGCCAACCACGACCATGGTTGCAGGACAATATCCTTTTCATGAAATTTTCCATAACCAAATCGCAAAGTGGCTGCCCTATGTCCTCGATAGCCTCACGAATTCCATCTTTGAGGTCTTTAATCGATGCTGGGCTGTTGGCGTAGACCTTATCTTTCACGTTGCCCCAAAGAAAGAAGTCGCAAGGTGTTAAATCACAAGATCTCGGTGGCCAATTGTGATCACCTTTCGTTTCGTTGCTTGTGTGGCACGTAGCGCCGTCTTGTTGAAAGTAAACGTTGTCAAGATCAATTCCATCCAACTCCGACCGTAAAAAAATCATTAATCATTTCTCGATAGCGCAATCCATTCACCGTAACTGATGATCCAACCTCATTTTCGAAAAAGTAAGGTCCAATGACCCCGCCGGACCATAAACCGCACCAAACAGTCACACGTTGACGATGGAGAGGCTTCTCAACAATAACTCTTGGGTTTTCCGAGCTCCAGATGCGACAATTTTGCTTGTTGACGTAGCCACCGAGGTGGAAATGGGCCTCATCAGTCAAGATGATTTTTCGATGGAATTCCGGATCATTTTTGTAGTGAATTTTAATAATTTCAATGCGTTGTTGAAGCGTGTATCGTTCCATTTTTAGTAATGGCGTAGTTTCTACTTGTCAAATGTCAAAGGATAAAAGCTTTAAAAGTGAGCGATTCACAATAGCGGGGGATTCACAATAACACCTCTTATTGGAAAACCCTATACTTATTTAGTAGTAGAAAAAGACAGAGGAAAAGAAAAGTAAATAGAAAGAAAGTTCAAAGATTGGGTTGATTAGGAGGAGAAAGAGACTTGGATAGAGATCGCTTGAATGAGGATTTAGACATGGAAGGTGAGTTGTGGTCGCATATACTATTAAATTCTTTACAGCAACGGCTGATGGGTTCATTACTTGCATATGCAGTATGATAATGATATTCAGTTAACAGCCGAGTATGCCTTGTACGTCTTATAGGCTCATTGAGGATAATCTTGTTGGAGATGTATTCGCAATAAGTTACACCCTTAAGAACATCGAAAGTAAAGCATGAATCCAATACCGTTCTTCTTTTTGAAAGCGGCATCAAATTTAATAGGCTGAGTCTGTGTTCATACGGTGGTAGGCTACATTATTCGCTGGGGTTATAAGTCTCTCTCAGAGCGAATAGGATAAATTGCTTTTGTATGGATTCAATTCTATCAAAATGGGATTCAAAAGCTGGATTCCAAATAATGCAGCCATATTCGAGTATTGGGCGCACTAGTGCACAGTACAGGGATGTAGTGACCCATACATTTTTGAATTCATGTGCTCGTCTTTTAATACATCCGAGCTGTTTGCTGGCCCTGGATACAATCTAATCATAGTGTAGGTTAACACGCAGTTTGCTGTCCAAGGCCACTCCAAGATCAACTAAATAATTGAGCCTGTTAAGTTCGATATTGTTGAGGCGATAGTTGTAATTCGTTACTTGGTTTCTACGGGAAAAACTTATCACGTTACACTTATTTAAATTGAGGTAAAGTTTGTTTTGGGTACACCAGGTCTCAAGAGTTAAGAGGCTTAACTGTAAAAAGTTGTCATCTTCCTGCGATGTAATTACGTGGTACATTTTTAGGTCGTCCGCATGCACAAAATGTAGAATATCCTTCAACACTATGGACAAGACGGATATGAAGATATTGAAGAGAAGAGGACCAAGGTGACTACTTTGCGGTACTCCAGAGGAGACTTCGATTTTCTTCGACAAGATTCCTTGGAATTTAACATATTGCGATCTACCATGGAGATAAGTTGATAGCCAACCAAGTAAAGATCCAGAGAAACCGAATTTTTCTAATTTATTTATTAAGATGCCATGATCAACACGATCGAAGACTTTTCAGTATAAATAGCATCTATTTGGTCTCTTTTCATGATCATGAGGTTAGTGGTGGTGGATCGACCTTTTCGAAACCCGTGCTGTTGCTCGTTTAGTTGAGGGTTGGCAAGGCGTGTTAGCTTTTCGCATAGAATTTTTTCGAATAGCTTTGGGATGGCTGACAAAATTGCTATGCCTCTATAATTTTCAACTGAACTTTTTTCACCGTTTTTGTACATTGGTATTAGGTGGAAAGTTTTCCAATAAGAGGGAAACACTTCCAACGTTCAAGCGTAAAGTGACTCAGTTCTTTCCTCGGAGGTATGATATTGACTTCATGTCAAGATTTCGAGCAGGAAACAGTTGTCAGAGTCATATCATATAGGTTCTCTATGATTTAAAGAGAAACCACTAGATGGCCCAATTGTTATAGACCACTAAAACTATATTTTAAATGTAACTAAAATCTATTATTTCTTCAACGTTCTGATTGACTGAATTATAAACTATGACCATAACAATTTGTTGACCGTTAGGCAAAGTGCATCACTCGGCCCATATGTCCCCAATAGCAGATTTAGTTTGATTAACGTGTTGAGAATTTCTTCTCAAGTAAGCTTCAACACAGAGCAAAGCCATGTTGCGAATCGCCAACATTTTGATAAATGCCGACGTACCCCCTGTGCTTAATCTTGGGTCGCCTGTATTGTGTTATGCAATTAAAATTTTCAATTTCAACCCGCTTCTCGTTGTGAAGTCAAGTTTCTGACTAATTGCCACGAACGTCACGCGCATGTGCCCGGGCATTTTGGCAGTTGAGAGTAATGATTGTCATATTCGAGTATAATTCGATCAATTATATTAATATGGACATTAGAAAACCATGTAAGCTCGTTTCGTAATGGAAGCTTCATTTCATTGGAAGTTTCATTTTTTCGTCCAAATAATAATAATAATAAACTGGCTGTTTCAGTCCTTGAAAAGACTTTGACCGAGCTTCTTATGATTAAATTGCGTTGTGCGTGTTATTAATTGTTTGTACACAAATGATCGAGGAATGGACCTACTAGTTTTATGTCGATTTCGAACGGCTACTATGCTTGTCCTGAATAACCTTTAAGATGACATTATTTAGTTTCTCTCTGAGTTTCACCATTGTCTGCAGAGAGGTGACAACCGATCAGAAAAATTGATTTCATTTGAAAAAAATCTGTCAGCTGGGGTTTGAAACTGTTCTCAAATTGACATCGAGTGGTTGACTTACTTTTCAAAGAACTCGGCCACGGCCGCCACGTCTTTTTAATATCTTTCAAAACTGCCAAGTGAATAGCTGTTCAATAATACGCCTTTGCAGCTCTACACCTTTTGTGGATGAACCCTATATTAAACATAATGGAAAAATAGTAAAAAAAGATTCGAAAATGGAGGAAATATACTGAGATTCAAGTAATTTTTTTATTATTCTCTAAGTTTAAGATCAAAAAAGTTGGAATCGATTACTTACAGGAAGAGAACATTTTTCGGCACTTTCTTAAGTTTCCAATAGTTGATCTATAATTTTGTAATAGAATAGAATAAACTACCCAGCTTTTCCAAATGAAAATTCACCAGTTTTTTCATTAAATTACAAAAACAAAAGTTAAAGTAATGTACCACACCTATGTCATCTGACGCTAAAAATAAAAATTGACAACTGACGAGAACTCTACGCTTGTGACGACTGTTTAACAGTTGTCAAATTAGTTATTTCTTTGAGTTCGACTAAAATGTGCGCTTTTCAACAGTAGGAAAAATATATTTTAATAAAATATTTTTAGATATTTTTTCGAAAGGAAGAAAAATAGTTGGTACTAACGTTGACCTGTTTTTTTTAGAGATTTTTCATTGTTTTAATGTCTCCACTACAACATTAAAAACAATTAAAAACGCGTTTCGACAAGTCGTAACACAAGACGTAGAATTAAAAAAAAAAATATACTTAAGTTAACAACTCTCAAGTTACATATATACTTCTTACACTAGACTGTGTGTGAAATGAACCAACTTAACTAAATTATCTGAAGTTTGTCGGTAATGCGGTGCTTACCTACAATTTAGAAAATTTTCGAATAGACTTTTCTAAAATTGAAACAATATTTAGGTGACTGGTCACTGTGGAGAATAAACTAGGTGTTTTCAATTGAACAATACTGAAAAAGCATCCACATTTTCGAATTAATTCTTACAGAATAATTTTGTTTTTGTACATTTCTACTTTTTTTAAGATAAACTAAGCTCTTCATTTCTACATAGAAACATGTGTTATTCAGTCAATCAATTGGCAGCACTGATCTTTTGTGAGCCGGGTTTTGTTTTTGGACTCTTACTTTTCATAGAATAAAGAAATCGAATAATCCAAGATACCGTTGGAAAGCTGAATATATAACGCATCTTTTTATACAGACAAATAAGCGTTTTGATTAAAATGTAACTCTCTACTGCCAATTTTCTAAAGACGTGAGTTTTGGCTCTTCCAAAAAAGTGGCTGGGTTGTGAACCATCTGGCAAATCTCAATAAAAGTCGGAAAATACGAAGTATAACACCAATAACACGGTGAGACCGCCAAAAAGTTTCAGCCTAAATTCTTAAAAATTCCGAGAGAGGGACATCTTGTGATTATATCGCGACTAGTCCGACCTCTCAGTTCCATCACAATTTTTTTTTAAAAATTCTCAAAGTTAAAAATTAGGAATTCTAGTATTCCGACTTTTAACAATTTTTTACATATGCTTAGGTTGTGAGAATTTAAAAACAAAATGCACTTTTGTTCAATAGAATTAAACGTTAAATTTAACAGTGCCAAAAGATTTTTGAAAAAAATATATAAAGTGGATTTATCGCAAAGGAGAAGTAAATTTTTCAAAAATTTTGTACAAATGTTAGTTCTTCTTTATTTTTTTTTAAATGGTAACAAACAAAAATCCTTAGTTTTTTTACAGGAATTATTAAAACTACTAAGTACCTTTCAAAAAAGTCTAAGATAACTGAAATCAGTTGAAAATTGGAAAAATGGCAGAAGTTTTAAAGTGTTTTTTAAATCGACAACCATCGATTTTTCTGATATACGTTCACAGCGTTCAAACTGCTGCCATTTAAACAAATGATAACGGATTTTGCTCATATATGCCTTGTTAGAATGCACAAGCCAAATGTCACATTTTGCGATTCTAGTTTTTGTAGAAAATAAAAACGGCGATATCTTATGACTGCGAATAATAAAAGTTTTATTAATGTTTTGGGATAAAGGTTAAAATTTTGATTGAATGTATGTTTGTGCCTTTATTGTAAATTGTATTTATGTTGGTGCTCTTCACAACACCTCATCCAGTGCGAAAAACAAACACAAATTAGCAATAAAAGATTGCAAATTTTTATTTTTGTACCGGTCCACCATTGTTTTTGTCGTTTGATGGAAGCGCTCGCCTTGTTCATCAGACTTGGTTGGAATTGGCTGTTCGAATACATCTATATGATGATGCAGAAAGAGTACTTTAAGCAACATTCGAACATTGAGCTGGTTAAACGCTTCCATAAAATCAGTGACAAGACTTGGTGCTGCGTTTTCTTCTGGAACTGGATGTAGCATTGGCAATTCCTCAGAATGTTATTTGGGACGAAATACGAACATAGTGTCTTGATATACGTATGACTTCTGCATTTTTCGATTGAATTTCAATACTTTTTTGTTGACACAACAGTAGCATAACTTTTAGCATGACGATGAACAGATTTCCAATCACAGGTATTCCGAATGGCATTACTTTCTTGAAAACTTTTATGAAAGCCAACATAATGTATTGCAAGGAACATAAAAAATAGGATGCCCAAGAAACATTTTTTGCATATCAAGGACAAAATAACTTTTATAAGCGTTTTGAACTTCATCTAAAATCGCTTGACGATATGATTTTAGTGTATATCTAAACACACCTAACAAAGAGTGTTTATTTTATCGCACATCATGAATAAAAAAGTCTGAAAAGTATAACAGATGGTAAACCCATTGCATCAGTAAAAAGTCTGAACACACTTTTCACTTTTTTGATCTGCTCAAAGTACACAATAATTTACTTACCGCAGGATATAGCAAAAGCAAGAAGCTCTAATAAAATTTCTTTCGGCAAAAATTTGGAAAATATGCAATGCACTTTTCACTATTCAAATTACACAACTCCAAATGAAGTAGCACAAATAAGAAGTTTTTCAATCGTAAAGACACTCAGATTATCTCACAACAATCTTGTGATATCTTGTTTGATATCGCCTTTTTTTTATTTTCTACAAAAACTAGAATCGCAAAATGTGACATTTGGCTTGTGCATTCTAACAAGGCATATATGAGCAAAATCCGTTTTCATTTGTTTAAATGGCAGCAGTTTGAACGCTGTGAACGTATATCAGAAAAATCGATGATTGTCGATTTAAAAAACACTTTAAAACTTCTGCCATTTTTCCAATTTTCAACTGATTTCAGTTATCTTAGACTTTTTTGAAAGGTACTTAGTAGTTTTAATAATTCCTGTAAAAAAACTAAGGATTTTTGTTTGTTACCATTTAAAAAAAAAAATAAAGAAGAACTAACATTTGTACAAAATTTTTGAAAAATTTACTTCTCCTTTGCGATAAATCCACTTTATATATTTTTTTCAAAAATCTTTTGGCACTGTTAAATTTAACGTTTAATTCTATTGAACAAAAGTGCATTTTGTTTTTAAATTCTCAAAACCTAAGCATATGTAAAAAATTGTTAAAAGTCGGAATACTAGAATTCCTACCTTTTAGCTTTGAGAATTTTTAAAAAAAAATTGTGATGGAACTGAGAGGTCGGACTAGTCGCGATATAATCACAAGATGTCCCTCTCTCGGAATTTTTAAGAATTTAGGCTGAAACTTTTTTAAAGGTCGAATCGGTCACACAGTGTAATTTTATAATAAGTTGAGATTTTATTTTTTCAGAAGGCCTCAAGAGACAAAAAAAGTTATAATGACGCCACTTAGGCTAGAAAATCGTAATGAATGGAAGTGTTCAATCATCTTCATCTTCATCCAAATCCGTATCGCAATGTTTGCATGTGAAATACGAACGCCTTCCCATATTGGTGCACTTGAAGTGAAGAGGCCGGCCACATGTTTTGCATTCGATGGAGTTTTTGGGTGTCAGTTCATTAGGAAAAAACCTCAAACAAATGTTGCAAAAATCGACATAACCAAATATTGGCTCGTAAAATAGAATTAAAACACTAAATAAATATACATTACACTCACCTTTTTGGAATTCATTCCCTTGGATAGCACTTTGAAAAAATAAAAAAAATTTTTGGCAGTCAATTTTTAAACACGATGTCTGTCGCTCTTTTTTTGTTACGGAGTAATGTTTGGCATCGAATGAAAGATCGAATGAACCACCATTACCAAAGTACCACAATTAGAAAGCTTATTTTTTACCTTTCATTGGATGCCAAACATCACGCTGTATCAAATAATGAAGGCCAGATATACGATTTTTTAACGAAATTAAAATATTTTGGGAATATCTCCTAAACCAATAGGCATATAAAGGTTTAAACTTTAATTGGGTAATTTTTAAAATATATTAAAAACAACGAGTTCTAATGAAGTTGATCCAACATTCGACCTCAAAATTTTCGTCAGCGTACTGTCAACTAGAAAAAATATTCGCTTACATTTTTACCGTTAACGACCATTGGGACATATAGGGCCATGATTTTTCACAACTTTCAAGAAAAAAAATTTGTTTTTCGTGACATTTTGTTAAGTAATTTGGGGTCGTTGAACACGAATCCGGTGTTGGATTCGTGAATTTCTCAGCGGTTCAGCAGCGGTCGTCAAAGGGTTAAAGCAACCAAAAAGGAGCAATGAAAAATCCTTTTGACTATTTCGTTGAGTTTGAATTCATTAACTTGTCGATTTCAGTTAATTTTTTTTTCAACTTGTGATGCTATCAAATACAAAAATCGGGTGAAATTATCAGAGTTGTGATATTTTTGAAAAAAGTTTCTGTTTTTTCTAGTTGTAATAAAAAAAAAACAAAAATCGTAAAAATCCAGACTTGAAAAAAATTGCAATGAAATGTTGATAAAGTTTTTTCTGAAACAACACTTAATAATTACAAATACAAAAAATTGTGTAATTACTTTGAATAACTTGGTCGTAATACTTTTTGAAAATTTCGAGTTTGAGTATTTTTACGAAAAAATCCCCAAAGATCCACAAATGCAAACTTAAAAAAAACTTTACGGATGGCTATGGCATAGTCTTAAGCTAATTTGTGAATAAAAAAGTTATAGCTGTTGAAACTTGACTTTTTTTCAAAATCTTCAAAGTGGCTGTTTCTGGCATTTTGAACACACAAAAAATCATAAAGAATCGAAAAGCCGTAATTTCTCATGAGAAATGAATATAAAATGAATATTTCTTTAATATTTCTGATTTTCGCATCATAAAAATTGTAAAGGGTGTTTTTTTTAGAGGTATAGAACTTCGAATTGAAATAAAACACAAGAAAATCGTTTTAATGTCCATCAATTTGGCTTTATTGGAAGGATAATTTTATGCCATTAATGTTTAAATATGATTTCGGGCATGTGGCCGCCGCGGCTGGCTCGAATAAAGACAATTCTACAGGTCCAATTTTCAACCACTTTTTCGAGCATATGGGGCCGTATGTCGGCAATAACGCCACGAATGTTGGCCTCCAAGTCCCCTAACGTTTCTGGTTTGTTGGCGTAGACGAGCGACTTCACATATCCCCAAAGAAAATAATCCAATGGTGTCAAATCACACGATCTTGGTGGCCAATTGACAGGTCCATTCCGCGAAATTATGCGCTCATCGAATGTTTCCTTCAATAAATCGATTGTGACGTGCGCTGTGTGGCATGTAGCGCCGTCTTGTTGGAACCACAACTCATCCACATTCATGCCATCCAATTCGGGAACAAAATAGTCGGTTATCATGGCTCTATACCGGTCTCCATTAACGGTAACTGACTCTCCAGCATTATTTCGGAAGAAGTATGGCCCAATGACTCCACCAGCCCATAGAGCACACCAAACAGTCAGTTTTTGTGGATGTAATTGTGTCTGAAGGATCTCATGTGGATTCTCTTCACTCCAAATGCGGCAATTTTGCTTGTTGACGTAGCCATTCAAACAAAAATGAGCCTCATCACTGAACAAAATTTTGCGATGAAAATCAGCATCGAGATCAATCTCATTTTCGGCCCATACACCAAAATCACGACGCATTGCATGGTCTCGCGGCTTTAATTCTTGCACAAGCTGGATCTTGTAAGGTCGCCAGCCAAGATCTTTGCGCAAAATCTTCCATAAAGTTGATGGACAAAGCTCCAATTGCTGTGCGGTGGCGAATCGATTCATTCGGGTCCTCTTCAACATTTTGCTCTACAGCGGCAATTGTTTCTTCGGTGCGCACTGTTTGACATCTCTGCGGATGCGTATTATCACATAGAGTAAACGTAGTGCGAAAACGACCCATGGTTAACCGAATTAATTGCTCTGATGGACGATTATGTCGACCATAAAATGGACGGAGCTTGCGGTAAACTTCGCGAACTGAACCATTATTTTCGAAATAAATTTGCACGATTTGCAAGCGTTGTTCTTTTGTCAACCTGTTCATGATGAAATGGCAAACCAAACTGAACATAAATGACATTAGAGTTGCCAGATTTGACCACAAAATGCCAGTTTTATCTCTATTCGAAAAACAAACTCCTAAAAAAAACACCCATTATATATAGTACACAAGTTACTGCTGATAATGTTGTTTGCATAAATCTAATATTCGGCTTTATTAGCAGCATTTTAAATTAAGCAACTTCCTCCAATCCTTCCATCAATACAATGTCACAACTTTGCTCTGAACTATTATTAACATTTATCCAAATGTCATGGTTATACATAAACAATCAATTCGTTCGCTTTATTGACGTCTAAGGGCCTCTTGTGATTTAACCAGACATACACACACATACATATGTATATGAACATTAAAATACCCGTATATTGTGGTCCCACACAATGAAACCCTTATCGCCAGCATCTCAACCGTCTCTTGAGTATCAAAGTGATTAAATATTTACCCTTGATTTGTTGATGACTGCAACCAACCCTGCGTAAACAGTCGAATACGCCCTCCAACAAAGTAGTAGGAACTTTTTATCCCTAAAATCTCGCTGTAACCTTTTTGCTTTTTCTTTAAGCATTGTGCTCTTTTTTTTTACAAATCAATTTTGTCGAGTTTCATTTTATTGCGTTTGGTTAATTCCATTGGATAGACCGTTTTGTGTGAATAGTGTGTATCAGAGATCTGCAATGAGTACTAATGAAATTATTATACTTAAGTCATGAGCCATGACTATTGGTGCAAGTGTGTACTTATACCAACTCAACAAAATACTTTGACTCATTCCCACCAAAACCCAAAAATACTCATAGTACTTCTACACACATGTGTATCGACAAATTATAACTCTATTGGTTCGGGGTTAATCATCTTATGTGACTCACTTGTTCATCTGAGAGGAAAATAAGTATGAGTGAGTTGAGTATTATTTTGTGTTTTGTCTTGCTTATTCTTTTTGCTGATTTGTTAACTTTTTCATGTGATAAAATGAATGAGTTGAGTATTATTTTGTATTGTGCCTTATGCTTTTTGCAAAACAATTGTAGTTTGTTTCAAAAAAATCAAATAACAAGAAAGCTGAACTAAAAATGATTCTAAGTACTTAAGTCATTGCACTGAACTCATGGTGTTTATTGGTGTTGTGAGTCATTACGGTATGCAAAATAAATACTTTGACTCAATGAGAGAGTTGAGCACTGCACCGGTTCATATCAGCAGATAACTTATTCTTTGTTGCTTTGTGTTAAGTGAGCGAACGAGTATAAGTGGATATGAGTGCAAATTCTTCTTTGACTTAAATCCACTAACACTCATTCTTGTGTTAGTCAACCAATGACTCAAAAACATGAATAATTGCAGGTCTCTGGTGTGTATGTGTTGTGAAGCACTAAATAAAAAATGGTCCCATAAATATAATTATTTGAAACTCTAACTGCACGGCATCCGATTACAAGAACTTCATTAAGTTACAAATGTAAAGGTTGCATATAAAAAAAAATAAATTATTTCCGACGGGTTAAGCCGAAGAGTAATAAAAATATGCTGCATTTTTTCGCGTAATGGTTGAAATAGGATTAAAGTAACAAGACAGATGGTGGAAACTTTCCAGGGCGTTGATGTTTGCTACATTAACGCAAACGGTTAATTGTCTTTCTAATCATATCTGTAAACTATTGAACTCTTGCTTTCTCTTGAAATTTGTCGGCCTCGATAGTCTAGTACACTAAGGGAAAAGAATATTAAATTTATCCAAAAACTTTTTTAATTTATCCAAAAAGCGAGTCATTTTTGCACCAATAACGCATTTGCTTAAATCGAATACGTAAATATTTAAATTTTATTTAAATACTTTTTCAATTAAATAAAATATTAAAATATTTAAACAGAATTAATAAAAAAAATATATTAAAATTATGCACAAATAATTTTTTTTAAATATCCTTTCAAGTATTTACTATTTGAAAATAAAACTATCGCATTTAAAGAAAATTTATATAAAACTAGTAAGAAATGATCTTCGACTGGGCCGAAGTTAGAATACCCCCACGTCCGAACCGAAGTATATTCAAAGTCTTAAGCCGGCAATAAAATGTGTATTTGTATAAAACATTTTTGTTATACCTACATATGTAGTTTTAACAGAAAATATTCGCTTTCATTTTTTATAAAATCACTTTGTATGGGGGGTGGGTGTGGTTTTCACTCGATTTGGTTGAATTTTATACACAAAGTGCATGTTATATATCAAAGTTAATAAGCAAAATTTCAAGTCCATATATTAATTTTTGTGGAATTTAAAGAGATTTTACCTTTTTGATGAAGTCACTTTGTATGGGAGGTAGGCGTGGTTTTTATCGGATTTGGTTGAATTTCATACTTAGAGTGCACTTTAAATATCGGAGCTCATATGCAAAATTTCAAGTCCATATATTAATTTTTGTGGAATTCTAAGAGATTTTACGGTTTTGATAAAGGCACTTTGTATGGGAGGTAGGCGTGGTTTTCATCCGATTTGGCTCATTTTCGAACTTGACCTTAGTTTTTTAGATAAAAGCTTAAATATTGAATTTCGGGATGATAGCTTGAAAATTACGGCTGTAATCGTGACGACAGACGGACAGACGGACAGACGGACAGACAGACGGACATGGCTAAATCAACTCGGGTGGTGATGCTGATCAATAATATATATACTTTTCTATACCTACCACGCCTCCTTATGGGCGTTACAAATGGAGTGACAAAATTAATATACCCCCATTTACGTTTTTTAAACGTGGGGGTATAAATATTGGAATTAAAAAACAACATATTTGAATATTTCCCACGAGCTGCGTCCATCAAATGCCATTTGGTAGCATATTTTGTTTTCTTTTTTCGTTCTCTAACTTATAAATTAAAGAAAAATAAAATAAACATAAAAATATGCAGGCAAATGACAACCGGTGCAAGACATTCGTGAGAAAATGTCCGATTGTCACTCTAACCTTACAAAGGTTCTTGGCCAAAGGCTTACTTACAAAGAATCTTGGCCAAACATGCGGCTATATTACCCTTGCAACAATAACTAAATGAGAATTATAAGAACTAAGGTTTCAACTGCAAGAAATAAACTGCAGGAACAGAGTGCGATGCTGTTGCTGCTTGTCGGAAAATGTGTGTACGTGTGTGATGCTGTTGCTGCTTGCTTGTATGGAATATGTGTGTACGTGTGTGGTATAAATAGAATTCAAATACGAGAAAAAAACGAGTTGTAAGGAAAACATTTGATTTATCCACGTAAATATTTAAATAAAATTTATACTCAGGCGTGGATAATGCTAATATGCGTTATTTCCCTTAGTGTAGGTAGCGTGCTTTACTGGTATTCTGGTATCTATCGGCAAAAGATACCAGAAGTATGGAAAGACAATCCATGGTTTCGCACAACGATAATACACCAGTTTACACATTTCACCAAAAACAACGTCAATGTCCTTCAACAAGCATCATATTCGCCCCGTGTGATTTTTTTCTATTCCCCAAACTCAAATTGTCGCTTCATGGAAAACATATTGAGACGATGAGGGAGCTATGCCGAAATGGTCCTACCAAAATGCTTTCAATAATAGAAAAAAGTTGTCATATGTGTATCGTCTTCGATGGTGATTATTTTGAAGTGATAAAATAAGTATTGCAGTATGTCATCAATTGTGGCGGCCGTGGCACAGTTGGTAGAGTACGTGGCCCATACGCCAGAAAACCCTGGTTCAATTTCTATCTGACACAGAAAGTATTTTCAATTGAATTAATTTTTCTGTTCGGCCGTCACCTCTCTGCAGACAAAGGCAAACTCTCTGAGAGTAAAATAATGCCATGTAAAGCTTTTTGAGAACATGCACATTAGCCGTTCGGAGTCGGCATAAAACTAGAAGGTCAAGTTCTCGATCAATTGTGTACAAGCATTTAATAACACGCACAACAAAATAGTTCGGTTTTGAAAAACATTTGCTTTTGATAAATTGATTCTGAATCGATTTAGACGGTCTTACAAAAATAAGACAGGTCGGGTTGGAAAAACTTGAGGTGGAAAACTTGGATCAATCTTCCCAAAGAAGATGAGATGATTGATCGTTAACAAAAGCTTGTCTCTTTTAATATTGGGATAAAGGATTTTTCAAAGTCTTCTTTCCTGAAGATTCATCACAGCTATCTGTACCAGAGATTTGCACAAGCCCAATCGTCATTTTTTGCCACTCGAATAACAATCGTCGTCAGCCCCAATAGTACACAAATACATATTAGTGCACTCATACCGCTAGAGTTCGTAAACAACGATTGGTGCTAAGCACAGTTTGTAACGATTGCGAATACATACAAAGGCACCATCCAGACAATGCAGGCAATCGGATGCTTCGCTAAACACTCGAGTGTCTGTTGCTGCATGAATTTTTTTTTTTTGCTTTAGTTCTTTCCAACAAATACGCATTCTCCCGTTACTTTGAGAATGAGTGTTAGAAGAGATGGGCATTTTTTTGTTCGCTGTTGTACTGCGTAATCTAAAAAACATTGCAAAAGGTTTGCGGCAACTCCAAAATAGATTTTTTTCTATTGTTTAAAACAGTGTTTGTCATCCCATAGCCATGCGTGTACGGCACGAATCGTTTTTTTCACATGAGATTTTTCGTATACAATAAATCAACACTGCAGACTGCGGTTAACATTTTTTCCTTGGTGCGAATGGACATAAAAGCATGAATTTTCTATGCTTTTGACGAATGTTGCTCATGTCTCGCTTCGTTGGATATTCTTGATTCGTAGGCATTCGTAATCGCGACCGCTCGTACTCTATGATATTCGTATCCGCAGCGATTCGTGCATGTATTCGCGCATTAATTTAATGCAGAAGGCACATTCGGTGCTCGTATATTGAGGATACATTCGAAACGCCATTTGAATGCACTCAAGTTGTTATCTGATCTGTACAACCATAAAAGTGGGTGTTGAGCAGGTATTTTAGCGACTCTGCTGTAGATTCCTTCCCCTTACATCCATTTTTTGATAACAGAAGAACCGCACTATTCCTTTTATGGGATTGTACTCAGTTTTTCTGAGTTCTAGAGGCAATCAATGGAAAAATCCAAACATCCAAAATGTATTCACGAATTGCTTTCTGGTAAATTCTTAGGATTTCCTTGTATGCTCTCCATTTATTCTGTTAGTTATTATTGTTGAAGGTTTTTCTAACGTTTTTCTAAGAGGGAACCTTCTGATGTCTTTTCTTACACAGTCATGGTAAAAAGGATTTCTTCTTACTTCTATTAAAAGTTAGTGAGACCCTAAAAGCGATCTGCGTGGCATTATCGATGGTTTGAACGGAAGAATAAAGTTCCTGCGTTGTTGATTTATGAGTTGGAGATCACCACAGAAAGGCAATCGTGGTGAATTTAACCCATTTAGAGCGTTTAGATTTACTAAAGGGTGTGACACCCTTTCAGCGGATTCACATCCTCTACTTGAAAATTGAAATTGAAAAGAATCGTGCTATGGTTGTAGAAGAATCTTGATTCTCCCCAATAAATCAAACGTTGCGATTCGTCGTCGGAAAAAAGACTCCAATGTTTGATTCCAATACCTTTTCTATAACTACGGCTAGGAAGCATATTGTAGACTTTCCAAATAGATAGACAAACTGAAACTTGTAAAGAAAGATTAGATATTGGAGATTAGTTTCCTCTATACACTATCCCTAAAATATATGCTGATGACTTGCTTGTCTTGGTCGAAGGTCAGTCTCGTGCTGAACTCGAGGCTGGGGCACGTTTGGCCATGGGCATAACGTGTGATTGGGGTGAGCATGTTGGTGTGAGTGTGGCCACGGACAAGACAATGATGATGCTGCTGAGAAGCAGATTATCGTCTAGTCGACATCCATGTACCCTCAGGTATGCGACTGAAGTCAAGTACTTGGGTATGACTATGTCGAAACGAATGAACTTTTTGGTTCGTTTGGTCAATTTGAGGGTCCATCTTTTGACGTTTGTTGGGAAAGTGCGTCGTTTGCTGAGGAGTGAATGAGGTCTCAGTAGACGGGCTGTGCGCCTCATGTATGAGGGTTTATTTGTTCCTTGCGCGTCTTATGGATCTGCTGTGTGGGGTGGTATAGTCAGGTCTGGTGTGGGATATCGTAAGATACTCTCTTGTCAGAGAGCCATTCTGATTGGGTGTCACCTCTTGATCGTGTGGTAATACAGCAATGTGTTGCTTATGGGATTCGGAAGGATGTACCCTCCTTATTGCTTGATTGGGTCTCTCATACGGATGTAAGACGTAGGAATGACAGCGAATGGAAGGCTATGCTGAAAGAGTGTGTGGGGTCTAGATGGCAATCTAGATGTGATGAATGTCAGCATGGAAGGGTCAAGTATAATTTTATACGTGACATTATGTTTCTGAGTGGTTGTCCAGACTTTTGCTTCAGCTTGAGCCTGGGCTTCCTGTTGACTGGGCATAGTTCTTTCAATGCATTCTTGCATGAAAGAAACTTGAGTGTGACTGAGAGGTGTGTTTGTGGGTCCGTCCGAGAGGATTGCTTGCATGTTCTTCGCAAGTGTTCTTTTTATGAAGACATTCCTGATTTGTGTGCAATGGGTGTTTTGCGTGCGAATGGTGATTTTGATTTAAGCAATGCGCTCGCGTCAAGCGGTCAAATTGCTGAATTGAATTGGTTTGCTTGTCGGCTGTTTGAGAGACGGCGTTCCAGGCAGAACTAGTGGCACTATTGTGTGCTTTTGTGTCTGAGTGTGTGCATGATTGATGCATAGTTTGAATGGTGTGTGTATGAAGATCTTCAATTTGTATTCACATTTGCCGGCCAGACCGGAACTGTAATGAGTTCAACTGATAGTAGCTTGCTACGAGGTCTGACCAAAGACTGGTACCACGAGTGGTCAGCGGCCCCTGGCTTTGCCAGGCTGACTTACTGGGATGGCCCTTCGGGGAGAATCGTGGTGGCTGTGGCTTACCACCTAATCGCGGGTAGAGCAATCCTGCTCAGTGTGAAGTTACATTCTCAACCGGGGTGCTGCATCCCTAAGTACGGAAGAGGTGTTAGATAGGCCTTCACCCAAACCAAGGGTTGTCATCACAACATGAAGCTATTTGGTTACTTTGAACCCTCAAGGGGGCTTTGGCAGACGCAATGTTTTCGTTCTGGAGTGACGTGGAATGAAGCCTATAAAGACGGGTGTCCACGTAAAACACTTTCTGGAATTTCTGAATTTTCTGAATTTCTGTCCCTAAAATATGTACTTCTGTACACTAAAAAGTTAAACTAAAGATGATTGTAAATCAATCGATTGGACAGTTCTAAAGTTATCTTGGTCACTGCTTTTGAACACATGGTAAAGGTAAAATCAAAAGATTTAAACATCAGTACAAAGCCCACTCTTAAACATCACAACTTCGCTTATTTTCATCTGATAGCCTAAAAATTCCAACGACGTTATCATGATGAGTTTGCAGGTATATAAAGTCTCTAGCCTACAAACCACTTTTACTGCTCGGAGCAAGCGAAGATTTTGTTACAAATCTGTTTTATAGGTGATGTCATGACACTTTCTTCTGTGATTCCTCTGATATTTTCCAAATATTCACAAATAATCATAAACATTTTTGGTTTCTTTTAGATTGAAAGCGTTTTTATTACATCGACTACAAAATAAGCTCCATTGTGAAAGTCTCAATTCAAATAATGTGGATATGGCACACTTGATCAATATCTCGATCTTTAGAAAAAACAGCGGCAAAAACAAATAAAAATTACTGCTACGTGCAAGTTGATATCTTCTGAGCAACCTCAATAATGCAATAAATTTTTGTATTTTTCTTCTTTTTGTTCAACTACTTTTCAATAGTTATGCCAAAACGAAATCTGTCAATACACACGCCCACCTGCCACATGACCTGAATATTTTATTTGTAATTCATCAGCGCGTATTTTTAATTAAATGGTTTAAGTTACATTGGATGATTTATATCTTTTGCCAGCTTTAATTAAAGCTCTCTACACTAGCTCATGATCTATGATTGTACGTTAACAATATCGCCTTGAGTGTAAATCAACGCTTGATTTCTTCAGTGGTGCTTACATAATTTTGCAACTCGGTTTGCACACTTGTGGGTCCAATAATGGCACGTTTTGACCCCACACACACACACACACACACACACGCAGCCGGAAGATTAATGGACGTATAAACAATTGATTTGTGAATGTTAAGATGTTAACTAGTTTCAAACCAGCAGATACTGACTGAGCTTGTTTAAAGCCGATCACGACGACAGATACGAGTACACATAAAATTAGTCGCAATTAACTGTGCGCAGCGACCATAAAAAGAAAACGTTTTACCGACTGAAGACACTCAAAACTAGACCCCGAACATCATCATTTAATGATCATGTGCAATGCTGTCTTCATACACGTTCGAGGGGGTGCAGTTAAGCAACAACGACTGCCCGCTGCCACTATAACTTGCATCCCGCAGCGAGACAGTCGCTGCGACTAACAAAATAATCTGACCCTAGAGCAGGTGGAGGCTTGCTTTGATATAATTAATGGTTATGCATGCGACGTGGTCAAAACAAATAATAACAATAATTGTTGGCTCAAATTAAAAAGTGAACGCTAAGCAAAGAGTGAAGTGGTGAGTGGGGAGTTGCGACTGAGCCACAGATCCACAGATCGTGAGTAAAGCTAATTGAATTGTTGCGCGACTGGAGAAGTTGTAAGTTGTGGCTGTTAACAATCTCCGTTAAAATGCAGATGCTTGTTAACTGCATTGCAAGTCTTTTAACGTGTTCTCTAAATGTTGTGTTAATTATAAGCTATTTGTTTATGTTGTTGTTGTTGGTGTTGTTTTCAATGGACAAATTAAGCTAACAATTAAAATTAACAGAGTTGACACTTAAAAGTTGACAGAGAAAAAAGTAGAGTGCACTTGTTTGTTTATTTTAAAAAACTGGGTTAATTTTTTATGGGGATAGATTTCAACGAATGGAAGAGAAACGATCGATATCTGAGATACTCTATTCCATAGAAAAAAGAATTATGTATAAGGAATGAGAAATTCGTTGCAAAATTATTCATGTTATATAGTACATTTCATTAATCAGAACTATTCACTTTTAAGATGCAAAGAAAAACACCAAAAACGGGAACACATAGACTTTCCCTCCCTTTGAATTCTAACCTATGATAAAAAAATGTCTTCCATATGTATAGGGTTTTCCAATAGGGACTTGACAACTTTGAATTAAATTTCTAAACGCACCCTTTCACTAATCATCGAAGCGTCACTTCAGTGAACTCAACATTTTCAGCATGCTAAAGTACACGAACGAACAACGTCTGCAAATTATAAAAATTTACTACCGGAATTCGGAGTCGGTGTTCGCAACTTTAAGAGCGTTAAATGCAATTTTCGGTAGTTTATCGCCCTAGTAGACAGACAATAACAAGTTTAGTGCAAAAATTTGACTCAACATATTTGGTGTGTGATGTTTCCGTGCCAGTGAGGCAACGGGTTGGTCAAAGTGTCGAATGTATCGCTGCCGTTCAGGCGTTCGTAGCAAACGATACAAAACAGTCAATTCCACGGAGTTCTCAAGAAATGGGCATCGCCCAGACCATTGCATGGCGAATTTTGCGTGAGGATCTTAGTTTGCATCCATACAAGATCAAGCTAACTCAAGAATTGAAACCGATGGACCATTTGAAGCGACGTACGTTTTCCGATTGGGCTCTGGAAAAGATGCGCCAAGATGATGAATTTCATCGCAAAATCATCTTCAGTAACGACGCTCATTTTTGGCTCAATGTCGGGTAAAATCCATATGTGCTTCATGAATCACCACTTAATCCACAAAATATAACTGTTTGCGGTTTTCATGCCGGCGGCGTCATTGGACCATATTTTTTCGTCGACGATAACGATCGTAACGTTGCTGTGAATGGCCATAGCTATCGCGCCATGATTACCGATTATTTTTTGCCCGAATTTCAAGATATAGACTTGGACGACATGTAGTTCCAACAGGACGGTGCCACAAGCCACACATTACATGTTACAATAGATTTATTGAAGAGTACGTTTGATGACCGTGCTATCTCAAGAAATAGGCCAGTCGATTGGCCGCCTCGTTCGTGCGATCTAACGCCTCTAGACTATTTTCTTTAAGGCTACGTCAAGTCATTGGTATATGCCAGTGATGCACAGCGTTGGCAGACCTTCCAATACAAGCGCAACATTTTTGTTTTAGTATGTGTGTGCGAGCAGAATCCCAGCAGAAAAAAGAAGTGCTTCCGAACAAGTTCTGGAACTATTTTTTTGCAACCGCAAGTTGTTCCAATTACGATTCCGGCCAATACTATTTTTACAGGCGATGTCTACAGAAAAAAGTAGTTCTACTCTCGCTTCTATCGGAACTAAACTGGAACAACTTCTCATCCAGCTGAAAAAGAAACGAAACACGAAGTACTTTCGTTTTCGCTGCTATTGAAGTCAACCCATAACCACTTCTAATCTTGGTGGAAAAGAAGTTCAACAAGAAGTAGTTCCGTTTTCGTGTTTTCGAAGCCAACCTTAAAGTACTTCTTTATTATCTTCCATTGGATTTAAATGGCAAGTAGTTCTTCTCTCGCTTCTCTCGGAGCTACTTTTCTAATGAAAAGAAAAGTTGAATATTTTTATCATTTTTTTTTTATAAATCTCACCTAAAATCTCTAAAAATTTTTTGAAATAAAACATTTTGAATTAAACGTTATAAACGAAATTTTTTAATGCATTAAAAGAAACTTAAATAAATATACAAAACGAAACTTAAAATAGTAAAATTAAGGTTATTTAATTGCTTTTTTAACACATATATTTTTAAAATGTTTGTTCTTCGCTGCTTTGAATGTTTTTTGCATAGCTTTTGTGAAGTCATCTTCATTGTCAATGTGGTCTGAAACAGCTCCTTAAAATAAGAGATTATTATAATTTTTTCAACTTTCAATAAAAAATACTTACTGAACAAAATTTCCCAAATATTGTTGAATTCTTTGAAGGACTTCTTCTTATGAATTCCATGAACATTAAAGTCCACTAAAATGGTTTCTGCAAACAGCCTTGTAAAATTTTTTTGAAGTCCATTTGGTCCCAAAATCTTTTTGATGCAGTTCACCTGTATTATTTGTAAACATAATAAGTATACACTTCTTCAAATTATTTTTTCTGTATTTCACCAGAGAGTTTGATTGTGTGAGATCAATTGATTTGTCAAAGTTTTCAAGATCTTCTATATTTTTTATGGGAAACCATTTCTTCCACTGCTGAACTGCTCGGTCCTTTATGACATATTCGCTTAAAATTAATGAGTGTTCTGATATTTTGTTAAGCAGAACCTCTTGTTGCTTAATAAGTAATTCTGAAAACACATGAATGAAAAGACAACATTTCAAATAGAGAAAGAAAGAAAAATTAAAAGAATGAAAATTAAATGGAAGACAGAGGAGTAGCAAATAAAGCGAATATTGAAACAAACGTTGTAAAGCGGGATACACATTATCGATCATGAATGACACTCATGCTCAAATTTTATCTTTTTAAACAAATGTGCGTGTGTGACCACCTTTTTTCGTCAGCAAACAGTCAACTATAAAATTATTTGTAGTTGAGTGACTAGTCAGCTGCCATATTTGTTAAATTTTTGAGTGTCAGTCATGATCGCTAATGTGTATCTCGCTTAAAGAAAAATTTGTCCATCTGAGAAGAGGAAAAAAAATTAGTTGTTGCGTAAGTTTGCGAACATTGTAAACTCCAATGCAGACAGACAGTCAGATATGATTAGATTTTCACATTGCAGCAATAAAGAAACCAAGTCATGCATCCCTTTTGCTCAAATGTGTTTTCTGAGGTGGGATGACATAACGTCGACGGGCATAAGGTCCATGGACATTATGTCCACTCTAAACGGTTTCTGATGTTCAGAAACTCAAGCAAATGATGCAAATACAAAAGAAAAACAAAAGAAGAACCGCTGCTTTTACTTTAAATACCGCTCTTAAGAACTTATTGACGTTTCTTATTTAATATTGAAAACGAAAGGCCACCCAAAAAAAAATGAAATCACCAAGAAACGGAAAGTGAAATTTCGCCCAACATATTTGCCCAAAAATTAACAATGGGCGCTTGCTCATTGATCTCAATTTTCTTAAATTGTACTTTTAAACCGATATGGAAATATTCACCAGGGTGTACGGTTCTTATTGTCACTCTCTTTTGATTCCCCAACAAACTGTTATAGCTCAGAGGAACTTTAAACTCTTTTTCTTTTAAAATTTTTAGGAGGTCAGATACTGACTCCTTTGTTGGTTCATGTTTTAGCACCCAGTTTTTTAATTGATCTTTAAAATTTTCCTCACTTATATTGTCATCCATGGGCATATTTTCATCAGAAAATTCATGTTGAATATTAACTAGATCAGTACATTCCTGATCAATTTTTTCTTGATGGACACTTTCCTGATCAACATTTTCGTCATCAATTAATGTCTGAATCCCATTTTTATTATTTTCTTTCATATTTTTTAGTTTTCGCAAAAATTGCCTTTGACTTATCATAACTTAAGCTTTAAACAAATGACGGCACTTAATAACGAATTTAGATTCTTATACAAATTATATATAATTTTTTATTAAATTAAATTACTTACAAATTTGGATCCTGCTCCAGATACTTGAGAATAAAACACAATTAAAAAAACTTTTCCCGACGAACACTTTCAACTAAAAAGAATCACGAAAAATAGGAAATAGAAATAAATATACTTGGCACGTTTTTCGACGCTAACTTTTCCTTGAATTTGTAAAACGTTAAATTCGAAAATCGGTTTTAAAATTGCTCAACGGAAAACAAGAATTATATTGAACTCAGAAAGAAGCAAGAAGAGAACTTATTCCAAACCAACTTCGGGAGAAGCGTGGTGAGAACGTATTCCAAATTAACTTCAATAGAAGCGAGAATGGAACCTATTCAACATTTAACTTCGTAGAAGTAGTTCCGTTTTTATTTATTCAAGCTGTTATGGAATATGTTCTAAGAGCAACTACTTCCATATTTTCTGGTGGGATACTGGAAAAAAAAATGCTTTTACAAATACTTTTACATTCATTGAGTAAAATTATAGCATAAAGTGTTTTTTGATAGATAGATTGAGGCTCGTAATAAGGGTTTAAATAAAAAAATTAATTCCCAAAAAGGTCGAAACATGTTTAATTCATTCATATATTGCGTCTGTACAGCATTTAACAAAACAATTTGCGCATGAGACGCTCACTCCATGAAGTGCAAACGCAAACTGATTATCTGCTAGCGTCGTATAAGTTCGGTACCTTCGCACACACGACGTGTATGTGATAGCCGAGCGACTCCGTAAGCATCTCGTGTGCATCACTGGTCTACAGTGTTGCCAGTCTAGCCTTTTTGAGGCTAGATCTAGCCTTTTTTACGGTCGTCTAGCCTCGAAAAATACCATCTAGCCTCTAGCCTTTTTTTTAGCCTTTTTTTGTTTCGTTTTAGCCTTTTCTAGCCTTGTTTGATATATTGCTTAAGATGTATGGACCAGAGATCTGCATGAATGGATCCATTTGTTGTTTCAAGTTCTTTTAATTTTTCAACTTTCTGCAAGTCGAGGCAGAGAAACAAAAAGTTTGCGCGAATCATAGGCAGCAAGAATTAAGTCGCCAAATGTAGAAAACTGGAAATATAGAAACTTGAAATGTAGGGAAAAAGTTATTATTTTGCCTACAAATCCTTTATTTTCAAGTCTGTTTTCGAAGTTCGAGGTTTTTCGAGTTAAGAATGCAGTTTAACTTTAAAGCATTGGATTGAAGTATGTTTGTGTTCTTTTTGTTGTTTTTTTATTTCCTGCACCTGAACAGGTAAGCTTTAAGTAGGGCCGGACAGTGTTAATATGTATGAACGATCCCCATTACTTTTGCAAAAGCAACATTTTTCCTTTGGGGACCTATTCCCTCCGACCACTCCGTAGGGGTTAATTAATTTCGTCACTTTGTATAGAAAAGTATAAGTAGACGCTAGTCAGTGGCTTTCTACGGCAGCGTAGTCGCTTAATGTAGGGTAGAAACAAAATAGAATCAAGTCTGACTTATGGTTCGTTTTACAGAAGCTAGTCCTGGCTTGTACGGTAGAAACATATCAAGTTTCTACAAGTCAAGTCAAAACTTGATTTTTTCAAGTTACTTGATTTTCAATTGACTTGTTGCAGATCTCGGGTATGGACCCAGTGCAACCCTGTGCTCTAAAAATAATATATTTGGCAGCACTTCATAAATTAAACGTTATTTCAGCTGGAAATGGAAAAAACAAATATTCTTTGCAATTCCGGTTTTCATTTACTAGATATTTCAATAAGGTTTCTAAATTCATACAAGAAATGAGTTAGAAAATAGATTATTCTAATGATGAAACTGAAAGAACTTCCAGCTCCAGATATGGGGCTATGTCTGATTAATGGAATTTAAAGAGCCGAGTGCAAGAAAGAAAAATCTGAAAAACTCGAAAAAGTACGGTTTTTACACTTATTAT
The DNA here is from genome assembly GCA_943735915.1 of Pherbina coryleti. NCBI lineage: Eukaryota > Metazoa > Arthropoda > Insecta > Diptera > Sciomyzidae > Pherbina > Pherbina coryleti. The sequence continues at coordinate 112,428,783 of OX030951.1, forward strand.
ATATTTGAGCTTGAAAGATTGAATTAAATTTTTATCAATTTCAAATATGTTTTGTTCTTGGTATTCTTTTATATCATATTTATATAGTATGTAAATATATAAATACGTAAAAAAATAACATAAACAAGTCTAGCCTTTTTTTAGCCCTTTTTTTTAAGCCATCTAGCCTTTTCTAGCCCTTCTTTAAAGCCCATCTAGCCTTTTCCCCCAAAAATTTCTGGCAACACTGCTGGTCTATGCCAACAAGCTGACGTCATTGGAATAGCTCAGAGCAATCATTCAACGCGAAATAGCGGCCTTTTCTGCCGAAATGCGTGGCCGAGTCACCGAACATTTGGTCCAACGAATGCATACGTGCCTGTGGTGGCCATATGAACGAAGTCGAGTTCCATTCATAAATGTTTTGATTGTGCTTCAAGCCGATAATAAAGCTTTTGAAATATCTCAAATGGTTTGCGTTTTATTTAAAAAAAAAAAGTTGTCAAGTCCCTATTGGAAAACCCTTTATTAATAAATTTTCTGTTCACTAATCTTTAATTTTTCCAATGAAATAATCACATTTGTTTTCACTGATAAGGATGATTAAGGACATTACGGATGTAAATTGATGTAAGAAAAAAGTGTAGGCTGTACTGCTCATTGAAAAGGCTATACATTTGTTTTGGTAAATCTTCTACCAAAAAAATGGAGTTGGCTGTGCCGCGGTCATACCTATAGAAAAACTTATCACCATCCTTATTTTTGGTCTTAAATTTGTCCTTATCCTTGTCTAAATTGTTGTTTTAATCCAATTCTAAACTCTTGACCCATTCCTTGTTCGAATCTCTTGCCTTATCCTTGTCCCACACATTTTCCCAATCTTAGTCCTAAATCTTGTCCTAAACGTGCCTTGTTCTATTCCTTATCCCAATCTTTGTCCTCATCAGTTTTTCAATCTTGCCCTAAATGTGGATTTAAGTGTGCCTAAGTTTTTGTGGCGTTCGTGGCGTAGATGGTTAAAGTGCGTGGCCTCTATGTCAACGAACCTGGAGACCCGGGTTCAAATCCCAGCAGCGACAGAAAATTATTTGAAATAAAATGATTTTTCTGTACGGCCGCCACCTCTCTGCAGACAATGGCAAACCTCAGAGAGTAATCAAAATGCCATGCAAAGCTTCTTGAGAACAAGAACATTCCGTTCATCGCCGTTCGGAGTCAGCGTTAAACCTGTTGGTCCGGTTCTCGGTCAATTGTGTACAAACCTAATAACACGCATAACACAATTGATTATAAAAAGCTAGGTCAAAGTCCTTTAAAGGGCTGAAATGACCAGTTATTTATTTTTTTATTTTTTAAGTTTTTGTCCTAATCTTTTTCCTAGTTCTTTTCCAAATTCTTGTGTCAGTCCTTCTCCTTTTCTTTGTACAATTTAATGCTCTAATCTATGTTCAAATCTTTGTTCGAATCCTTTTCCTTTTTCCATATCTAAGAATTATAGAAACAAGATTACGCGTTCCGCAAATGAGAGAGAGAGAGAGAGAGAGAGAGAGCGTGACGTCACCCAGCGCTTTTGTTTACATTAACTGTATGCATTTATATACTATATACTAAATATTTGTTCTTTATTGTTTTTTTAATTTGTATATGAACCTCCTTAACCTATTGCTGTAATTAAATTTTGTCGATCTCGAATGGTTTAGAAGATAAAAATCGTGAAAGTTTGAAAAAGTTTCTGTGGACTAAATGCAGAAATTATTCGAGTCAAATGCAATCACATTTGCAAACCAAGCATCACTGAAAGTTTATGTTATTTAAGAGAAAGTATGACTCTTATAGTTCAGAGTTACTTTTTGGACAAATTGTTACATATAAACAAATTTTTAATTTGCTTAATACGTGGACGAAGATGGGAACAGATTTCAGAACATGCCTGAATATAATACTAATCACCGAAAAAGTGGCTTAAATACACTTCCAATTTAAAAAAAAAAAATACTTGGAAAAAGCTTTTTTAAATTCTTATTTCTAATTTTATTAAATTGGGCCGAAAGCAATTGCCTTTGAGCCAACAAAATTTACATTTACAATTTTTGCACTTGGTCCAAATGCAAGTCCGCATTTGAATCAACAGCAATTGTTGTTGGGAACGATTTGAATGCAATTTCTATTTGAGTCAAATTGAAAATCATTTGTCATTACTACGTTTTTTTTTTGTGTGTAGCATCATGCAATATATCCATGCAATGCTGGTGCATTTAGGTTTCTTTTAGCGGTTCTCTGAAAGGCATCATGACGAAATAAATTTTTGTTTTATTTTTAACATGTGGCCGAAAACCTAAGATTTACTGTCGTTTCATAAAATTTACCGTAGCGCCTATAGTCACTGAGTTATAAATCCATGCAACGTTTTTTTATTGTTGTTGCATTTTTACTGCATTCAGCGGTTGCCAACGGGTGTCGTGTTTCAAAAAAAATTTGTCTTCAATTAAAATTTTTCGTAGAACATCTACTCTACGAGTTATAATTCCATGCAACAAAATTACATTTTTCTTACATAAGCTTCTATCTGCGCGGCCTGACACTTTCATAATTTTTTGTTTTTATTTTTGTGATAAAGTCAAAGAATGAACCTTTATTGTCGTACCATTATTTTTGCCATAGCACTCAGATCGTAACAATTCCATGTGACGCCGATGCATTTTGAAAAAAAGCCTTTTTCAACATTTTGTAGAAACCTGTGCGGTATAACGTAACATTGTCACGTCGAAAAGAAGTTAGCTGTATCATGGACACACCCGCAGATTTTGACGTGACAACGTTTCTTTATCCTTGTCTTTATTCTTGTTCTTTTCCTTTCCTATTCTTTCCTTTCTTTTGATCCCAAACTTGTCATCGTTCTTATTCTTATTCAAACTCTTGATTTAATTCATTACCTTTATACCCTTAGGGTCTTACCCTTGTTCGAATCTCTTTCTTTACTTTTATTTCACTTTTTTTCCCAAACTTTGTCTTAAATCTCATCCTTAATGCATCTAAATCCTTCTTCTAGTCCTTGTCCTTTCTTCAATCTTGGCCTAAATATTGTTTTAGGCTTGTCTAGATCTTTGTTGTAATACTTGTCCCATTCCATGCCTTAGTTGTTTTCCCAATACATGTCCAATTCCATGATCTAATCTGTGTCCAAATACTCCTTTTTTAATTCCATTATCTAATCTTTGTCCTACTCCTTGCCTTATTCCTGGTCCTAATCTATGTCCAAATCTTTGCCCCATCTTTTTTCTAATACTTATCCAAACCCCTGTCTTAATATTTGTCTTTAGTAAAATTTTAACTTATTTTTTATTTTAATTTTTATTTTTTATTTTACTTTAAAAGATTCTCTGAGAGACTTCATGATACAATAAGGTTTTTTTTTTATCATGTGACCTCAGCTTTACTGTAATAAAGCTTTACTGTAGACTTCGCCAGTAGTCACGGAGTTATAATTCCATGCAACGAGTTTTCATTATTGTAGCATTTTTACCGCATTAAGAAGTTGCATGCGTGGTGTAGAGGTTTCAAAATGTTCTTTGTTATTTTTGTCAATCGTCAAAGAACCATTTTTAGCTATCGAAAAACTTTTTCCTAGTACTTCTACTTAGCGAGTAATAATTCCATGCAACAATATTGCATTTTTGTTGCATATGCTGCTACTTATGCGACCTGACAACTTCAAAATTATTTTCTATTTTTTTATTTTTATCGTAAGGCATAGTATACCTTCTGTTCAAATTGACTTGGACTGTACAAATAAACAACAACGGTCAATTATTCTTATATATTTAATTTATCACCTTCAAAATAATCACCATCGGAGACAATACACATATGCCAACTTTTTTCCATTCTTGAAAGCATTTTTGGTAGGCCGATTTCGGAATGGCTTTTAGTTTCTTGTACGAACTCTCTTTGATGACTTCAACCGTCTCAAAATGTTTTCCGCGAAGCGACAATTTGAGTTTGGGGAATAGGAAAAAAGTCACACGTGGCCATATCTGGGGAAAATACATAGTGCTTGTTGAAGGCTATTGACATTGTTTTTGGTGATGTGTGAGCTGGTGCATAATCGTGGTGCAAAACCATGAGTCCTTCCATAATTCTGGTATCTTTTGCCGAATATTTCCGCGAAAATGAGTTAAAACACTCAAATAATATTGAGCGTTGACCGATTAACTTTGCGGAAGGAATTACGAGTGCATGACATCTTGAGAATCGAAGAAAACAGTCATCATCACCTTAATTTTTGCACGACTTTGTCATGGTTTTTTTGTTTTCGGCTCATCTGGTTAGCGCCACTCTGCAGATTGTTGATCGGTTTCGACATCATACTCGTACACCCTAGGTTTGGGTAGTTCATGAACGAACTAGTTCGATTGAACGATTCCCACTCATGAACTATGTAAACTAGTTCAGTGTTTCTCGTTCTTTTAGTTCAATTGATTTTGCAGCGAGTAGGAACAAAACAAACGAGAGCAAAAATAACTGAATTTACCAAGCTATGGTTTGCGTCCTTGGTTTGTCCAAACGAACTAAGAGACCTAGCGAACTAAAAGAACGAACGAACAAAAAGAACGAATGAACTTAAAGAACTAAGAATATTTGGCACTTGTGAGGTGAATATGATTGTCAAAAATTCATGTAGCCCCAGGGGCTAGTAAAATTTTTGACAATCGGAAAGAGAATTTTTGACACAAGCAAAAATGAAAAAAAAAAACACTTGTGAGTTTGTGAGTCGTAAAGAAGTTAAAAATTTTGTGTTTCCGACAGCATAGCAACCAGAATCCCTAATTTTCAATATATGTATATCAACAATTTCGCAAATTAAATTAAATTCTTGTGATAATACACTACCAAAATCTAAAACGTCAACATATCTAGTTGTCAAAATTTCATCGTCCTTTTGGCACAGCAAAAATTACAATTTTATTTCAACAGACAGAAATTGTATTCAACTCAGTAAATTCTCTCCTACCACGAGTGAAAAGTTTCCGAATAGCACACGGCCTAAATTAACGAACTAGTTCATTAAACACGATTTGAACTAAAAAAGGCGATCTTTGTGGTGAACTAAAATGCCCAAGCCTAGTACACCCAAGTCTCGTCTCCAGTAATGATGCGCTGAACGTCCGTACCGTCCATTAAAAGCATCTCCTGAGCGATAGTTGTGCGGAATTCTTTTTGAAGGAAATTTAGCAATTTTGCACAAGTCGCGCTGCAAACCGTCGCATGCCTAAAACATCATGTAAAATGGTGTGCGCAGATCCAGTTAATATATCAAGCTCGGCAGCTATATCTCTCATGGTCACACGAAGATTGTCGAGCAGAATTGCCTTTACTTTTTTTACATTTTCATCGTTTATTGATGTTGCTGGACGAGACGGTTGAGGCAAGTTGTCAACTGACGTACGACGCTCTTTAAACAATTTTTACCACTGCGTACCTGATAGAGCAGACTTTCCATTGGTTTTCTGCAACATTTTCAATGTATCCGGGCAAGAAATTCCGTTGGCAAAAACAATTTCCAACATACTCCTTGCTCAAGTTTTTCTTCTATTATAGAAATCGCAGGTCAGACCTGAGGTGATCTTGTTTACAAAACATTAAGAAAGAAACTACGTGACAGATCGCTCAATGAACGCCCAAGCCTATAACAGTGTTACCAGCCTTCAAAAAAGAAAAATCATTAGCTTTACAACTGTTATTGTTTCATTCGCACAGTCCGGTTCAATTTTAAACAGAAGTTAGTGTTAATTTTTTCCATAACCGTTAAGAAAAAATTCCGTCAAAGCAATAAAACCCCTTCTTTCTCTATAAAGCATTTTCAATATCTCTGTGTTCGTCTTTTACAATAACTACAGCCTTATTTGTTATGGCTTTCAATAGTATTACTAGACTATTTACTTAATGACTTCTTAATTTATAAAAAATTTCCAATTAAAAATATTGACACATTTAATACGGCGCACTCAGACATCAGACAGTATCGTTGCATTCGGCGCAATTAGTTCGCCATGAAGTTGAGCAATTATTTAATTTTCTCGCTAACGCCCACCCCTCCTTTTTTTGCCTCAAGATCGCGCTGACTGTCAATTGCCGTTGATAACAACGCAACGATAACAGCAAACAACAGCAAAGTGAGGCAGCAAAATAATTAAGAAAAAATGTTGCTGGCATTTGCAAAGCATTCTTATCATGATTAGAAATAATTTACTAGCTGGATGTTGTTCACTAGCCAGCAACAAATTAGCGCTTGCGCATGCTTGACGGCTTCTGTACAAAGTTGACTGCGATTGTTTTGCTGCTGTTGCTGCAGCAACATCTTGATGCTGTTGGTTTTGGTGGGTTGACCACTTTATCAATGGAAATGTTTGCAGCACAACGATAACAATAACCGGTCGCAGCAGCAACAACGGCTGAGTGCAATAATTGCTCGCGTTTGTCACATGCCACATTTAGTTGCTAGCAACAAAACGTTTGTGGTTGTTGTTGTTGTGGCTGTTGTTGTTAGTCTTGCTCTTAAGGCTGATGCTGTGGCATTTGGGTGGCGTCTGGCACTGGCTCCATGCAAGTCGCAGCACTAAATGCACTCCAACTTATGAGCATGTGACTTTTTAGCTGTTGCTGTTGTAGATATTTAATATTGCTGCTGTCCAAATGCACAGCATGCAGTAACGTCTGTCTGCTCGCTCATATATCGATTGGAATATCAGTGGCTTCTGTTTTACTTGTGGATGCATATCTGCAAGATACAAACGACTTGAAAGCACTTTGAAATTGCTTAATTTATGTTTGCCTGATTGGTCGCACTTGTTGTCGGCAATTAACAATAATAAATGGATCTCCATATTAAGTTGCTGAGAAGGAAAACATTATGCATTACATAGTAAATGCATACTTTCAATATAATTCATAGCAATTTGTAACTGCGACATTAAATGTTTCGTTATTTATTTCAATTTGAAAAATATGCGACAGCAAAATGGAGTGTTTTCTTCAAAAAACACTTAAATACATAAGTTTTCATTCATGTTAGCTTTTATCTATGAAATCGTTAAAACCAGTGATTATTCTTAGTTTTCGAAGTTTTATTGACGCTTTGCTGCATTTCCGGCATCGTTACGAAGCACATCACCATAAATATCATTGATCAAAGAAGAGCACAATACTCCGACTTTACACTTTTGTGCATGACTTACGCAAATAATTTTAAGTAACAAATAAAAAGATTGCCAGCTTTTAAAAACAAAATTTCATGATTTTGAAGCTGTTGGTATCAATAAAAAGAAATCCAATATGTTTATAATAAATAGAACCTATACCGCTTGGAGGTTTTCTTAGGTGAATAGAAAAATGTACCCCCCAGTGACGAGACAGCAAAGCCTAGAGGCAGGCCAACAAGTTGAAATAACACACATGTGCATTCCACTCGAGGCAAACAAGCTAAAGAAAACTGTAACACACCCAGCGGGAGACATTTAAAAATTCAACGAACAGGGGTGCCCGCTTAGGTCTTTGTTATATGACGCCCGCAGCTGATGTAGATATGTGCAATCAAAATATTCTGTAATATAAAAATATGAAAAGTTCTGTTGATTTATTAAAAATAATCAGCTGATCACTGCTCAGTGTCAAGAAACTAACAAGACCTTCACACTCTTAAGGCTGTTTTATATAGAGTGAGAGTCAAAAATTAATACACAAAGATACCAACAGATTCAGTTGAATTTTTTATTTTTTGTTTTTTCAGACTAGAAAATAATAAGTACATTCAAAACTTTAATGAAACCCTTTTTCCGACACCACGCTCAGTGGACCCACTACCCGATGCAGTTTTCCAGTAGCAGGCCACCACCAATAGGGCGTAACGATAGAAACCGATTCAGCTTGATTAGCGATAAAAACTTGTGAATGGATTAAAAAATAAAATTTGGATATATTTTTTTTTTGTTTTTTTAACCCATACTGGCCCACCTCCGTGACCTTTTGTAAACGCAAAAAACGATGTTTTGCAATTTTTGCCGCATAGCTGCCAAACTATTGAAGTTTGCAATGTATTCAAACATTGTAGCTAATTTGAATACGAACATTTTGGTATACTGCTTAACTATCTGAGACATCTGGTTCCTAGATATATATTTTTATAAGAAAAATCGGAGGTGTATCAAAATTCCTATTTTTTTACTTTTTAATTTTTATTAAAAAATTATTCCAGTTACGGTATTGAAATGTTCTGCACCAATTTGCATTAATGCATTTCTCATCTTTAAGTACAAAACACTTAAATCTAAGACCTTCTCTTAAATCTGCATTCTTAAATCTAAGACCAACTGCCACAACATAATCTACTTTATTCCAATTGTTTTCTTACGTTTGATGAAGCTAACACTTAACTTTCGGACTAGAATTGACCAAGTTAAAAATAATAAAACAAAAAATAGGTAGCTTTTACGGTGTTATCTTTTAGTGAACTTTGAATTCAAAGTTTTGGTTGGAAAGCAAAATAATTTGTGTCATCAGCAAACTGTTTTTGGTATTAAAATATAGTATCATGCATCGATGGCGAAGTTTAGCGATAATGTATCATACACATTAGGACTGTCTCGAAACGTGTTTTGAGGCCTCTGTCACTGTTTTGACGCATCTTTGTATGGCCTCCGAATGACACGGTAAGCTTCGAAGCTCGATATCGAAGTTATTTTCTTCTCCTGCACCATTTAAGATCTTCCTTCGAGATGAGGAGGATCTTACTTACTTACTTATCTGGCGCTTACAACCGTAAGACGGTTTTGGCCTCGTATAAGAAATTGCGCCAGTGATTTCTGTTTTTCGCTTGCTGGCGCCAGTTGCAAATACCAAGTGTAGCCAGGTTATCCAACACGTGATCCTTCCAACAAAGATATGGGCGTCCACTTCTACGTTGACCACCACCGGGCACCGAATCGAATATTTTTTTCGCTGGAGTGTCGTTTTCCATTCGCTCAACATGACCTAGCTAGCGAAGCCGCTCGATTTTAATGCCCTTAACTATGTCGATGTCAGCGTACAGCTCATACAGCTCGTGGTTCCATCGAATTCGGTACTCGCCATTGACGCAGATTGGACCGAAGATCTTACGAAGGATCTTTCTCTCGAAGGCTCCCAAAGTCTTTTCATCAGAACTGCTCAACGTCCAGGTTTGTGCTGCATATAATAGGACGGGCATGATAAGTGACTTATAGAGCGTGAGTTTTGTTCGTCGAGAGAGGGATCTGCTTCTCAATTGCCTACTCAGCCCAAAGTAACACCTGTTGGCAAGAGTTATCCTTTGCTTTATCTCAATACTGACATCGTTGAAAGAGTTTACGCTGGATCCCAGGTAGACGAAGTCCTTAACGACCTCGAAGGAGATGTTGTCAACAGTGACGTGGTTTCCAAGACTCTGGGACTGTTTATTTGTTGACACTAGGTATTTCGTCTTATCTGCGTTCACTACAAGACCCATTCGACTCGACTCTTTCGCTAACCTGGAGAATGCTGCGCTGACTTCGCGCGTATTATGGCCAATGATATCGATATCATCAGCATACGCCAGCAGCATAATACTTTTGTAGAATATCGTGCCACTGCGTCTCAAATCAGCAGCTCGGATGATCTTCTCCATCATTTGGTTGAAAAAGTCGCACGATAAGGTATCACCTTGTCTAAAACCTCGTTTGGTATCGAATGGAGGAGTGAGGTCCTTCCCGATTTTAACTGTGCTGCTGGTGTTGCTCAGTGTCATTCTGCAAAGGCGGATGAGCTTTGCAGGAATACCAAATTCAGACATGGTGGAATATGGATGATTCCTTATTGGACTGTCGGAAGCGGCTTTGTAATCGACAAAAAGATGATGTGTGTCGATTTGTTTTTCTAGGGTCTTCTCCAAGATTTGTCGTAGCGTAAATATCTGGTCTATGGTGGATTTGCCAGGTCTGAATCCACACTGATAAGGTCCAATCAGCTAGTTTACGATGGGCCACATCGTCTTTCACATAGTACGCTCGACAGGACCTTATATGCGATATTAAGAAGGCTTACCCCACGGTAGTTGGCGCAAATTGTGAGATCGCCTTTCTTGTGGATTGGGTAGAGCACACTGAGGTTCCAATCGTTTGGAATGCATTCTTCTGGCCATATTCTGCATAGAAGCTCATGAATGCATTTAAATAGAGCTTCGCCTCCATTCTTGAAGAGCTCAGCAGGTAAGCCATCGGCTCCGTTAACGTTAACGCTATCGTCCAAAATTGGGGATTCCGGGATATTATCTCTATTGGCGGGATTGTTGTCGTCGACATCATTCAGAAGCCTAGAGAAGTGTTCCCTCCACATCATCAGTGTACTCTGGATATATGTCACTAGATTCTCGTTTTTATCCTTGCAGGAAGAGGCCCCGGTCTTGAAACCATCGGCCAGGCGTCTTATTTTTTCGAAAAAGTTTTGGACTTCATTCCTGTCACCATGCATTTCAATCTTCTCGCACTCACGCTTTTCTGCTTCCCTTTTCTTTCGCCTAAAAATGCGTCTCTCTTCTCCCTCTTCTCTTTGAATCGCTCTTTAGCAGCATGCGTTGCAACCGACTCCAGGGTGGCTTTGTAGGCGGCGTCCTTTTCTGCAGTGGTGTCGCGACACTCCTGGTCGTGCCACTGGTTTCGGCGAAGGCGATGATAGCTAATCACCTCTTCGGCAGCCGTACGCATAGAATGGGAAATATGATTTCACTGCTCGCATATATCGTCGATCGGAATGCTTTGGAGTGCTTTCTTGAAGCAGGAGTGAGAGTCGAGAAGCGAAGTCTTCGGCTGTTCGTTTTGATTGCAGCTTTTCAACGTCTAGCTTTCTCTGTGCTGGATTGCGCACATTCTTGGTTGCGCACAGATGTGTACGGATCTTGGATGCGACAAGATAATGATCCGAGTCTAGATTGGCACCACGAAACGTGCGTACATCTAAAACACTGGAAGAGTGCCTCACGTCAGTCAAAACGTGATCAATTTGGTTGCGCGTCTTTTGATCAGTAGACAGCCAACTGGCTTTATGAATATTGATAAAAAGTTCTTTATTCATAACTTTATTTCTTATTTTACCAAATCATATTCATAAATCGACAAATCAATATTTTTATTTATTAAATTTGGAATTGAAAATATTTGTACTGATTTAAATATTGAATAAATGTCCGTTTATGAATGTTATATATGAATATGAGACTATTATACTAAATTTTGCATTTTGAAATAAAATTTTAAATAAAATAAATAAATATCCTAAAAGCAAATGTGGAACCCTTCTCTTACTTTTAAGTGGAAAGTTGCTGATCATTTGCATCAGAAGATCAAAAGATTATCAATTTATATATTGCTACCACAATATTTTTTGACGTAGCAAACATGGCATAAACATCAGAACACCCTTTTTGTTTTTGAAATTAGTGGTCAATAAAAATTGACTGCTGTATCTTCACTTAATTACTTACCAAGAATTCTAAGTATGACATTCTAAAGATGCTATCTTAGATGCACGCACGGATCAAAAGAAATCGAGATATATTTATGTAAACGACACAATCGTTTCACACCCACGTTTTCACTTAAAATATATTATTTCAAATAAATTTTCTATCTTACGCATAAAGTAGAAAATACAACGATGCTATCCCAAAATAACAACTGCACAAAGGAAGACAATGCATGCGGTTGCATAAGGAACGCAAAGAGCATTGACACTATCAGAGGCGACTGATAAATAACGGAAAGTGTAACGTAAATTTTGCCACAGCTTTTCACATTTTCTTCTTTTTTTCTTTTTATTAAGCTGTGATGGCTCCCTTTAGACTCTTATTGCCATAGACTCCGCCACTGGTCCCAAATGTGAATGCCACTAAACAGCAGTCCGTGAAGATCATGATCACTGATCATGGCAAAGTCTAAAAATATATTCGGACTGTTTTCAATATTCATCTCACGCGATTGACAGATAACGTGATGGTTGTGATGCTCACATATTTTTTATGCGTCATGGTTTGAAAAAAAAAAATTAAAAAAATAAACGAAAACGAAATTCAGAAAAAAAGATGCGCTCAACTCTGTTGGGGGGACAATAGATCCGTTCATAACGTGACAACGAGTAGCGTGATGCGAGGCCTGCTTCGCTGTCGTCGAATGCGTGGTTTTCATTAAATCCATCAGGCTTCTTAATTTAATACGAATTAATTTGTGACAGCTTATTATTGACTGAATTAAGTTTTGACTTATCCGCCACCGCCAACAATGGTGGCTGAAAATAACTAATTTCCTGTCACAACAAAAACAACACAGCAACAGCAAGTAACGGCTTTAAAGATTTTATAAAGTTTTAAGTTCGAAATGGAAGTTTCAGTCAAGTTGTTGCTATTGTTCAGAAGTGACTAAGACAGACATTTGCGTTAACGTGACAATAACGACCTTGAAACTCAAGCATCCCACGTAGAGATGAAGTTAATCTTTTGTAAGACTAAGAAGAACTGTTTATTTAGAAGAAAAAAAAAGCCAAAAGCCGACAGATAACCAAAATAATTAGAGACAACGCGCAGCCGCATTGATAGAAGCACATAATTAATTTAATGATTGAACTGCTGGCAGGTGTTGGACTTTTTTTTAAATTTTTGACTAATGTATTCATGTTGGAAATCAACAAATATATATAAGAGACACAAAAAAAAAAACTTGGAATGAAGTCAGAGTTTGATTTTTTTTACTCTGTATGAAGATATCAATAAAAACAACAAGTCCAGCTAAAATACCGCAGAGATGATTATTACAGACATTGACTAGAATTTGAACATTTTTTATGACCTTTACGTTTGTTTAAAGTGTAAGTTTTGAACTATCACCCTATTCAAGAACGTTGTTCTTGGTTTTCGAGGATTATAGGAACCATGCTTTTACGAACATTGAAGGAAGCCATATGAAGTATATCATCTTGAGAACAACATTTTAGGAATACAAAAAATGAGGAAAGGACAAAACTGTTTTTCTTTTCAATTCTTGTAGCTTCTTGTGAAGCATAAGGCCGTGGTAGAGCTTTTCCATCGTTTGCGATCTTTCGCCATCCTTCTAATTTCATTTTCTTAAACATATTTCCTCGTGTATAGGCGTTTGTTGGTAGCTTGCCCATAGTTCGGAGTTTCGGATGGTATTCGGCCACCATATTCTCAAGATCCGTCTGAAACATTCCTTATTTAGTCCTAAAATTTCTTTTGATCGAATTTTTCATTTGGATTCTTTTCCAATCTCCCAAATCCTTGTCCAATCTTTGTCGTAACAATATTTTTCATATTTTTTGTCCAAATCCTTATGTTTGTTACGCCATTGGCTAAAGTCTTGTCCAAATTTTTGTTTTGATCCTTGTCCTAAATTATGTCCTACTTCTTGTTTAAATCCTTGACTCAATCCGTTTCATAATTGTTTTCCAAATCCTTATCCTTATCCTTATCCGTATCCTTATCCGTATCCTTATCCTTATCCTTATCCTTATCCTTATCCTTATCCTTATCCTTATCCTTATCCTTATCCTTATCCTTATCCTTATCCTTATCCTTATCCTTATCCTTATCCTTATCCTTATCCTTATCCTTATCCTTATCCTTATCCTTATCCTTATCCTTATCCTTATCCTTATCCTTATCCTTATCCTTATCTTTTTTCCTCATCCTTATCCTTATCCTTATCCTTATCCTTATCCTTATCCTTATCCTTATCCTTATCCTTATTCTATCCTTATCCTTATCCTTATCCTTATCCTTATCCTTATCCTTATCCTTATCCTTATCCTTATCCTTATCCTTATCCTTATCCTTATCCTTATCCTTATCCTTATCCTTATCCTTATCCTTATCCTTATCCTTATCCTGATCCTTATCCTTATTCTCGTCAAAGTTGATGTCTAAAAACTTGCCTAAACCTTTTCTTTAAAATTTGCTTAAGGTAAGCTTTTGTTTATGTTTATGTTTATTTTTATGTTTATGTTTATGTTTATGTTTATGTTTATTTTTATGTTTATGTTTATGTTTATGCTTATGTTTGTGTTTATGTTAGTGTTAATGTTGAAGTTTGCACACTAAAACATACATCTTTAACAAGGTTGTAACCTTGTCAGTTTTGTTGTTTGAGTTGCATCCCTGATCAAAGCATATCTTTGTATCCCTGATTTATAAAACATAAGTTGTATCCCTTAAAAATACAGAAAATTATTCTGGTACATTTTGTTAAGCTTGATATACTAAAAAATTTATAATTGATACAGTCCACCTTGAAATAAAATAAAAAGAACAATAAAATATACAATACATATTTTATTTAATTGGAAACATTTTTGGTCTATCGAGTCGGATTGTTGCGAGTTTGTTGAAATTCAGCAACAAGGTGTCCAGCATCAACAATTGCACACATAGCGGAGCACCAGCTCAGACATATATAGTAATTTTATCGGAGCACCAGCTCAGACACATGGTGTATTGCTATCGGAGCATCAGCTCATAGCACACAATATACACTTTCCGTTTATTCACAAAGAGCACGACATTTTCATCGGAGCACCAGCTCAGACACATGGTCTATCGTGGTCGGAGCATCAGCTTACGGCACACACAGCTATAGCGCATAACAAGTTCATCGCAGCTACACAAGGGTCACACAAGGAACACGCATTGCAACAGCAGTGCTCTTCAACATCTAGAGAGCACCCAAAAAACAACCCTTATTTAAAGTTTCATCTCAGCCACACAAGGTGTGCAGTATAAGAATTGCAGCAGGTCAGCGTAGCTTGATCAAAGTTCGCAGCATAAAAGCGCCATTTATATTTCTGATGCAAACTGGTGATATTTTCTTAAGTATTCATTTTATATGCAATAATATTAATGTATGTCTAAGTTTAAAACAAGCAATTATATTCGCATCATATAATCGGTTGTTGAATTCAGTTAACCTTTGACTAAAAAAGGTGAAATATTTTGGCGTAAATGCTGTGGTGGGTTAAATTTTGCCCCTTTTAAGTTTTTGGAAAATTTTGCCAAAACAAAGAAAAAGATTTTTTTGATTTATTGCTTTATTGGAATAAGATGGCACATTTTTAAATAAATAAAGTAGTAAAATAAAGAAATCAAACTTTTAGTTAAACAAAACAAGGATTTTATTTCATATTCACTTTTCTTAAAACTTTTCTTAAAAATAAATAAGAGAGGGTAAAGTTTGCCACCGCCACAGTAGTTAGAAGTTAAGAGTTCAATATTTGCTACAATCACAATACAAGGGGTTTGAAAAATATTTAGAACTTGGTTGCATATCTAAGTATTTATTTGCGTTGAAAGTTGAATTCACCAAAAAATGAGATATATATCAAAATTGATGTTAAACATATATTAGTGGCGCAACATTCTTTTTAACTTTGATAACCTTTTCTTAACTTTAATTATATAAATTTAACTTATATTACAACTTTTCATGAAATAATTTTAAAGAGAAATACTCAAGGTACATTTCACATTTTGCTCTCCCGATTTTTGTTTTTTGTTTTCGTAAACAATGGATGGGTTTAAGAAAAGAAGACAAAGTGTCAAAGCCGCTATCACGCGCATACACAATTTTTGCATAAATCAAGATGTTAGCTTTGATGAAATTAAAGTTCGAGTTGTCAAACTTGATGAACTTTTCAGACAATTTGAAGAAGTTCAATTAGAAATCGATTCTCTTACAAGGTCTCCTGACGAGGTAGTGGCTGAAGAGATTTATCGGAGTGAAATAGAAGAGAGCTATTTTGCTGTAAAAACTATCGTTACTATTCGAGCACGTGAGGACGAAACGAATCGTACTATTATGGAGAATCCAGCTGCAAATAATGATATGACAACAGCCATGCAAACTCTCATGGACAACCAGAGTACAATGGCACTTTTAATGGAAAGAATTTCTACAAATTCTCGTTCCGGAGCGACATCTACATCTTTGAATACCAACGACCAACAACATCAGAATATATTGAAACTGCCAAGTATACAAATTCCAGAGTTCGATGGAACATACGTCGACTGGATTCGTTTTCGTGACTTATTTGAAGCCATGATTCATAATAAACTGAATCTTTCTGGTGTAGAAAAGTTCGAGTATCTGCAAACGCGACTTAAAGGGGATGCGTTATCACTTGTAAAGCACTTAAGGCCCACAAACGAAAATTATCAAATTGCTTGGGACATTATTAAGAAGAAATTTGACAAATCAGATAAAATCAAAAAAGCATATTTTGAATTATTATTTGATCAGCCGCCTATAAAAGTGCCCGTGAGTTCTGAAATCAAACGTTTGTTCAACAACTCAAATGAGACCATCAATGCCCTAAAGGCCCTTGAAGAACCTGTGCAACATTGGGACTCTATATTGTTGTTCCACATGGAAAAGAAGTTGGATCCAGAAACAATGACGTTGTGGTGCAGGGAGCGTAAGTCGGATTCGGTTACGTTCCAACAATTTTTAGACTTTTTGGAACAACGTCTTTTGGAGGTAGAGAGCGCTCAACCGAGCAAGTCCAACTATCAAAATGTTGCAAGTAATCGCAATCGTAATCAATCAAGTGTGCACACTTCACTGGTACAATCATGCCCAGTTTGTTCGGAACAGCATTTCATATTTCAATGTGCTAAATTTAAGGCGCTTACTGTTGATGATCGTGGCAAGGTAGTGCGTAATAACAATCTTTGTTTCAATTGCTTACAAGTAAATCATCGGGCATCAGAATGCCAGCGTTCGTCGTGCAAGAAGTGCAAAGCTAAACACAACACGTTGCTTCATCGAGAGTCAGCACCAACCATTGAACAGCGTCATAGCTCACAGGAGTCTAACGTATCTAGTCAATGGCAGAGTTTGTCGTGTGCAATCAATTCGAATAATCAAGATAATTTTAGTTATATGACATTGTTGCCAACAGCGATTGTCATGGTTCAGGATGGTACCAATAATTTCCAGCCTTGCAGAGTCTTACTTGATTCTGGAGCTCAAGCCACGCTTATCACAGAAGCATGTGCACAACGTTTGCAATTAAAAAGAACTCACGACCAGACGATTCTTTACGGCGTTGGTTCGACTGGCGGTTGCAAGACCCGAGGCAAGGTTGAGCTTTATTTGAAATCTTCGCTTAATAACAACATTCTCAAGGCTGAAGCCTTTTGTTTATCCACTTTGACACAGAATCTTCCTGCGCACAAGATATGCAGCAATAAGTTTGAGTTTTTTAAAAAGTGGAAACTGTCTGATCCTGGATGTGATACACCAGGTCAAATCGATATAATATTAGGCGCTGATATGTTTTCTGAATGCGTTTTACCAAATAAGGTTGTGCATCCGACTGGCTCACCGTGTGCAATGTCAACCATATTTGGCTGGGTTCTAGTTGGCAAAATCGCAATACCACAAAAACCACGAATTTGGGCTGCACATGTGTCCTTGGATTTTTCTGAGCAACTTCATCGGTTTTGGGAGATAGAAGAACTCCAAAGCAGCACACGATTTTTAACTGATGAAGAACCTCGAGCAGAACAACATTTCCAACAACACGTTCAGAAAGAAGCGTCCGGAAGATACATTGTAAGGCTTCCATTCAAAACTGATGAGCGTGATTTCGGTGACACAAAATCAACAGCGATGAAGAGACTTCACAGCATGGAACGTCGGTTTCAAAATAATAAATCACTACAGAAAGAATATATAAAATTCATGCAAGAATATATCGAGTTGGATCATATGGAACTTTCATCAAACTCATCAGCCAACGCGGGTTATTATATACCACACCATTCAGTGATCAAGCCTAGCAGTACTACAACCAAACTTCGAGTCGTTTTCGATGCCTCTTGTAAGGGGTCAAACGGCGTTTCACTCAATGATCGGTTGATGGTCGGCCCAACAGTACAGAATGATTTATTTACTATACTATTAAAGTTTCGAAAATATAAAATAGCGTTTTGTAGTGATATCGAGAAAATGTACCGTCAGGTATTAGTTCATGC
This sequence comes from Pherbina coryleti, assembly GCA_943735915.1. Lineage (NCBI taxonomy): Eukaryota > Metazoa > Arthropoda > Insecta > Diptera > Sciomyzidae > Pherbina > Pherbina coryleti. The sequence continues at coordinate 112,446,850 of OX030951.1, forward strand.
TGACGATCGTGCATTTCAAAGCATTGTTTGGAGAACCAATAAGGATGAATCACCAAAGACATACAATCTCAAAACCATAACGTATGGCACGGCTGCAGCTCCTTTCCTAGCCATAAGAACTTTAAAGCAAGTTGCAATGGACTGCCTCGCATCGCATTCCACAGTAGCTGAGAGCATCAATCAGTGCTTTTATGTTGATGATTTTATGTCTTGTGCTACAGATTTAAGTCACGCAATCAAACTAAAGGACGAACTTTGCAGCATTTTGTCAAACGCTGGATTTAATCTTCGAAAATGGTGTTCTAACTCTTCTCAATTTCTTGAAACAATTGATTTTAAAGACAGAGAAAACTCATCAGAAACTGTTATTGACGAATCCCAAACAGTAAAGACTTTAGGCCTGTTATGGGATACTGCAACGGATGCATTTAAATATAGTGTTTATCTATCACCAATGACGCAAGAAGTCTCCAAACGAACAGTGCTTTCAGACATTTCAAAAATCTTCGATCCAATTGGTTGGTTGGCACCAGTTGTGGTATCCATGAAAATTTTCATGCAGAGATTGTGGCTCAAGGGAATTTGCTGGGATCAACCACTGCCAGAAGATATTTTGCATCGATGGATTGAACTTATAAATAGTATCGCTTTAATACCAGAACTTCGAATTCCAAGATGGCTGCAGTTCTCAGACGAACAAAATGTGGAGATACATGGTTTCGCAGATTCATCGGAGCTTGCATACGCTGCAGCAATATACCTAAGAGTGGTACACGCAGATGGTACCATTTATACAAATCTTATTGCTTCAAAAACAAGAGTAGCTCCGGTTAAACAAGTCAGCCTTCCACGACTTGAATTGTGTGCGGCCCACTTAATGGTTAAACTGGCAGTGAAGGTTCAAGGCGCACTAGACATTCATCATGCAACACTATATGGTTGGTCGGACTCAACCATAGTACTATCATGGATAGCAGATCATCCACGCAGATGGAAAAATTTCATTGCAAATAGGACCTCATACATCATTAATGTCATTCCTGCCGATCACTGGCATTATATTTGTTCGCAAGAAAACCCAGCAGACATAGCCACCCGCGGAACGTCACCCTCTGAACTCATTAACAACCATCTATGGTGGAAGGGGCCTCTAGTATTGAGGACACTTAATTGGTTCCCTGAGCATGCATTCGAAATTCCAACTGATGTTGATATGGAGGAAAGGAAAAACGTTATTGTGCATGTTTCGACAATTGAACCTGATTTATTTGATCGGTTCTCAGATTTCAATAAATTACTCAGAATTACTGCACTTCTTCTTCGGTTTTTGCAAAACTGCCAATCACAAAAATATGAGAAGTCATATGGGTTCTTAACTTCAAGGGACCTACAATCATCACATACAACGCTTATCAAAAAGGATCAACAAAAATCATTTTTATCAGAAATTCGCGTGTTAACATCAAGTAACCAGCTACCAGCAAACCACAAGCTAGCAGCCCTTGCCCCATTCATCGATGACGATGGTTTGTTACGAGTTGGTGGTATCAAGCGTAGTCAAGCGTAGTTAGTGTTGTATTTGTTTTTTAACTGTGCGCTCACTGCATATATAGCAACAGATTTTTAACCCTTTAGGCACGTTCAGCTCAATTTGTAACATGGATTATTTTTCTGTTGAAAATATTGCTGCTTGTTCCCTAAACGAGCTATGCAAAAGCCAGAATATTCTGAACCCAATGTTCAGTTGTTCTGGCCCATGTGAGCAAATGTTTCATTCGAGATGTGCGGGTATTTCCAAATCGTGCTTAGACGATTTAATGTCTGTCCGATCAGGTCTTCGCTGGTACTGTGCTTCGTGCAGGGCCCTTTCCCCAGATGAGCTTTATTCTAAAATAAAGCTATTTGGAGAAAGTCTTAACTCGTTAAATAACAATTTTAGGGAAATTGTAACATTCTTTAGTGAAGTTAGTGCCGCACCTAGTATTAGCGTATATGATGAATGTTCTTCACCGGAAAAAATTTCGCCTTCTTTGTCTCAGACAATCTCTTCCGGGACGCAAACAAACATTCAGTCTGAAGAAGACCAGAATATTTCTAAAAATAAGAGGAAGAATAAAAATAAAAATAAAAATAATAAGCGTCGTAGGACGTCTTCAAACCCTCCTCAGGCTATGCAGCCCTCAGCTATGCCTTTAATACACAATAATACAATTATTTCTTCACCTCCTTCTTATACTCCACCATTGGCTAATAGTCCAAATGTGATTTCAACTGAGCCCAATAACCCAACAATTAATTTAAGGGCAGTGTCGAGGCGAAAACGCTTATTCATTTCACGTCTTCAGCCCGACACAACAACTGAAAATATATTGACGTTTGTCAAACAAAATATTTTATTTAGTCAAAATGCATTATGTTCATGCAAAAAAATTGGCAACAAGCCTTCCCACGCCTCCTTTATTCTAACGGTTGCAGCTGAAGAGTTCGCATCTGTTCTAAACTCTAAAAGGTGGGCCGATAATATCCTCGTTTCTGAGTTTACGCCTAAAAATAAGTCTAGAAGGACGAATAAAATCGCCCATCAGACACAAAAAAACTAAATAGATTATCCCTTTACTATCAAAATGTAAGGGGATTACGTTCTAAAACACGCGACATATTTTTGGCATCTCAGAATTTCTCTGAGGATATTATCGCGTTAACAGAAACATGGCTGAACGGAAGCATTATTGACTTGGAACTGTTTGACAATAGTTTTCAAGTTTTTAGAAGGGACAGACACACTGACAATATTTCTGCTGTTGGTGGTGGTGTCCTTTTAGCTGTAAGGAATTCCTTTGTCAGTTCCTTAATTGATATTCCCTGCTCTTCCAATATTGAACTGTTATGCGTTAAGGTGTTACATTGTAATTCCAATGTATATGTTATTAATGCATATGTTCCCCCAAAGAGCAGTGCAGAAGTCTATGCAAGCCTTGCGGATTGCATAGAATATATAATAAATCTACTTGACGTTAATTACGACATTTTACTGTTGGGCGATTTCAATCTGCCTGACTTAAAATGGCATTCTTCCGACGATGATACATATTTTTGTGCATCAAATTCGAAGACTCGCCAAGAGCATATATTTGTTGACAATATATGTTCTGACTTACAACAAGTTAGTTGTATTTATAATAGTCTTGAAAGACTTCTTGACCTGGTCTTAACTACAGACAGTAACAATGTGATTGTAAAGAGGGCCCTCCATGCTCTGACTATTGTAGATGAATACCATCCACCATTGAGCATTTGGTATAAATCGGACAGAGAGAGCATAGTTAATTCGAGTTCAATCGATAAGGTATATGAATTCAATTTTAAAAAAGCTGACTTTTTGAAGTTGAATCATTTACTTCATAACAAACTAAATGTTATTTTAGAGTACTTAGATGGAAATAACCTTGATGATTCCATAAATTTTTTTTATACGGAGCTCTTTACTATGTTCTCTCAGTCCGTACCATATACCCTCAAATTTGCGAAAAACTGTGCGTACCCTTGGTACACAAAGGATTTAAAAACTCTTCGCAACAACAGGAATAGGGCATGGAAGAAATATATCTGTAGTTTAGACTCAAATGACCTGGAAACCTACAAACGTTTGTTTCTGGAATTTGAAAATAGCTCAGCTGCATTATATAATGAATATTTAGACAATATAAAGTTGAGAATACTGTCTGATCCAAAGAAGTTTTGGGGATTCATAAATACAAAGAAGAAATCCGATGGATTCCCTTCATCATTCAAAACTGTTGATGGAATTACTGACGATCCCGTCATTATTTGTAGTTTATTTGCAAATCTTTTTAAAGAGTCATTTTGTTCGGATTCCTTTGATCCTGATGAGGGGTATTTTGAACATATGAATTCTACACCCAGAGTTTCTTTGGACTCTTTATCCTTTACCTCAGAGGATATTTTAAAATATATTAGTTCGATCGATGAAGATTTTAGCGCTGGACCTGATGGAATTCCTGCCGCAGTGTTAACTCAATGCGGTTCAATTTTGTGTCAACCACTTTCTTTGTTATTTAATAAATCTATAAACGAAAGTTATTTTCCACTCTTTTGGAAAAAATCATTTATTAGTCCTATTTATAAAAAAGGTTGCAGGAATGATGTTATTAATTACAGGCCCATTGCTAAACTGTCATCGATTCCAAAACTTTTTGAGCGAATCGTGTATGATCGGGTAAAAATTCACTGCCGTGAAGTCATAACAACTCGTCAGCATGGTTTTGTTAATGGCAGATCTACGGTATCTAATCTACTCGATTTTACAACCTTTTGCTTAAACACCATTGAATCTGGTTGCCAGGTCGACTGTATCTACACTGACTTTAGCAAAGCATTTGATAAGTTACCCCACAATCTAATTCTATTTAAACTTAAGTCCATTGGATTTCCACAATATTTTGTAAACTGGATTAAATCGTATTTGACAGAGCGATCTTATCAAATACGATTCCGAGGGGTTTTGTCTACTGAGTTTATTGCGCTATCAGGTGTTCCTCAAGGAAGTCACCTTGGTCCACTTCTGTTTATTTTAGCCATTAATGATGTGACCCATATCATTAAAAACTCTCATCTGCTTATTTATGCGGATGATATGAAGATATACAGAAAAATAAATTCTCAAGACAATTCAGCCCTACTCCAGTCCGATCTGAAATCTTTTGAAGTTTGGTGTTCTAAAAATAATATGTTTCTTAATCCAGATAAATGCCAAACTATGACCTTTTCGCGAAAAAGGAATAATTTAGTTTTTGATTATAAAATAAAAGATACTGCTTTATGTCGTGTGGATGTCGTTAAAGATCTGGGAATATATATGGATTCTAAGCTTTCATTTACCATTCATATTGATAACATTTGTAAAAAAGCATCTTCTATGCTTGGATTTATTAAACGCTGGGCCAAAGAATTCAATAGCATGATTACGACTACAACGTTGTATTATGCAATAGTGCGTCCTCACTTGGAGTACGCAAGTCAAGTTTGGTCTCCAAGTTACAATGTGCATGTTGATAGAATAGAGAGAATCCAAAAATGCTTTGTTCGGTTTGCCCTAAGGGGCTTAAGTGGATTTGACATTTTTAACCTTCCTCCTTACGAGGATCGCTTAAAACTTTTAAAAATGCAATCATTGAGTGAGCGAAGGAAGTCTGCAGATATCGTTTATTTGCACCAACTCATCACCGGTGTATTCGATTCTCCAGAACTTCTTTCTCTTATAAATTTTAACTCTAATCGTAGAAGCAGTAGAAATGCTAACAATTTAATTTACTTACCATTTAGTAGAACAAATTATATGTTAACTGCTCCATTAAACCGTATGAGTAAATTAGTTAACAATTGTAGCTTTTTTGAAGTTAACTTGTCGAAAGGTCAACTCAAGAGTAGATTAAAAACTATTGTGTAATTGCATGGTTATGTTTTTGCATGGTTAGTCGTGATGTCTTGTGTTGTCCTTGAGCCCAACCATATTTTGGTGGGTAAATTTTTCTCACATTAACTTATTTTGAGCCACTAATATCAATATCGTTGAAATTTTCAAAGATTTTTGTGTTGTGACTTTGAATGCGTTAATGCTGAGAATGTGCGAAAAAGCTGTAGTAGCTAAACTCTATTGTTATTGTAGGTTAGAAAATGCAAATATTGCCTACGACCAAAAGCATCCTTTAATTTTAAGCAAAGATAGTCATCTTACGGAACTTATAGTTAAGGACTACCATCACAAGTATTTACATGCAGGTTGCCGTCAGCTTCAATATCTTCTTGGTCTCAAGTACTGGATACCATCCGTCATTTACGTCATAAAGAGATGTGTATACAAATGCACAACATGCATGCGATTTCGTGGCAAACCATTTGAACAACAAATGAGCAATCTACCTCAACATCGACTAGAGACAGTATCAGCATTTGTTAACACAGGAATCGATTTTGCGGGTCCGTTACAAATCCGGTCTTGGAAGGGGCGTGGAAGCAAACTTTATAAATGCTGGATATCGATCTTCGTTTGTCTTACAACAAAGGCTATACACTTGGAGCTAGTGACAGAGCTATCTACGGCAGCATTTCTAGCAACGTTGCGAAGATTTATAGCTAGAAGAGGCAAGCCAGCTCACATCTTCTCGGACAATGGCACGAATTTTGTTGGTTGCAATCAAAAACTGAGAGAACTATTACAATTTATGCAAAGATCAGAAACACAGGACAATATCACTAGAGAAATGTCACAACAACATATTCAATGGCATTTTTCACCGCCAGTTGGCCCACACTTTGGTGGATTGTGGGAGGCAGGAGTAAAGTCTACAAAGTTTCATCTAAATCGTGTTTTGGGTGATGCTTTAGCAACATTTGAAGAAATGCACACAGTTCTTTGTCAAATAGAAGGTTGTCTTAACTCTCGACCACTTTGTGCTAAATTTGATGGTGATCCGGATCCACTCACTCCAGCACATTTCCTGATTTTTCGACCAATGTCATCAATTCCAGATGAAGGCAACTTGTCATCAAAAATCAACCACTTAAACCGATGGCAATACTTGCAACGACTTGTCAGTCAATTTTGGAAACGATGGTCAACTGAGTACTTAACACAATTGCAAAAACGTCCTAAATGGAATAAAAAACTACAAAATCTAGAATGCAATGATCTTGTTATCATCAAAGAAGACAACTTACCACCTACACAATGGTCAATTGGAAAAATTATCGACACACATTCAGGTGCTGATGGTTTGGTAAGAGTAGTCACTGTCAAAACCGCTAAGGGTTGCTACAAACGTCCCATTATTAAACTTTGTCCATTGTTTGTTGACATTTGAAAGCGGAAGCATTCAACGGGGGGCAGAATGTTGAAGTTTGCACACTAAAACATACATCTTTAACAAGGTTGTAACCTTGTCAGTTTTGTTGTTTGAGTTGCATCCCTGATCAAAGCATATCTTTGTATCCCTGATTTATAAAACATAAGTTGTATCCCTTAAAAATACAGAAAATTATTCTGGTACATTTTGTTAAGCTTGATATACTAAAAAATTTATAATTGATACAGTCCACCTTGAAATAAAATAAAAAGAACAATAAAATATACAATACATATTTTATTTAATTGGAAACAGTTAATGTTAATGTTAATGTTAATGTTAATGTTAATGTTAATGTTAATGTTAATGTTAATGTTGATGTTAATTTTAATGTTAATGTTAATGTTATGTCAATATTAATATTATGTTGTTATGTTAATATTATGTTATGTTATGTTAATGTCAATATTAATGTTAATGTTAATGTTAATGTTAATGTTAATGTTAATGTTAATGTTAATGTTAATGTTAATGTTAATGTTAATGTTAATGTTAATGTTAATGTTAATGTTAATGTTAATGTTAATGTTAATGTTAATGTTAATGTTAATGTTAATGTTAATGTTAATGTTAATGTTAATGTTAATGTTAATGTTAATGTTAATGTTAATGTTAATGTTAATGTTAATGTTAATGTTAATGTTATGTCAATATTAATATTATGTTAATGTTATGTTAATATTATGTTATGTTATGTTAATGTCAATATTAATGTTAATGTTAATGTTAATGTTAGTGTTAATGTTAATGTTAATGTTAATGTTAATGTTAATGTTAATTTTAATGTTAATGTTAATGGTAATGTTAATGTTAATGTTAATGTTAATGTTAATGTTAATGGTAATGTTAATGCTAATGTTTATGTTAATGTTAATGTTTATATTAATGTTAATGTTAATAGTAATATTTAGTTCAATGTTAATGTTTTAGTTCTATGCAGCGCTGGTTGTTATTGTTGTATTTTCAATGAGTTTAAAGTTGCCTCCGCAGAGTCATGGCCCCAAAACGTTTTTTTCGACCGTTTTAAAATATCATGGTTTTTTTTGGGTCCGTGAATCCCCATATCTGCTCCACTGGCCTAAGCAATATGATGTTTGCTGATGACAAACTGGAACTTCTCATGAAATTTTTGAGCTGAATATACATTTATGGTGATTTGAATGAAGGATCTTAGCTAAATTAGAATCTTTAATATTTTAATTTTTAATTGTGAACAACATCAAAACAATCAAAAGGAGTCACTTGCATTTGATAAGAACTGTTTCTTTTTTGAACAATAATTCAAACACATACACTTCAACTTTATTTCTTATGTTGATTAAAACGCCCAAAAGCATATTTTTTTTGTCTAAATATGAAAATGAGCTAAAATGAAAAAGGATGTTTTTATGTGATGCCTTCAAAAATTATGACCAGTTAGTGGACCACCCACAATAACCCACAACCCATTCATACAATCTTCAAACAAGCGACTTTCAAGCCGCATTCAATTAGAATGAACAGTTCGGAAAATAACAAAAGCACCTCTGAGCTATTTTCAGTTTATCTAGGGCCATTAAATGCACTATCAGCTACGTTCATTTATGGCCAACTTCTTTGTTGGCCAATTCTCTGTAGCCAGGCAGAAAGAACAATAAAAGTCTTTTGCTTACACGATTGCAAACTGAAAACTTGCTTGTTGTCGGTACTATTCTTGAAGAAGAATAACAGGAAGAATGTGTACAGATGTGGTGGGTTCAGTTAGTTGTTTTTGTTGATTTAGCATTTTTTATCTTTGCCAAGAACATTTGTATCCTTACAAGAATGAGCAAAGCTGGCTGGTCATTCGAGGAGATTTTGTTTTTTTTTACTTCACTCAAATCCCACACTTGCAAGAACTTAAAATCTTAAAACCGCAAAAAATTTAAAAGGAATTGTGTGTAAAGGAATTTGTTTTGTTTACACGAGAAGGCTGAGTGAACACAAGTTTTATTGTTTCTACCCTTGAGAAATTCAGTATCTACACAATACTTCTATGAACAATCCTTTGAGACTTTGAAAATAAGGCTATTCTGTTGATTTAAGGCTATTCTGTTAAAGAAGAAAAACAAAAACATTTGGCGTTCAGTGTCGGTCCTTCAGCTATGAGTAGCTATAATGTAATGACGAAGTTAATTTAGGTTGCACTTTAGCTTTCATGAATCCCTTTTTTATATTTTTGATACGTTTATGTATGTATGGCAAAAATACAAAAACTACTTTTTTGGTTCATAATATTCTCTGTTATAATGTTATCCAAGATTTTTCGTTTATCTACTCGAGTATCATTGAAAGGTATCAATACGTGCATTTTCATAACGTGAGATACGTTAGTTTCAATCAGATAGTTTTCACTTTCAAGAGCATATCGTAATTTGTTAAGCTCAAAATTTCTTCATCTCTGTACCTTTCGAGTGGATGACGGCCCATAATCTACAGTATAAAATTGAAAGTGTGGCTGCAGCGTTAAAGGAATCAAAGTATTTGCTCTATTGTTTTAAAGCTTAATTGAATCCACAAGACTCTTAAGATTTTAAGATCAATAAATATTGACTTGGTTGTAATTTTAAAGCATTATGCAATAGTGTTATTTGTAATTTTTTTTTTTATATAATTCCACAGTTGGTTTTTTTTTATTGAACCTTAACCCTTTGACGACCATTTAGAACACCGGTGACCCTTTTACTTTCGAAATTTTCCTGGAAAAACTATGCAAACGATTTTTTTTAACAAGGTATCATTCAACAGGGAATGAATGTGGCTTCCAGAAAGTACTTAATTTTCAAGGTTAGATTCATCCCTTTGCCTACCAGACCACCCCAAAGTCGAAAAATCTTTATCTTCTCTCCCCCTTCTTCTTGCTGCAATATTTTGGGGGTAGGAGGAGCTATAGGTACAAAATTTTTGGGGAAGTTGCGGGCAACCTTCCACTTTTTAACAAAAAATAGCAAAAAAAGGTAGTCCACTTGGGCTATCCACGCGGTGGGTGACATAACGTCCACCGACATAAGGTCCATGGACATTATGTCCGTTTCAAACAGATGTTCATGGACCTTATGTCTGTTTCGAAACAGACATAATGTCCAAAGCAAAACGGACAGATGGTCCATGGACCATGGATGTCTGTTCGAAACGGACGTAATGTCCGAATGCGATATACAAAAAAACTATTGATTTTGAGACTTGGGGAAAGTACAAATTAAATTCGAACGATGGCGACATGCTGGCCCGGGTTCGTTGCGACCGGCCGCTCCTGCGTTTGTTGCGCCTGAGCACCATGACGCGCCGCGACATGTTGGGACAATACACCCAAAAATTTGGGCTTTTATTCATAATGAAAAAACGCCCAAAAAACGGATGAACAATCTCTCAAAACTGCGATTATCGCCCAAAAGTGAAATGAACAATGAAAAATCGCCCAAAACGAAACAAGCCCAAAAATTTTTGGAAAAATTACCCAAAAACAAAAACGAAAATTCACAAAAAAAACTGAAAAATCGAATAAAAACATTTCGTACGAGGGAAAAATACTGATTCTTTTTCAAAACAACAAGTTTCTTTGGTTATCAAAAAATTTCAAAAAGAAAAAATGATGGCGGAGGTGGTGGGGGGCAGGGCGGGGGACGGGTCGCGCGTGCGATCCGTCGCACTACGCGTAATCCGCCGCGCCGCGATACGCGCGATCCGCCGCGTCGCGATGCGGGGCGCGGTACTAAATATTTCCTTTGACTTGACCAAGCAAACTCAAGCAAATGATGCAAATACAAAAGAAAAACAAAAGAAGAACCGCTGCTTTTACTTTGAATACCGTTATTTTTAAGAACTTATTGACGTTTCTTATTTAATATTGAAAACGAAAGGTTACCTAAAAAAAACGAAAAATCACCAAAAAACGAAAAGAGAAATTTCGCCCAACATATTTGCCCAAAAATTTACGTTGGGCGATTGCTCATTGATGACCGAACAGAACAGTCATAGTGTCTATCCCGAAAAAGACATAAGGTCCATGGACATTATGTCCGTTTCAAAAGAGACATAAAGTCCACGGACATTATGACCGTTTAGAGTGGACATAATGTCCATGGACCTTATGTCCGTGGACGTTATGTCATCCCACCATCCACGCGACCACCAAATCTGACGGGACCTATATGTCCCAATGGTCGTCAACTTTAAAATCTAAGACATATTTAATTTTGTTGAAAAGTTGATTTATTTGAAATAAAAATAAATTTGTTTGCATTTTTGATCAATGCATTGAATTTTCATTTTCTTATGATGAAATTTGAAGTTATTTCGATCATTGGCGAAGCAAAATGGTTTTTTGCAAAAGGCACAAATAGTAATTATTCGATGGCCTTTGTGTTGTTTCGAGCAGAAAATACATCCTTACGTCCCGTTTCACTTTTGCAGAATTATCGGACAGGAAAGTGATATCCGCAAGTTTAAATCTCTTAGGTACCTGTCTTACAACAATACAACAACGGTTGGTGACCGTATTGATCATTTGATTAGCCAGTTGCCCGCGGACTTCCAATGCAGATATAGAAAATGAATCATTATTCGAAGTAGAAATTTTGTTGTAACCACAGTGCACAGCGGCGGATTTATATACGGGTTGATAAGGCTTTAGCCGACATCCCCCTTGAAGAATTTTTTGTGTGGGAAAAAAATGGAAAAAAGCGCTAAAAGTCGTTTCAACCTCCCCCTTGGACTATAAAACTGTAAGCTCTGTCCTTGCCCCCTCTGGTGAATCCTAGATCCGTCACTGATTGTGCACACTCAAATTAAAGCGATCGCAGAAAAGTCGCAAGTAGAATTTGGTCTTTGATTTGCGATCGTGTTCGTAGTAATACTGATATAAAAACACAAAATCAAAAGTGTAATTTTCTTTCTAATGGTGGTACTTTGGCCACTCTACGACTATTGGTCCAAAAGATATTTCCAAAATAGGTCACATTGTTACGGAGTTTTGTTTTTCATCAAATGAAAGATCCGATTTTTTGGAAAATTTAACCTATTTTGTGATATTTTGAATAGTCGTTAAGAGGTCAAAGTACCACAATTGGAATGGTTATTTTTTAACCTTTCATTGGATATCCAACATTACGTCGTAGCAAATATCGAAGGCCAGATATTATGATAGAATTTTTGGGGTTTTTTAACCATCTTTTTATATATTTTGGGAATATCTCCTAAACCAATAGTCATAAAGAGGTCAAAGTACCATCATTGCAAAGGTTATTTTTAAACTTTCATTGGTTAACTTTCAAAACCGATTAAAAACAACTAGTTCTCATGAAGTAAATCAAAATTCAACTTCATGAACTTTTCGTTCGCATACTGTCCACGTGAGAAAATAGTGGTATCATTTTTACCGTTGATGACCATTGGGACATATAGGTCCCATGATTTTTCACACTTTTGCAGGAAAAAAAATTTGTTTTTTGCGACACTTTTGTTTAGTAACTTGGAGTCACTTAACACGAATCCTATGTCGGATTAACGAATTTTCCAGCGATTCAGGAGCGGTCGTCAAAGGGTTAAAGGGTTTTATTATTTCATATAAGTAGTTCATAAAAAAATGTAAATACAATGTTTAGAAATAATAAAAACGCATTTTAATTGTTTTTCAAAGTATTCTTCAAGATGATAAAAACACTCTTGCATTCGTTTGAACCAATTTTTAAAGTTGAAACCTTCGAAATCAGGTTTTTGTAGGTCTCAACGGCCTGTTTGGGTGTAGAAAAATGCACGCCACGCATTTTTTTTTTCTTAATGTGAGGGCACAAGAAGATTGGGTGCCAAGTCAAGCTGTAAGGCAGATGATCCATCCATTCCACTTTTTTAATGTTGAAAAACTCTTTGGTTTGAGCTGATGCGTGGGAACTCGCATTCTCGTGATGGAGAACGACCTTCCTTCGGAGTTTGGTTTTCCTCAAATTTCCGAAGACTTCCGGCAAACAAATGTTTGTGTACCATTGTGACGACTAAAATATCGCTGGCGATTTTTTAGCCGCACAACGGCCAAGGTGCGAGAAAGACACCAGGTGAACACCGCCAGTTGATATTTATGCTTCACTTTATTTTTTTACACACACACACATAAACACTGAACTAATATAATGAATAAAAACACATGAACATACAAAATAACACCCATGCACTTTTATATAAGAAAAGAGAGAGAGAAAGGGGAAATCATGTAAACAAAAGTTGAAAACATGAAAAACGTGCGCAAACACATGCGCAAAGCTGGCGTGATCTTGCTCAGAGGCAAGTAGCGGATCACATAAGAAAATAATAGAAGGCAAATTGCTGGGCAAAATGTGGAAACAAATGCTGATGAAAGACAACAACAAGGCTGCACCGTACGGGACCTCGGTTACGGGAAAATCAGCCCAGAACTTTCGATTGCGGTACCTTGTTTGTCACAAACAACAAGAAGACGATGGTATAAATAGGCCGCAATCGAAGAGCAGAGGACAGAATGTGTTATACATTAAAAGTGTGCAGAGTGCAAGTGATCGAGATTATATAAACAGTGAAGCGAGTGCTATTGGAAACAAAAAAAATAAAACAGTGAAGCGGGTGCAATTGAAGAGAGTGCAATTGGACCGAAAAGCGTTTGAGTAAAATACGCCGACCGAAGAAAAGACTGGAAAGTGGCAAAAACAGAGGTGGTGAGAAATTGTGAGAAGTGAAATATTTTTTTATTAAGAGCAGAGTCGTTGGCTTGTAGGCCCACCTGCAAAGACAATAGATAGACATTTCGGTGGCTTGTAGGCCCACTTGTCTATCCAACGGAGAAAGCAGAGTCGTTGGCTTGTAGGCCCACCTGCAAACGTAATAGATAAACATTTCGGTGGCTTGTAGGCCCACTTGTTTATCCAACGGCAAGAGCAGCGTCGGTGGCTTGTAGGCCCCCCTGCAGTAGCAGTAGACAGAGTCGGTGGCTTGTAGGCCCACCTGTCTTCACCTTTTTGTTAGCAGCGTCCGTGGCTTGTATGCCCGCCTGCTCAAACCAGAACATTGTCCGTGGATTGTAAGCCCGCGTGTTCGCTTTTTTTCATCGAGTAACAGTGCTGCGGCTTGTAGGCCCGCCTGTTAAGCCGAGACGCAGACGTGAAGACCTGGAGGAATAAGGCCCATTAAATTCAACGATACAAAAATATAAATTCAGATATTTTACCGTGTAGTAAAGATAAAGGCCAAACATTTAATAAAGATCAATTGTTAAATAAAACCAAAGTGTAATTTCTTGTAAGAACCCTGGAAACCCGCTGAGCTTACCCCAGCAAACAAAAGAACCAGCGGAGGTTCGTTACAAGTGGCGCCCGAGCAGGGACTATTGTTCACAGGAATAGACACGGAAAACGACAGGAAAACCAACTAACGAAAGAATCATGGTACGAACAGCCTGGATACACGCACTGCGAAGAGACGACTTGTTGGCCTACTCGAGAGAGTTTAACTTCAGCGGCGAAGGTACGGTTGAAGAACTCAGGAAAAGATTTGCTGCGTTTGCGCAAGAGCCAGACCAAAAACCGGAGGTGCAACAACGCCTCATCGAACTGGAAGCAAAGCATGCAAGATGTCCTTCCCCTGGTCAGCTTGTCGTTCCTCAACCAATACCGATGCCCAGCGTAGAACCAACAGGATCGGCGTATACCCATATAGCTATGCCGACGTATAACGGAGTAATGCCCGAAGTACAACCACAGGTGGCGCAGTACAACCACAATCCGTACGCTACTGTGATTGACCAAGTGAGAAAGTGGTCTGTGAAGTACGACGGTGGCCGAGACCCACTTGCGTTCATTGAGCGTGTAGAAGAACTGGCGGAAGTGTATGGCCTCGGAATAGACCATCTTCCCCGAACGATGCCCGAACTATTAAGAGACCGAGCTTTGAAGTGGTTTCGAAATAATAATCGGATGTGGCGCGAATGGAGAAGCTTTAAGGAAGACTTCTTGCATTTCTTTCTACCCGGGAGATATTTCGAAAGATTGGACGACGACATAAGGCAGAGGCATCAGCACCCTGGCGAATCTTTTAAGGATTACGTCCTGGCGCTACAGAGCTTGATGCGACATTCAAGTTACAGCGAACAGCAAAAACTCGAAAGAACATTCAGGAACAGTCGGCAAGAGTACCAGCTCTATATAAAAAGGAAAGATTTTGTTAGTCTGGAAGAGCTCATGGCGTTGGCCGAAGACTTCGAATGCATACATGCAGACGCGGCACCCATTCGAGCACCGGTTCAAAGACCCAGAGAGGAACGTCATCGCATGGTTACTCAAGCTCCGGAGGCACCCATCAATCCACGAACAGCGTGCAGACGATGTGGCAAAGATGGCCACATGCGCCACGAATGCCGGAATCCCTGGGTAATATTCTGTTGGGAGTGTGGGAAACGAGGTGTAAAAGCGATGGAATGTTGTCGTCGGCAGTCGGGAAACGGACGGAACACCCGATAGACGCGAGGCCTATCGGGGATAGCACACACGGTCCCTCGCATTCCGTAGAAAGCCTACAACACGACGCAGCCCATATTTTTGCATTTGTTACCCTCGGAAAGGAAGTTCGAGAGGCCACTATTGATACAGGAGCCACCAGGAGTTTTGTGAGTCAGCAGTTAGCTGAAATATTAGCCAACACAGGAGAGAAGAGAAAGGAAGACATCATCGTACGAATGGCCGACAACTCTGTGCGATCCGTAAGCGAATCATTGGTCATAGACGTGAGAATGGGAAATGATGCTTGCCGGATCCCGTTACTTGTGCTACCCGACATAGTGGACGATGTAATTTTGGGAATGGACTTTCTCATAAGAATCCAGGCGACGCTTACATGCGGCGGCCACGCCATAACGTTAAAAAGTAGCGAGGTGACAACGAGTGCTAACGTTTCCCCACTATGCACAGTAGTGCGAGAAGAGACAGTGACGGAGAAGGAGATGATAGATAATTTCTTAAAGGCGGAATTATCGGAGTTTGAGAAACTGGAGGGTCTATCCAATATTACGACACACAAAATAATTATGCAGGATGATAGACCGATAAAGCAGAGGTACTTCCCGAAAAACCCGGCAATGCAAGCGATCATTAATGAGGAGATCGACGATTTAATTGAAAAAGGGTGTATTGAGCCCTCACATAGCCCCCACAGTGCCCCAATAGTGCTTGTGAAAAAGAAGACAGGAAAATGGCGGCTCTGCGTAGATTATCGGCAATTGAATGCGAAATCCATACCAGACGCCTACCCAATACCACGAATTCATCATATTTTGGACCGTCTGCGTGACGCAAAATATATAAGCAGTTTAGATTTGAAAAATGGTTATTGGCAAATTCCTATGGACGAAAATAGTAAGCAATTCACAGCATTCACGGTACCACGTCGAGGTCTTTTCCAATGGAGAGTAATGCCGTTTGGATTACATTCAGCTCCAGCGACGTTTCAGAGAGCATTAGATCAAGTGATTGGTCCTGAGATGGAACCACATGCCTTTGCGTATTTAGACGACATAATTGTCACAGGGAATTCATTCCAACAGCACATGACTAACCTGAAAGAGGTGTTCCGTAGACTCCGGGCGGCTAACCTTAAGATAAATGTTGAAAAGTGTGAATTCTTCCAAGAAGAGATAAAATACTTAGGCCATGTCGTAAGCAACCAGGGGATACATACAGATCCCGAGAAAATATCTGCGATCAAACTTTTACAGCGACCCACAAACACGAAGGAGCTACGACGAGTTTTAGGAATAGCATCATGGTATCGACGTTTCGTCCCGGAGTTCTCAAAGATTGTCCACCCACTAACAACGCTTCTGGGAAAAGGAAAGCATTGGAAATGGAGTGAGAGTCAGGAAGAGGCATTCGAAACTCTTAAGGCCAAGTTAACTGAGGCACCAATCTTAGCGTGTCCGAACTTCAATGAAAAGTTCACGCTACAAACCGACGCCAGTGACTACGGCCTTGGAGCAGTCTTAACACAAGGTCAGGGAGACGAGGAGAGAGTAATTGCTTACGCAAGTCGACACCTCAATAAGGCGGAGTGTAACTACTCTCCTACCGAGAAAGAATGCCTAGCGATAGTTTGGGCAATCCGGAAAATGCGACCATATCTCGAAGGGTATAGGTTTACAGTGGTCACAGACCATTTGTCACTAAAATGGCTGAACTCAATAGAGAGTCCATCTGGTCGCATCGCGAGGTGGGCATTGGAGCTTCAACAACACACATTTGACATACAATACCGCAGAGGAAAACTCAACGTAGTAGCTGACGCGTTGTCCCGACAGCCTCAAGAGATGCTGCGTAAATCAACCATGGAAGAGGCACAAGAAAATACGTGCAACTGGTTGCGTAAAAAGATGCAAGAGGTCTTGGAGAACCCAGAGAAGTTCCCAGACTACGTTATGGAAGAGGGGCAGATGTACAGACACATCGCAAGCCAAGCGAACGACGAAGATTGCGTTCCTTGGAAACTTTGTGTGCCCAGTTATTCGAGAGACAGGGTTCTGAAAGAGAACCATGATAGCCCGTGCGCCGGCCACTTAGGAATACGGAAAACAATTGCAAGAATAGCCAATAAATACTATTGGCCAGGCATGTTCCGCGATATTGGCCGTTATGTTCGTCGTTGCGAATCATGCCAGCGCTACAAGCCAAGCCAACAAAGTCCCGCTGGTAAGATGCTTACCCAAATTGCGGAAGAGCCTTGGTCAATTGTATGCGCTGATTTCGTTGGACCCCTCCCTAGGTCCAAACATGGAAACACAATGCTCCTGGTATTTTTCGACAAATTCTCGAAATGGACTGAAGTGATGCCGCTGCGCAAGGAGACCAGCGATCACCTCCAACGCGCATTTCGAGAGCGCATCCTAGCGCGATTTGGCGTCCCAAAGGTCCTCGTCACGGATAACGGCGCCCAATTCACGAGTCGATCATTTAAAAAGTTCTTAAACGAACTAGGAGTGAAACACCAATTCACTGCCCCATATACACCCCAGGAGAACCCAACAGAGCGCGCAAATCGGACTATCAAGACGATGATAGCACAGTTCACAGGTGAGCAACAACGGGTCTGGGACGAACTGCTTCCAGAAATCTCACTAGCCATGAACACCAGTGTCTCCGAAACTACCGGATATAGCCCAGCCTTTCTGATTCAAGGACGTGAACCAAGGCTGCCAAAAACCCTGTATGACGAGCAAACATTTGGCACAGGAGAAGAACCACAGACAGCCCCAGAAAGAGAAATAAAAATGAAAGAGATTTTCGAGATTGTGCAGCGCAACCTAGAAAGAGCTGCCCAGGACCAAGCTCGGCACTACAATCTACGAAGACGAAACTGGACCCCAAAAATCGGAGAAATGGTCCTTATCAAACAGCATCACTTATCGAAGGCGATAGATAGTTTTGCAGCAAAGCTGGCTCCGAAGTTCGATGGCCCATATAAAATCATCGATTTTATATCCCCAGTGATAGTACGCGTTAAGCGCGAAAGAGAAACCCGAACGAGGACAGCCCATATCAGTCAGCTGAAACTATTTCAGTCTGACCAAGAATCGTAGCTAACATCCGCTGCCGCGCAGCACCACCTGCGTCAACAACTGGAAGCGCAGCACCATCTGCGTCAACAACTGGCAGCGCAGAACCACCTGCGTCAACAACTGGCAGCGCAGCACCACCTGCGTCAACAACTGGAAGCGCAGCACCATCTGCGTCAACAACTGGCAGCGCAGAACCACCTGCGTCAACAACTGGCATCGCAGCGACACCTGCGTCAACAACTGAGATCGCAGCGACACCTGCGTCAACAACTGGCATCGCAGCGACACCTGCGTCAACAACTGAGATCGCAGCGACACCTGCGTCAACAACTGGCATCGCAGCGACACCTGCGTCAACAACTGAGATCGCAGCGACACCTGCGTCAATAACTGGCATCGCAGCGACACCTGCGTCAACAACTGAGATCGCAGCGACACCTGCGTCAACAACTGGTATCGCAGCGACACCTGCGTCAACAACTGAGATCGCAGCGACACCTGCGTCAACAACTGGTATCGCAGCGACACCTGCGTCAACAACTGGTATCGCAGCGACACCTGCGTCAACAACTGGCATCGCAGCGACACCTGCGTCAACAACTGGCATCGCAGCGACACCTGCGTCAACAACTGAGATCGCAGCGACACCTGCGTCAATAACTGGCATCGCAGCGACACCTGCGTCAACAACTGAGATCGCAGCGACACCTGCGTCAACAACTGGTATCGCAGCGACACCTGCGTCAACAACTGAGATCGCAGCGACACCTGCGTCAACAACTGGTATCGCAGCGACACCTGCGTCAACAACTGGCATCGCAGCGACACCTGCGTCAACAACTGAGATCGCAGCGACACCTGCGTCAACAACCGCAGTGTTAACACAGCCTATCGCATGGTATCGGCCGCGCACGCAATTGCATACACTACCGCACACGACTGCACACGCTGCCGCGCACGACTGCATTTGCTGCCGCGCACACAACTGCATACGATGCCGCGCACGCAACTGCATACGCTGTCGCGCACACAACTGCATACGCTGTCGCGCACACAACTGCATACGCTGACGCGCACACAACTGCATACGCTGTCGCGCACACAACTGCATACGCTGACGCGCACACAATTGCATACGCTGCCGCGCACACAACTGCATACGCTGACGCGCACGCAATTGCATACGCTGCCGCGCACACAATTGCATACGCTGCCGCGCACACAACTGCATACGCTGCCGCGTAGGCGCGTACGCTACCACGCACGAAGCCACACCACTGCGTGCAAGGCTGCACATCTGCAGCTGCAGTATATACTTCAAAAAAGTAAGTTTCTTACCTGAATAAAACAACCTGGAAAACACAAGACAGCGCCCGCTGCGCAGTCACATTTACGACCATGAGCAACGCCGCTGCGCAGCCAGGCCAAAGAATAAGTGGGCAGCACACGCTGCGCCGCCACGCCGCGAACCTAGACGGACGGACCGCGAAAATAAGAAAAAAAAAAAAAACTAGACGAGCGCCAGCACAGCGCTCACAATACAACGCCTTGTATTTTATTAAACAAAAAGGAAAACAAAACTTACAGATTGTATGAATAAAACAACTCCGTAGCTTTGATGGCTCTTGCGGGGCCTCTGGTTCCTCGAGAGTCGGCGCCAGGTCCAGAATAATTGAAGATATTGACCTAAAGTAGAAAATATCGTTGTTTAAATGATAAAGATTTAAAGAATAATAAATACTTACATGATGGTACCACGAACAGAAGGGACTGCAAACAGCACCATGTCCAAGCGAGTTGGAAAAACGAAAAGTAGCACAACCTACACAATATCATATAATTTAAATGATAAATATTTTATAAATAATAAACAAATTTACAAATAATAAATAAATACTTACATGTTGATGTGCTGGTCCATGAGCTTCGAAATAAAATGGCGAAACAGCAAAATAAATAAACAATGAATTAAACGTCAGAGCCCAGTGCTACCAAGTCCGCCCGAAGAAAAGGGGCCAACACACAAGGTACAACCTAAGGAATTATGTCGAAATAGGTATGTTCATTTTTGATTATGGTAAACATGAAAGATAAGAGGGAAAAGAGTAGAAGATAAGGAAATAAAGACTAAAGGATACGAGAATGGTCACAACTTACAGGTGACAGGTTACCATGAGATCATTGATCGGTGATCATGCGTGCAAATGGAAAATCTTTGGGAAACTAAATATATAAACTTGGGAAAAAAAAAATGGACATACAGACATGTACAATCAATTGAGTAGATAAAGGATAAAGATCGGAAGGAGAGGGGAGGTGCGGATTCGATGCCTGCCCGAAGTAGGAGGGGAGTGTGACGACTAAAATATCGCTGGCGATTTTTTAGCCGCACAACGGCCAAGGTGCGAGAAAGACACCAGGTGAACACCGCCAGTTGATATTTATGCTTCACTTTATTTTTTTACACACACACACATAAACACTGAACTAATATAATGAATAAAAACACATGAACATACAAAATAACACCCATGCACTTTTATATAAGAAAAGAGAGAGAGAAAGGGGAAATCATGTAAACAAAAGTTGAAAACATGAAAAACGTGCGCAAACACATGCGCAAAGCTGGCGTGATCTTGCTCAGAGGCAAGTAGCGGATCACATAAGAAAATAATAGAAGGCAAATTGCTGGGCAAAATGTGGAAACAAATGCTGATGAAAGACAACAACAAGGCTGCACCGTACGGGACCTCGGTTACGGGAAAATCAGCCCAGAACTTTCGATTGCGGTACCTTGTTTGTCACAAACAACAAGAAGACGATGGTATAAATAGGCCGCAATCGAAGAGCAGAGGACAGAATGTGTTATACATTAAAAGTGTGCAGAGTGCAAGTGATCGAGATTATATAAACAGTGAAGCGAGTGCTATTGGAAACAAAAAAAATAAAACAGTGAAGCGGGTGCAATTGAAGAGAGTGCAATTGGACCGAAAAGCGTTTGAGTAAAATACGCCGACCGAAGAAAAGACTGGAAAGTGGCAAAAACAGAGGTGGTGAGAAATTGTGAGAAGTGAAATATTTTTTTATTAAGAGCAGAGTCGTTGGCTTGTAGGCCCACCTGCAAAGACAATAGATAGACATTTCGGTGGCTTGTAGGCCCACTTGTCTATCCAACGGAGAAAGCAGAGTCGTTGGCTTGTAGGCCCACCTGCAAACGTAATAGATAAACATTTCGGTGGCTTGTAGGCCCACTTGTTTATCCAACGGCAAGAGCAGCGTCGGTGGCTTGTAGGCCCCCCTGCAGTAGCAGTAGACAGAGTCGGTGGCTTGTAGGCCCACCTGTCTTCACCTTTTTGTTAGCAGCGTCCGTGGCTTGTATGCCCGCCTGCTCAAACCAGAACATTGTCCGTGGATTGTAAGCCCGCGTGTTCGCTTTTTTTCATCGAGTAACAGTGCTGCGGCTTGTAGGCCCGCCTGTTAAGCCGAGACGCAGACGTGAAGACCTGGAGGAATAAGGCCCATTAAATTCAACGATACAAAAATATAAATTCAGATATTTTACCGTGTAGTAAAGATAAAGGCCAAACATTTAATAAAGATCAATTGTTAAATAAAACCAAAGTGTAATTTCTTGTAAGAACCCTGGAAACCCGCTGAGCTTACCCCAGCAAACAAAAGAACCAGCGGAGGTTCGTTACAAGTGGCGCCCGAGCAGGGACTATTGTTCACAGGAATAGACACGGAAAACGACAGGAAAACCAACTAACGAAAGAATCATGGTACGAACAGCCTGGATACACGCACTGCGAAGAGACGACTTGTTGGCCTACTCGAGAGAGTTTAACTTCAGCGGCGAAGGTACGGTTGAAGAACTCAGGAAAAGATTTGCTGCGTTTGCGCAAGAGCCAGACCAAAAACCGGAGGTGCAACAACGCCTCATCGAACTGGAAGCAAAGCATGCAAGATGTCCTTCCCCTGGTCAGCTTGTCGTTCCTCAACCAATACCGATGCCCAGCGTAGAACCAACAGGATCGGCGTATACCCATATAGCTATGCCGACGTATAACGGAGTAATGCCCGAAGTACAACCACAGGTGGCGCAGTACAACCACAATCCGTACGCTACTGTGATTGACCAAGTGAGAAAGTGGTCTGTGAAGTACGACGGTGGCCGAGACCCACTTGCGTTCATTGAGCGTGTAGAAGAACTGGCGGAAGTGTATGGCCTCGGAATAGACCATCTTCCCCGAACGATGCCCGAACTATTAAGAGACCGAGCTTTGAAGTGGTTTCGAAATAATAATCGGATGTGGCGCGAATGGAGAAGCTTTAAGGAAGACTTCTTGCATTTCTTTCTACCCGGGAGATATTTCGAAAGATTGGACGACGACATAAGGCAGAGGCATCAGCACCCTGGCGAATCTTTTAAGGATTACGTCCTGGCGCTACAGAGCTTGATGCGACATTCAAGTTACAGCGAACAGCAAAAACTCGAAAGAACATTCAGGAACAGTCGGCAAGAGTACCAGCTCTATATAAAAAGGAAAGATTTTGTTAGTCTGGAAGAGCTCATGGCGTTGGCCGAAGACTTCGAATGCATACATGCAGACGCGGCACCCATTCGAGCACCGGTTCAAAGACCCAGAGAGGAACGTCATCGCATGGTTACTCAAGCTCCGGAGGCACCCATCAATCCACGAACAGCGTGCAGACGATGTGGCAAAGATGGCCACATGCGCCACGAATGCCGGAATCCCTGGGTAATATTCTGTTGGGAGTGTGGGAAACGAGGTGTAAAAGCGATGGAATGTTGTCGTCGGCAGTCGGGAAACGGACGGAACACCCGATAGACGCGAGGCCTATCGGGGATAGCACACACGGTCCCTCGCATTCCGTAGAAAGCCTACAACACGACGCAGCCCATATTTTTGCATTTGTTACCCTCGGAAAGGAAGTTCGAGAGGCCACTATTGATACAGGAGCCACCAGGAGTTTTGTGAGTCAGCAGTTAGCTGAAATATTAGCCAACACAGGAGAGAAGAGAAAGGAAGACATCATCGTACGAATGGCCGACAACTCTGTGCGATCCGTAAGCGAATCATTGGTCATAGACGTGAGAATGGGAAATGATGCTTGCCGGATCCCGTTACTTGTGCTACCCGACATAGTGGACGATGTAATTTTGGGAATGGACTTTCTCATAAGAATCCAGGCGACGCTTACATGCGGCGGCCACGCCATAACGTTAAAAAGTAGCGAGGTGACAACGAGTGCTAACGTTTCCCCACTATGCACAGTAGTGCGAGAAGAGACAGTGACGGAGAAGGAGATGATAGATAATTTCTTAAAGGCGGAATTATCGGAGTTTGAGAAACTGGAGGGTCTATCCAATATTACGACACACAAAATAATTATGCAGGATGATAGACCGATAAAGCAGAGGTACTTCCCGAAAAACCCGGCAATGCAAGCGATCATTAATGAGGAGATCGACGATTTAATTGAAAAAGGGTGTATTGAGCCCTCACATAGCCCCCACAGTGCCCCAATAGTGCTTGTGAAAAAGAAGACAGGAAAATGGCGGCTCTGCGTAGATTATCGGCAATTGAATGCGAAATCCATACCAGACGCCTACCCAATACCACGAATTCATCATATTTTGGACCGTCTGCGTGACGCAAAATATATAAGCAGTTTAGATTTGAAAAATGGTTATTGGCAAATTCCTATGGACGAAAATAGTAAGCAATTCACAGCATTCACGGTACCACGTCGAGGTCTTTTCCAATGGAGAGTAATGCCGTTTGGATTACATTCAGCTCCAGCGACGTTTCAGAGAGCATTAGATCAAGTGATTGGTCCTGAGATGGAACCACATGCCTTTGCGTATTTAGACGACATAATTGTCACAGGGAATTCATTCCAACAGCACATGACTAACCTGAAAGAGGTGTTCCGTAGACTCCGGGCGGCTAACCTTAAGATAAATGTTGAAAAGTGTGAATTCTTCCAAGAAGAGATAAAATACTTAGGCCATGTCGTAAGCAACCAGGGGATACATACAGATCCCGAGAAAATATCTGCGATCAAACTTTTACAGCGACCCACAAACACGAAGGAGCTACGACGAGTTTTAGGAATAGCATCATGGTATCGACGTTTCGTCCCGGAGTTCTCAAAGATTGTCCACCCACTAACAACGCTTCTGGGAAAAGGAAAGCATTGGAAATGGAGTGAGAGTCAGGAAGAGGCATTCGAAACTCTTAAGGCCAAGTTAACTGAGGCACCAATCTTAGCGTGTCCGAACTTCAATGAAAAGTTCACGCTACAAACCGACGCCAGTGACTACGGCCTTGGAGCAGTCTTAACACAAGGTCAGGGAGACGAGGAGAGAGTAATTGCTTACGCAAGTCGACACCTCAATAAGGCGGAGTGTAACTACTCTCCTACCGAGAAAGAATGCCTAGCGATAGTTTGGGCAATCCGGAAAATGCGACCATATCTCGAAGGGTATAGGTTTACAGTGGTCACAGACCATTTGTCACTAAAATGGCTGAACTCAATAGAGAGTCCATCTGGTCGCATCGCGAGGTGGGCATTGGAGCTTCAACAACACACATTTGACATACAATACCGCAGAGGAAAACTCAACGTAGTAGCTGACGCGTTGTCCCGACAGCCTCAAGAGATGCTGCGTAAATCAACCATGGAAGAGGCACAAGAAAATACGTGCAACTGGTTGCGTAAAAAGATGCAAGAGGTCTTGGAGAACCCAGAGAAGTTCCCAGACTACGTTATGGAAGAGGGGCAGATGTACAGACACATCGCAAGCCAAGCGAACGACGAAGATTGCGTTCCTTGGAAACTTTGTGTGCCCAGTTATTCGAGAGACAGGGTTCTGAAAGAGAACCATGATAGCCCGTGCGCCGGCCACTTAGGAATACGGAAAACAATTGCAAGAATAGCCAATAAATACTATTGGCCAGGCATGTTCCGCGATATTGGCCGTTATGTTCGTCGTTGCGAATCATGCCAGCGCTACAAGCCAAGCCAACAAAGTCCCGCTGGTAAGATGCTTACCCAAATTGCGGAAGAGCCTTGGTCAATTGTATGCGCTGATTTCGTTGGACCCCTCCCTAGGTCCAAACATGGAAACACAATGCTCCTGGTATTTTTCGACAAATTCTCGAAATGGACTGAAGTGATGCCGCTGCGCAAGGAGACCAGCGATCACCTCCAACGCGCATTTCGAGAGCGCATCCTAGCGCGATTTGGCGTCCCAAAGGTCCTCGTCACGGATAACGGCGCCCAATTCACGAGTCGATCATTTAAAAAGTTCTTAAACGAACTAGGAGTGAAACACCAATTCACTGCCCCATATACACCCCAGGAGAACCCAACAGAGCGCGCAAATCGGACTATCAAGACGATGATAGCACAGTTCACAGGTGAGCAACAACGGGTCTGGGACGAACTGCTTCCAGAAATCTCACTAGCCATGAACACCAGTGTCTCCGAAACTACCGGATATAGCCCAGCCTTTCTGATTCAAGGACGTGAACCAAGGCTGCCAAAAACCCTGTATGACGAGCAAACATTTGGCACAGGAGAAGAACCACAGACAGCCCCAGAAAGAGAAATAAAAATGAAAGAGATTTTCGAGATTGTGCAGCGCAACCTAGAAAGAGCTGCCCAGGACCAAGCTCGGCACTACAATCTACGAAGACGAAACTGGACCCCAAAAATCGGAGAAATGGTCCTTATCAAACAGCATCACTTATCGAAGGCGATAGATAGTTTTGCAGCAAAGCTGGCTCCGAAGTTCGATGGCCCATATAAAATCATCGATTTTATATCCCCAGTGATAGTACGCGTTAAGCGCGAAAGAGAAACCCGAACGAGGACAGCCCATATCAGTCAGCTGAAACTATTTCAGTCTGACCAAGAATCGTAGCTAACATCCGCTGCCGCGCAGCACCACCTGCGTCAACAACTGGAAGCGCAGCACCATCTGCGTCAACAACTGGCAGCGCAGAACCACCTGCGTCAACAACTGGCAGCGCAGCACCACCTGCGTCAACAACTGGAAGCGCAGCACCATCTGCGTCAACAACTGGCAGCGCAGAACCACCTGCGTCAACAACTGGCATCGCAGCGACACCTGCGTCAACAACTGAGATCGCAGCGACACCTGCGTCAACAACTGGCATCGCAGCGACACCTGCGTCAACAACTGAGATCGCAGCGACACCTGCGTCAACAACTGGCATCGCAGCGACACCTGCGTCAACAACTGAGATCGCAGCGACACCTGCGTCAATAACTGGCATCGCAGCGACACCTGCGTCAACAACTGAGATCGCAGCGACACCTGCGTCAACAACTGGTATCGCAGCGACACCTGCGTCAACAACTGAGATCGCAGCGACACCTGCGTCAACAACTGGTATCGCAGCGACACCTGCGTCAACAACTGGTATCGCAGCGACACCTGCGTCAACAACTGGCATCGCAGCGACACCTGCGTCAACAACTGGCATCGCAGCGACACCTGCGTCAACAACTGAGATCGCAGCGACACCTGCGTCAATAACTGGCATCGCAGCGACACCTGCGTCAACAACTGAGATCGCAGCGACACCTGCGTCAACAACTGGTATCGCAGCGACACCTGCGTCAACAACTGAGATCGCAGCGACACCTGCGTCAACAACTGGTATCGCAGCGACACCTGCGTCAACAACTGGCATCGCAGCGACACCTGCGTCAACAACTGAGATCGCAGCGACACCTGCGTCAACAACCGCAGTGTTAACACAGCCTATCGCATGGTATCGGCCGCGCACGCAATTGCATACACTACCGCACACGACTGCACACGCTGCCGCGCACGACTGCATTTGCTGCCGCGCACACAACTGCATACGATGCCGCGCACGCAACTGCATACGCTGTCGCGCACACAACTGCATACGCTGTCGCGCACACAACTGCATACGCTGACGCGCACACAACTGCATACGCTGTCGCGCACACAACTGCATACGCTGACGCGCACACAATTGCATACGCTGCCGCGCACACAACTGCATACGCTGACGCGCACGCAATTGCATACGCTGCCGCGCACACAATTGCATACGCTGCCGCGCACACAACTGCATACGCTGCCGCGTAGGCGCGTACGCTACCACGCACGAAGCCACACCACTGCGTGCAAGGCTGCACATCTGCAGCTGCAGTATATACTTCAAAAAAGTAAGTTTCTTACCTGAATAAAACAACCTGGAAAACACAAGACAGCGCCCGCTGCGCAGTCACATTTACGACCATGAGCAACGCCGCTGCGCAGCCAGGCCAAAGAATAAGTGGGCAGCACACGCTGCGCCGCCACGCCGCGAACCTAGACGGACGGACCGCGAAAATAAGAAAAAAAAAAAAAACTAGACGAGCGCCAGCACAGCGCTCACAATACAACGCCTTGTATTTTATTAAACAAAAAGGAAAACAAAACTTACAGATTGTATGAATAAAACAACTCCGTAGCTTTGATGGCTCTTGCGGGGCCTCTGGTTCCTCGAGAGTCGGCGCCAGGTCCAGAATAATTGAAGATATTGACCTAAAGTAGAAAATATCGTTGTTTAAATGATAAAGATTTAAAGAATAATAAATACTTACATGATGGTACCACGAACAGAAGGGACTGCAAACAGCACCATGTCCAAGCGAGTTGGAAAAACGAAAAGTAGCACAACCTACACAATATCATATAATTTAAATGATAAATATTTTATAAATAATAAACAAATTTACAAATAATAAATAAATACTTACATGTTGATGTGCTGGTCCATGAGCTTCGAAATAAAATGGCGAAACAGCAAAATAAATAAACAATGAATTAAACGTCAGAGCCCAGTGCTACCAAGTCCGCCCGAAGAAAAGGGGCCAACACACAAGGTACAACCTAAGGAATTATGTCGAAATAGGTATGTTCATTTTTGATTATGGTAAACATGAAAGATAAGAGGGAAAAGAGTAGAAGATAAGGAAATAAAGACTAAAGGATACGAGAATGGTCACAACTTACAGGTGACAGGTTACCATGAGATCATTGATCGGTGATCATGCGTGCAAATGGAAAATCTTTGGGAAACTAAATATATAAACTTGGGAAAAAAAAAATGGACATACAGACATGTACAATCAATTGAGTAGATAAAGGATAAAGATCGGAAGGAGAGGGGAGGTGCGGATTCGATGCCTGCCCGAAGTAGGAGGGGAGTGTGACGACTAAAATATCGCTGGCGATTTTTTAGCCGCACAACGGCCAAGGTGCGAGAAAGACACCAGGTGAACACCGCCAGTTGATATTTATGCTTCACTTTATTTTTTTACACACACACACATAAACACTGAACTAATATAATGAATAAAAACACATGAACATACAAAATAACACCCATGCACTTTTATATAAGAAAAGAGAGAGAGAAAGGGGAAATCATGTAAACAAAAGTTGAAAACATGAAAAACGTGCGCAAACACATGCGCAAAGCTGGCGTGATCTTGCTCAGAGGCAAGTAGCGGATCACATAAGAAAATAATAGAAGGCAAATTGCTGGGCAAAATGTGGAAACAAATGCTGATGAAAGACAACAACAAGGCTGCACCGTACGGGACCTCGGTTACGGGAAAATCAGCCCAGAACTTTCGATTGCGGTACCTTGTTTGTCACAAACAACAAGAAGACGATGGTATAAATAGGCCGCAATCGAAGAGCAGAGGACAGAATGTGTTATACATTAAAAGTGTGCAGAGTGCAAGTGATCGAGATTATATAAACAGTGAAGCGAGTGCTATTGGAAACAAAAAAAATAAAACAGTGAAGCGGGTGCAATTGAAGAGAGTGCAATTGGACCGAAAAGCGTTTGAGTAAAATACGCCGACCGAAGAAAAGACTGGAAAGTGGCAAAAACAGAGGTGGTGAGAAATTGTGAGAAGTGAAATATTTTTTTATTAAGAGCAGAGTCGTTGGCTTGTAGGCCCACCTGCAAAGACAATAGATAGACATTTCGGTGGCTTGTAGGCCCACTTGTCTATCCAACGGAGAAAGCAGAGTCGTTGGCTTGTAGGCCCACCTGCAAACGTAATAGATAAACATTTCGGTGGCTTGTAGGCCCACTTGTTTATCCAACGGCAAGAGCAGCGTCGGTGGCTTGTAGGCCCCCCTGCAGTAGCAGTAGACAGAGTCGGTGGCTTGTAGGCCCACCTGTCTTCACCTTTTTGTTAGCAGCGTCCGTGGCTTGTATGCCCGCCTGCTCAAACCAGAACATTGTCCGTGGATTGTAAGCCCGCGTGTTCGCTTTTTTTCATCGAGTAACAGTGCTGCGGCTTGTAGGCCCGCCTGTTAAGCCGAGACGCAGACGTGAAGACCTGGAGGAATAAGGCCCATTAAATTCAACGATACAAAAATATAAATTCAGATATTTTACCGTGTAGTAAAGATAAAGGCCAAACATTTAATAAAGATCAATTGTTAAATAAAACCAAAGTGTAATTTCTTGTAAGAACCCTGGAAACCCGCTGAGCTTACCCCAGCAAACAAAAGAACCAGCGGAGGTTCGTTACACCATTAAGTATTAACAGTTCTCCGTTGCTCAAGTAGCATAATTGCGACATAACCGCTTTCTCTGAAAAGAAATGGCAACCATTTATTTGGATATGCTCCGTCCGCGGACAACTTATGTTGGGTTTTGTTCACTTTGAAAGACCTAAGCAGTAGATTGCTGCTTTTTTTTGGGCTCATAATCGAAGATCATGATTCGTCAACTGTGGTGATCTTAGTGAAAAGTGGTTCGAACCACCCGCTGTATTTATTCAGCATTTCCTTGCACCAATCGACAAGAGCATTTTGAGCAACCGTCAAGTAATGGGGTATCCAACGGGAACAAATCTTTCTGACGACTAAATGGTCATGTTAAATCGAATGTATGCTAATCCCACTAATAACCAAAGACGATACCGTCAATTCCATGGTATATCTGATGCCGGTCTGCTTCCAATAGTTCACGCACAACATCGATGTTTTCTGCCGCCACAGTCGTTCTTGGAAGACCTTAAAAAAATTCGTTTCGGATAGAACCACGACCTCGCTCGAACTTATTGAACCATCGTTTTACAGTTGCTGGGTTGATAAGTGTATTTTTTTTCTTTCAATCCATGTCGAAAATATTAAAAAAATCACCCGAAAATGTTCACGTGTTAACTCCATTTTTTTGCTGAGATACAATTTTCAAACCACTGTTAACAACACAATAAGCGCGCATACACCAAAACGTTGTGACTATGTTTATGCTGGAATTTGTCAAATTTTCGACTGGAACTGTCAAAATTCATCTAGCAATGCTTTGTGCTGCCCAGTGTTGCCAGAACCTGGGATTTCGCCCATATTTCGGGATTTTTAAACCTCAAAAGGGCGCACGGGATTTTGAGCCCAAAAATGGGATTTTCACTCAAGTCGGGTTTCTTAACTTTTTTTTTTAATTTCAAAAATTTAGGAGAGAGGGCTAGGCTGTGAACCAGGATGGGCTGTGAACCATTACTTTTTTCTTTCCCTAATTATCGAGGTAATTTCGTTTCTTTTTTTCTTATATTTTCGTAGATTTCTTATACGAGGCCAAAACCGACCTACGGTTGTAAGCGCCAGATAAGTTAGTAAGTAAGTAATTGACATATCGCCAATCTTTCAACTGCTAAATTTGTCTTTTGACATGACGAAATTTTTGCAGTTACACCGAAGTGTACAGATATATTGCTTGTGCCAGTGGCAGACATCGTTTTTGAAACTGAAAAATTTTGCGAAAGGCAATGGAGAGCTGCGAGCTTACTGCTCCAGACAAAATTGATCTGAAGCAGGAAAAAACAGCAGAAAAGTCAAAATCCCTACCAAAAGCATCACTGAAGAAGGCACAACCAACACCATCCAAGAGTCCTTAGGCAAAAGAACCATCAAAACCATCAAAACCATCTGATGAGGATATTGATTTTTGCACCATTTGTTTGAGGTTTTTTCCTAAAGAACACTCAAAAACTACATCGAACTTATAATATTATTGGTGATTTACTTCGTATTTTCCGACTTTTATTGGTATTTGCCAGATTTTTCACAAGCCAGCCATATTTTTGGAAGAACCAAAAATCACGTCTTTAGAAAATTGGCAGTTTTAAATTTTGATCAAAACGCTAATCTGTCTGCATAAAAAAGTTGCGTTGTATATTCACGTTTCCAACAGTATCTTGGATTATTCGATATCTTTATTCTGAGGAAAATTTTGAGCCCAAAAACAAAACCCGGTTTACAACCTAGCCATCTCCCCTACATTAAAGGCAATACTCTTGCTGTTTAAAGCAAGACCCTAGCAAAGTTGTTTAAGAATTGAACTTGAACACAATAGCTGCATTCCCGTGGTCGTTGATCTAGAGCGCGGTTCTATTTTATTCACAAAGCAAAAACAAAAATTAGAACCAGCTCTTTTCCTGGCTCTATTTCTGATCTGAAAATGCTGCCAGGTTTAAAGCATTTTTTGTTAAAAACGAACATAGTTGGCAAATCTAAACTGTGCTGTTTTGTATTGATTTCTATTGTTATCAAACAGCTGTTTCAAGACAGTGGTGCCAAATTGTTATAAAGTTGAACTAAAGTTGTTCCACTGAGATTTGATCTGATCCAATCTCACGGGAATGCAGCTAATGACACTGTGAATATTTTAAAGAGAAAGAAGATGAATTCAATTTTGGATGGTCGGATTCGTTTTCTTTTTGACTTGACTTTACCAGGTAAAAAAGAGAAACAAGCCAAAAAAATTAACGAGTAATTAAACATGAAGCTATGTGCAAGGTTTGTGAACGGGATTTTTTTCGGGATTTTTTTATTTTTAAAACGGGATAAACAGGGCGTTTTAAAGAAGAGAACGGAATATTTGTAGCTCGGCCTCTGGCAACACTGGTGCTGCCGGGGCGCAAGACTTAGAGCCCGAACAGAATCAAAAATCGTTGCGGCCGACGATCTTCTCTGGTCGTCAATCGCAAAGAACACATCCAGAATAAAACGATTGCGACTGACGATTCAGGGTTGCTTTTATATTTTATTTACATTTATTTTATTTATTTATTTATTTATTAATTATTTGCAGTTCTTAGCGTTACAAGATATAATATCTCTAAGCTAACACTAATCATTAAAGTATTATAGCAGTAACACTTACATTTAATACATAAACTTAAAACAAAACATTATGTGTATATTACATCAGAAAAACGAAAACATAGCAAATAAACAGGATAGATAAGCCAGAAAAGACAAACAAGAAGAAAAAATAAAAGGATGTATAAATAAATATTAAATATAATTTAAACAATTTAAAAGAACTTATCACTAACGGAGAATATATTAAAACTTAATTAAAGGACGATAATAACAGATATAGTTTCTTTTTAAATTTGACCGCGCTACTTATTTGCTGTGTGGTATAATCTAGGGAATTCCAGAGACGTGATCCATATATAAAGAGTTGTCTCTCGGAGACAAGGCAAGAGTGTCTAGCTAATACCATATTGTTATTGCGGCGTGATTGAGTAAAGCGAAGTCTATCGAATAGATAAATGGGTTCAGCGGAAAAAATTAATTTGTGAATAAAGTGAAGAACTTTTATCTTGACTAGGTTTTCAAAGGTAATTTTATTTATTTGGTATGCATATTCCGAAACATGATCGTACCTACTCAGACTATATACATATCGAGCGATATTATTATACGTGACATTCAATTTTTGCTTATGTAAATAGTCAGCGTTTGCAAATACTTCACAGCCATACAGAAGAATGGGTATTAAATATGTTTTTGCTATAAGCAGTCTAATTCTTAAAGGAGTAAAGTATTGGGAAGGCCATAAACTGCGTAACATACCATTTACCTTACCTGAGGCACTAGTTATGTGGTCATTCCATGACAAGGTATTATTAAAAATGTAACCTAAATTCTTAACCTTACACACATATTCAATTATCGAATCATTGATTTCGATAGCAGGAAGACTATTATAATTTAAAGGTTTTTTATAGATCAGCAAACATTTAGATTTTCTTGGATTAATTTCAAGCTCATTTTCTGTGGCCCAATTCCCAACTCGATGGAGTTCTTGATTGAGGATATTCACACCGCTACAAAGATCAGTTTTATCGCACGAGACATAAAGCTGTATATCATCAGCGTACATATGAGTGGAACATTGATTCAAGATTGACGGAAAATCATTAACATAGATGGAAAACAAAAATGGTCCCAGAACGGACCCTTGTGGCACACCTTTTACAACTCGAACAAAGTCAGAGGACGAATTACCAGAGCAAACACACTGAAAACGATCACACAGATAAGACCATATCAATTTTATTGCCGGTGAAGAAAATCCATACCAATTCTTAAGCTTATTGCAGAGTTTAAAATGATTTATGGAATTGAAAGCTTTTGAGCAATCTAAAAGAACCAGGAAAGTTGGTTTGTTTGCTTCAATATTTTGGCGAATAGTTTCAGACACATCAGTAATTGCAGTTGTACAGCTACGTTTCGGTCTAAATACAGACTGTCTGTCCGTAAGTAGTCGGTTGATGGTAAAGTATGAGCTCATTTGCTTATAAACAAGGTTTTCGAATGCTTTTGAGAGAAAGGGTAAAATAGCTATAGGACGAAATTCATTGCCCGATTTTGGAATAGGAACTATTTTGGCTAATTTCCATTTTTTGGGAAATACAGATGTAGTTAAAATTGTGTTAAAAATATGTGTAATAACAGGTACAAGTTTAGGTAAAAACAATTTAAGGAATTTAGGAGTAATACCGTCAATGCCTGTAGAATTAGATTTCACATAAATCAAACTATAGAGCACGTCACAATCACTAACACACAAAAAACTAAAATTAGATGTAATAGATATTGCACTTCGAGGAGGGTTATCACAGAGAAAATTCATGTTAGACTCGCTTATATCACAGATGGGTTGCCTTATAATGTCTATCCTATCACAATTTTGGTTTCCTACAAAATTAATATTGAGGTCATTGAGATCAGCGTTTACTTTGTCAGTACAAGTTTTATTTAAGCCTATTTCTCTAATAGTACGCCAAGTTGCCTTACTGTTAGCTGCATTGTAAAATTTTTCGGAGAAGTACTGAGATTTTGCCCGTCTTATAGCACTAACAGCTTGTTTTCGCAGATTTGAAAAGGCCTCAAAGTGTGCAGTCGTTCTATATCTTTTCCACTTAGAGTAGGCTTGATTACGCTTAAGAATGAGGGAACCAACATCGTGACTAAACCATGGCTGACTTGAATTCTTTATAATTTTCGTTTTAAGCGGAACATGCCTTTCGAAAAGATCCAACAAATTATTATTTAAAAAGTTAACTTGGTCATCTACTGATGTCATAAAATATATTCTATGCCATTCTATTCCATAGAATGTTTTATTTATTTTTTCTATTTCATTTTAATGTATTGGTATTTTCAAGTGTGTGAATACAACACATACAAAGAAGAAACGTCAAGACATAATAAAAAGTATGGAAATGGCTTTGAACATATCCCGTTTGTAGGAAAAATATGGCAACATTAATAGCACTCAGAGAGAAAAACGTCGGTCACAAGAGAAAAAATAGAATAGATTCTAATTGTATGATATATCGTGGCGGCTGGCGACCTGCGATTTCATTCTGGACGTGTTTATATATTTTCATGCTTTCTATTGCTTTGCGATGTCGTCAATCGCAACGATTTTTGATTCTGTTCCGGCTCTTAAAAGATAGCCCCCGTACTAAAGTTGGGACCTTGTAAGAGTCACATTTTTTTTTTTTATATATTTTAAAATGACATGAAACGCACTTTGAAAAGTGGAGCACAAGCCATTATTATGCATGGAACATAAGGCGGGTGGCGGGCATGCTTCTTATTGTTGAAAGCTACATGATACTCGCTACAAGCGGCACCTGGATATGCCGCGCTTTGTCAACACACGCCAAAACTTACACATTTATACATATAAATAAGAGCAAATAATTCATAAACAAGCCGCGCGGACACAATGCCGCCCGGTCACACCTTAATTTGTTCATTAAAAAATGTTGTTTCGATTTTTAGACAAAAGCCTTAAAATTTTCATTAAATACAAAAGTTGGACGCAACAAATGTTGCCACTGAAATTAAATTCTATGTAAATAAAAGTTCCTTCAAACTTGGTGGAATGTCACGTAGAGTTGGTTGTATGTAAGTTGAGCGGGTTTTAACACCACCGCCACAGCCGGCAACGACCGGCAACCCCAGCCATAAATTATATTCGGTAAGGGGGTGTAATTTCTTGACTATGGAATGCAGCTGAATTGCTGCACTACTTGAAGGCATAATAAATCTGTCAAAAAATATTTGCCTCTGTAGATTATTCCCCAAAAGCTCAAAGTGTGTGGAGGGAATGGTTGCCGACATGCTGTCACACACTTAGAATATTTACATTTATATACAACAGAGCTATTTAAGACTTATGCGAAATTTATTTGCATGCAGCGCCAGGTACTGCCAAAGAAGTCGGCACAAATCATTATTTTCGCAAAGAATTACGGCTGTGGACTACAGATACTTTAGCACATTTGCATGGCAAAGTGCAACAACTGAGCAGGAATTCATCAGGAAAGGCACGTTCGTATTTTAATATTCATATCATATTTAAGACACATTCAAGTCGAAAATATATGGCAGCATTAAGAGGGTTAGAAGGAATTTCTGACCGACCAAACACTTTGAGTGATGCACAGATAGTCCAGCTAGCTTGTCGAGTGCTCTACAGGCGGCACATAGACACATCTACATTAGAACCATGTTTATGATATGGTTCAAGCATAAAGTAAACTGCTAATTCTTAGTCCAAGTGAATAACAGCTGAATTAGCTGCATTCGCGGCTTAAACGCCACGCCCCTGGTGCTTGTATATTTCGGACTAAGTGCATTATTTTGTGGCGCAAATGTTTTTTGCTTTACCTGCGGCTTTTTGTCTTAGATCTTACTAAAATGGTAAGCTACTGTCTTGATGTGGCGTTGTCCATTTGTGGCAATTGCCAAGTGGCAAGTGGCTAAAAAAATTAGCCAAGCTAACAGCTATTGGTAGAGCCAATTATAATGATAAATGCTAACGGAAATTATGGCTTTTAAGTAGCTCATAATGGTGTTATACTCTTGTAACGTTTATATTTATTTCTTTACGCACACCACTGCAGGCCAAGCTTTGATTAATAACGTGATTAGTTAATTGTTGCTTTTCAACACTGCATTTAATATGATAGCAGTCATAGTGACGTTAGATGAGGCGTTGATTAAAGTGTCTGCTTTGAAGTAAACTATAAAAATTTTAAAGTTAAACAAATTGGAGCAAGTTGTTGGTAAGACAAACAAAAAGTGTCTGCAAATATATCAATGGCTATAAGGCAAAACAGTTTAAGTCTGAATTGACTGTTTCGAGATATCTCACTTCGAAGTTTTTGACCATTACACACTTGGAAAGAAGAATACAAATTTTTAAAATTTTAGGATAGTGTAATAAAAAAGTATGCAGAATTATTTTAAGGGATTTTCAGATCACAAGAGTTTTTTGTTTTGTGCAGGTATTATTTTTTTCAAAATAAATTACTTTAACCTTTAATAGAAGCCTTAAAACTCAAAACTTGTCAAATTATTGCAGGCAAAAAAAAAGTCTTTTGTTAGGAAATGTATCTGTTTCCAAAGTTCTATTTGCTCTTTTTTATAAACAAAAAAGTTACGGCGTGTCTCATATGGTCGGTTTTTTTAAAATTTGGAAAATTTTGAATGGAAATCTATATTATTATTACGCAAGCGCTTTTTTTTGTGATGACCATCAAATCTATACCGCAAATGCGATTTTCAAAAATGGTGTATCAATAGAAAGGTCTTTTGGTCTCTGCAGATGTGCAATAAGGTTTTACTTTTTTTTTAAATATTCTGTATTTAAATAGAAAAAGCAAAACAATCTTCTGCAGAGAATGTGAGTTAAGACAAAGATTTAGACACACCTAAAAAACATCTTTCCAAACTAGGAAAGGATTCGGACAAGGATTAAGTGAAGAATTTGAACATGGATTAAAACAAGAGTTTGGACATGAAGTAGGTAAATTATAAGAACAAATAAAATAATAACGGCAGGATGAGGATAAGTTTGGAAACAAAAGAAAGGATGGGGACAAGAATAAGGACCAAGAATACAAAAACACTGTCACGTCAAAACCTTCGGGTGTGTCCACGACAAAGCCAACTCTTTTTTAATTTACAAAGTAATTTTTTCAATTTCCAGTATCTATTGCTTCAATTGCTTAACTATTCTGGGAAAGTAGATGAGAACAGTTGCAATATACCTGTAAGCACCAGTATTCGCACACGGCCAATTATATTTGACATTAAATCGAGACCGCTCTTTTGATGGCGTGAACATTTTTGTTCTCTTTAAGTATGCAGCATGCAGCGCATTTTACCCATTAATGAAGGTTATTTAACATCAAATATAGTTTACACAGATATAGGGGAGAGGGCTGAGGTTGTGAACCGGGTTTTGTTTTTGGGATCTTACTTTTCACAGAATAAAGATATCAAAAAAGATTAGCGTTTTGATTAAAATTTAGCTTTACTGCCAATTTTCTAAAGACGTGATTTTTTTCTCTTCCAAAAAAGTGGCTGGATTGTGAACTGTCTTTCAAATCACAATAAAAGTCGGAATATACGAAGTAAAACAACAATAATTTTATAATAAGTTGAGATTTTATTTATTCAGAAGGCCTCAAGAGGTAAAAAAAGTTTTTATGACGCCACTTAGGACAAAAAATCGTAATGAATGAAAGTGTTCAATCAGAATTTTCTTCATCTTCATCCAAATCGGTGTCGCAATGTTTTCATGTGAAATACGAACGCCTTCCCACATTGGCGCACTTCTTTTGTCTTAGGACGCTTGGATGGTGCTTGTTGTCAGTGATGCTTTTGCTGGTGATTTTGACTTTGCCGCTGTTTTTCCCTGCTTCAGATCATGAATTTTGTCTGGAAAAATCAGCTCACAGCTCTCCATTGCCTTTCGAAAATGTTTTCGCATTCGATTTTCAAACACGATGTCTGTCGTTGGCACAAGCAATACATCTGTACACTTCGGTGTAATGGCAAAAATTGAGTTATGTCAAAAGACAAATTTAGTAGTTGAAAGATTGGCGATATGTGAATTAGGGAAAGAAAAAAAGTAATGGTTCACAACCCAACCAAGCCCTACATACATATATCAAAAAGTGTAAAAGTTTTAATAAAAAAGAAATAAAATAACACTTTATATTTTTTCGTATTTTGGCGTTTTAACGCCATACGGATTTACAAGTAATACATAATAAATAACTGAAGTTTAAAAGGTCCAAAAAAGTCGTTCTCTTAGATTTTTCTTTTTTTTTTTTTGTATTTTTATGTATGTATCAAATTTTAGTTTAAAAACCACACCCAATATCACTTTTTTAATATTAATAATAAAAACAGTGAATGAAACTTATATCATTTAAAAGATACTGTGCCACAGATGTACGAAAAATAAAAATAACCTTAAAAAATTAAATATAATATGTGATTATTGCATTTCAAAATAAATGTATGCATTCTCATACCCATGACTGCAGTTTGAATGTCTCTGTCTTTCTTATTGAAGAGCAATTACAAAAAAGTTATGCAAACAAATATTGTTGCTGCTCTCTCTCTCTCTCTCTCTCTCTCTCTTTAGTTAGTCCCAATGCGACAATGAAAAACAACAACAAAATACACAGCGACAAAACTCTGTTGAATATTGTTACTGTAGCATATACGAGGAAGAGTAGAATCCCAGTGGGAAAAATCGTAAGGTGCTTACTAAGTAATTCATGTTTTCCTTCAGCTAATGAAGGAGAATATAGAATTATGTGAAAGTAAGGATGTTGTTTTTTAGATTTGGAGCACCTTACGTCTTCACTTATGACTTCAAATAAGCCAAACATCTCTTCGTGTGATCATTTTTATATGTACTTTATTTCATAAAGTAAGAGACATGCGTCCGTGGCGTAGTTGGTTAAAGTGCGTGGCCGCTATGTCAACGAACCTGGAGACCCGGGTTCGAAATATTTGAATTAAAATAATTTTTCTGTACGGCCGCCACCTCTCTGCAGGCAATGGCAAACCTCAGAGAGTAATCAAAATGCCATGTAAAGCTTCTTGAGAACAAGAACATTCTATTCATCGCCGTTCGGAGTCGACGTTAAACATGTAGGCCCGGTTCTCGGTCAATTGTGTACAAACTTAATAACACGTACAACACAATTGATCATAAGAAGCTAGGTCAAAGTCCTTTCAAGGGCTGAAATGGCAAGTTATTTATTTATTATAAGAGACATGCAGTGGCATGACAACATAACAATTTTTAGTGACTGTTTCAAATAGATGAAGTATAGCAAAAAACAAACAAAATAACGACTATAAAACAAACGTCTGCTAATCGCCTGTTCTTACATTTTCCATCGTGGGAAAAGTTGAAATGGATTATGTGCTCGTTACATATAATGTACGTACCTTACGTTTTCCTTCACATATCCAGCTTATCAATTAAAATACATTAGCATGGAAACCCGAACGATTCCGATCGTGGGGAGTACCTTCCCTGCACTTTATTTTAGTTAAGGATACGTATCATTCTTGATGATACGTAAGTCTGTATCATGGTTTTCATACTTTACAAAAGGAAGCTTCCTAGAGGCTGCCAAGCCTTTGTAAAAGTAATGGGGATTCGTAAGAGACGTTGCATGCCCCACGGATGAAAGGTTAGTAGGGTATAATGAATTATATAAGGATAGTTTTTCCTACTGGGATTCTTTAACTCAGATGCTTTAACAGAGCTGTGTGGCATTGTTGGTGTTGTTGCTTTCTCTTTGATAGCTTTATAACAAAAATAGAGAGACCATACAATGAGACTGCGGGGAGAGCAGCTACAAGATCCAAAATGCATCAATCATGCAATGTCGTTGCATAGAATTATTATTTGGAGTGTATATGTGGCACGATAAATGTGATAATACAAAAATGGAGCATTTTTAAATCGTCTTACTTCAGGTAGCGTAAAAATGCAATATTGTTGCATGGAATCTGTATGTGCTGAGTACTAGTGCTAAGAAAAATTGAATTTTACAACAATAAAAAATGGTTTTATGGACTTATAACGAAAAAAAAATGTTGGAGCCACAACACCACGTAGGCAGGCGGGTTTTAATGCAGTAAAAATGGAATAAAAATAAAAAACGATACATGGAATTATAACTCGATGAATATTGGCCGTACGTAGAGATGGGTTTAGACCTGGGTATTTACCCAACGCTGGGTATTTACCCATTTATACCCACTTTCATACCCGGGTATTTATCTAATTTCGGGTATATACTCATTTGAATAACAAATACTCGTTGTTACGTAGAGTAAGAGAAATATGAACATTTTCCAATTTATTTTGAACATATTTTGTTTAAGTGTATTTTGTTTATACATTTCTTGGTGCGTTTTGCTCAGATAAGGCAGTTTTGACTACATCAAACACAACAACAATTCTTAATAAGGACCGCTAATCAGCGTGCTTATGGCAATTCAATGTAATGAGTGGGAGCGATGGCAACAACAATGCTGAAGCAACTAGAAAAAAAAAATCTAATTTTAAATCTAATTTAAAATCTAATTCATAATAAAAAATTAAATTCTTTTATTTTATTTAAATTTTTCTTTATTCTGATTTATACACACATTTTGGGTAAATACCCAGGTGCTTGGGTAAATACCTGGATATTTACATTTGAATACCCAATTTACCATTTGGGTATTTATCCTTGTCCCATCACTAGCCGTACGGTTAATTTTATGGAACGACAGTAAAAAGGTTTTCCTCTTATAAGAAAATAATAGAGGAAATGAAAATATTTTCTTAATTTACGCAATCGTAGAGAATTGTTTTAGTTTTTAGCAAATTGTTTATCAAGAAAAACAAAATTTCTCAAATCAAGCAAACTACTCTAGATTTCAGAAAATTGTTTACTTGCATCAAGCAAATTTTTCTCATTTCATGCAAATATACGACTTGAATCTAGAAAAAATATTCTTGAGTTTCAAGCAAATGTTTCTTGAATTATACATTTTTTCTAAATAGTATGCGTTTCAAATTTGCTCCATTCCAGCAAAATAATGAATGAATTGAGAAATTAACGCTTAAGTGTAAACTGATAGCCTATTTGCTTGATTCAAGCATAGAATGCTTGATTTTTTCTCTCCGTGTAGTTGACAGAACTATTGTTTCATTTAAAGTTACTAAGTTGTCGTGATGAAGAATGATCTCGGTGGTAGGTTTTCCGCAATTCTCCAGAGACTTCCGGCAAACACATGGATGCATACCATTTAGCATTTATAGTTCTCCGTTGCTTAAGTGGTACAATTGGGACATAACCGGGTTTTCTGAAAAAAACTGGCAACCATTTGCTAGGATTTGCTCCGTCCGCGGAGCACTTTTATCGGATTTTACTTACTTTGAAAGACTCCAACAGTACATTGCTTTTTTTTTTGGACTCATAAGCATAGATTCATGATTCGCCAGATGTGATGATATCGTAGACGTGTTCCGAACTATTCGCGTTGAATTTTTTAAGAATCTCCTTGCACCAATCGATATGAGCTTTTTTTAGCAACCGTCAAATTATTTGTTATCCAATGGGAACAAATTTTTCTGGAGCCTAAATGCTTATTGAATACATGCTAGTCCCACTAATGTCCAAAGTTTACTCCATCTCAAAGGTATGTCACATACCGTTCTGCTTGCAACATTTCACGCACAGCATCGATCTTTTCTGCCAAAACATCTGTTCTTGGACGATCTTCACGAAATTTGTCTTAGAGAGAATGATGACCACGCTCGAACTCATAGAACCATCGTTTTACAGTCACTGGATGTGATGCTGCATTACCAATAGTAGAACTAAGTTGATCGATGCAATTTTGTGTTGCCAATTCACGTCGAAAATCGTAAAAAATCATCACCCGTAAATTTTCACGTGTTAATTCCATTTTTGTGCTGAAATACAATTTTTAAAGGACTGCAAACAACGCAATAAGCGCATTTACACCAAAACGTTGTGATTAGGTTTATGCTAGAAAATGTCAAATTTTCGAATGAAACTGTCAAAATTTATCTGGCAATGCCAATTGCTGGCCAGGCGCAAGACTTAAAAGGCAGCCCTCGAATGTGTAAGAACACAATTTTAAATAGTTTTTAATAAAGAACCGCAAAATGTGAAGATCTAAAGAATCTTTTTCTACAATTTTGATTTAGTGTTTATTTGTTAATGTTATGCTTATGCTTTATTTTTGTTTTTTTTTATATATATTTTATTTATTTATATTTATTTTATTATACTATACATTTTAGTTCTGTTTTGTTTTTTTAGTGCAGCAACTGCATTTTGGTATGAAAATATTGGCAATACTGGCAAAGAAGCAAATAATATGATTCATGGAAAACCACGCCCTCTCATGAAATTTATTTATTTTGATTACAGAAAACAATAATTTTCTGTTTGAGAATTTTCCATACCAGTAATCCTCTTTGTTTTCAACATTTACATTTTAAAACCCGCTCCATCCAAAGGCTTAAAATAGAATTTTCTGATAGAGATCATGACTTAAGTGTTTGAGACACTTAAGGAAGTTGAGATCGTAGAGCTATTATCGAAGCGCTGTCCGGTAGTAACTTAAAACCGTCAAGTGTGCTTAATGACTCCGAAAATGGCTAGAAAAGTGAGGCTTTTTAAGTGCAACAATAAATTAGCAAAATTGTTTATTAATATTTAACAGCTAGTTTTATTAAATTTATTGATTCTAAGCCATATTAAGCGCTTTTAATGATGACCACTTGACGCTTTACAACAAGTACTAGGTGGCGGAAAAAGAAAGAATTAACGTGTTCTCTTCATTAAACACAAATAAATTGATTAAATTTGCCTTTTATGGCAGCCAGTCAGTAACCTAAAGCAGCTAATGCTGAGCTAATGAAGTTGGCAACTCTAGGCGTCAAACATTAAACGCCGACGCCATGCCAATGTCAACAGCTCAAAAGGAAAGAGAACAACGTTTCATTATAACTAGCTTGAGTTAAATTTTTTGTTTAAGTTTGGCCTGAGCTAGAATATGTTTTGGTAGCTTGATTTAATTGTTCGTTACAATAGCAGCAGCTAGAATTCATGGCCAATTCTAGACTTTATTAGATGCCAGCGATTGAAACGCGGGCGATGAATCATTTTCTGACGTTCATATTCAGTCAATTATGGATTGAACTGCTGACGGCCTGTATTAATAGTCGGTCGATATTATGACAGCTGTCAAATTATCTTGATTAATGGTCGTACTTTCTGGTTTGAAGAGCGCTATTAAAAAATAATTAAATAATTGCACACAAATCTTTTCCTATTTTTGATTTAAATGTTGACACAGCAATTCAATTACTTTAATTTAAAAGTTATTATTTAATTCTACAAATAGAAAATTGCTTCATTGGCAACTCTGTCCATATATTACTGTTGCAGTTTGACATTTTTTTTTTTGCTATAAATATACCCAGTGTTGTCAGAGATGTTAATTTTATAAATATTTTTCTTTTCTTTCAGGTAAGTGTTAATCATGGTGTTAAATATTGATTAAGATGTCGTTTAGATGAAGTGCCGTAAGTAATTTTTTTTTATGTTTACTTATTTTTTGTTGAAACACTTATAATTTATTTTATTTAGTTCGTCAACAATTTCAAAATCTTCTAAATATTTCCCACGCTTTTTTATTGGTTTTGTTGCCGCACCTACATAAATATTCCCAAAATACAGCAACTAAATTAAAAACAAATAAAAATTGCAAAAAAAAAAAAGACAAAAGCAGACAATTT
This sequence comes from Pherbina coryleti, assembly GCA_943735915.1. Lineage (NCBI taxonomy): Eukaryota > Metazoa > Arthropoda > Insecta > Diptera > Sciomyzidae > Pherbina > Pherbina coryleti. The sequence continues at coordinate 112,491,414 of OX030951.1, forward strand.
CTGCTGGGAAACGCCATTTTAGTCAAATAAGGTTGGCAAATGTCACGTTCATTGTGGTTCGGTGTCTTCGGCGAGCTATTTGCTCTGACGTTATCAACAAACAAAATGTTTACATGTTGCCGCTCTGGAATACTAAACGTACATTAGTTTGTTCAATAAATTACTGTTATTTTCAGACATAATGTACCATGTCAAAATATGTAAAATAAGCTGAAGAATATTAATTAGTGCTCTAAGCAGGTGTTTGCATTTGGTGGGTTATCTGTCGAATTTGAAGTAAATACGTATATCAAGTTTCGTTTTTTTTTTTTTTTTGACTAAGTTCGTATGGTTACACTCAGAAAAATTAACAGTGAAACGGTTAAATCCCATACAACAGTCGATTTTTTAAAATTAACAGTCTGAACTGTTGATAAAATAACAGTTTTACTTAATCAGTCCACTGTTAATTTAACATTTCAGACTGTTAAATCGAAGAAATTCGTCTGTTGGATGGAATTTAACAGTTTTCACTCTTAATCGAAACTGTTCAATTTTTTCTGAGTAAAAGATGTTTCAAAGTCGATTAAGAGAGAAATACGAGTGAGTATTTTTATTTTTATTCCAAATTCAAAACCCTATTTATATTTATATTATATTAAATATATAATATTACGTACTTACTTACTTCGTCCTCCAATATTAAATATATTAAAAAGAAATATAAAATAAAGCGATCTTCTTTATATAAGTTATACTATACAGCGCACAGTGCTTTTTTCGAGTTAAGGATAACATTTACATTATCTCAGAAACTTGAATAGCTACACTAAGGGAAATAATGCATATTAACATTAGCCACGCCTAAGTATCAATTTTATTTAAATATTTACGTGGATAAATCAAATATTTTCCTTACGACTCGTTTTTTCCCGTTTTTGAATTTTATTTATACCACACACGTACACACATATTCCAACAGCATCGCACACGTACACACATATTCCGACAAGCAGCAACAGCATCGCACTCTGTTCTCTTGCAGTTGCAATCTTAGTTCTTATAATTCTCATTTCGTTTTTGTTGCAAGAGTTGTATAAAAGGGATATTTGGCCGTACGTATGAGCGATTGCGTGCTGAAATAATGCAATTATATGTAGGGTGGAGTGACAACTCGACATTTTCCCACGAATGTGTCGTACCGATTGTCATTTGCCTGCATATTTTGCTTTATTAGTTTGCTTTATTATTGCCATTAGCATGGTTACTTTATTTTCTTTTTTCGTTCTTTAGTTTTATACTATTTTTGACATATGGTGTCATAATATTGCACCGACTGTCAAAAATAATATAATATAAAGGAACGAAAAAAGAAAATAAAGTAACCATGCTAATGGCATTAATGGACGCAGCTTGTGAGAAATATTTGAATATATTGTTTTTTAATTTCAATATCTTTAATATAAAATTTCTCTAGATGTGATAGTTTTATTTTCAAATAGTAAATTTTTAAAAGATATTTAAAAAATTCGTGCATAATTTTAATATATTTTTTCATTATTTCTGTTTAAATATTTTAATATTTTATTCAATTAAAAAAGTTTTTAAATGAATTTTAAATATTTACGTAGTCGATTTATGCAAATGCGTTATTGGTGCAAAAATGACTCGCTTTTTGGATAAATTAAAAAAGTTTTTGGATAAATTTAATATTTTTTTCCCTTAGTGTAGGATCATGCACTTTTGTACCAATTCTAGGCCAACTGCAACGCCTAACTACCATACAAATCACATTTTTTTCCATTAGAAAAACCACATAAAATTGCTTATTTGTGTTTTTAAAGAATAAATTTAATTTTTTTATTTTATTTAAAGACGCTTAAACGTTATTCCAAAAATTATTTGGATCAGTTAATTTGTAATGTATCTCCCATACAACTAGATTATCAAAGAACTATTCTGATGTTCTTTCTCATATTCTAATGTCGGCATACATGTTGGCATGGATATAAAAAATAAAACAGAATAAACAAATAATTTTGTAATTTGTTTTTTATAAAGTTTTGCTTTAAACAGAATCGGAACTTCCAATTAGGTATTCTAGGAATTTCAAAATACCTAGAACTTCTGTAGTAATTTTCGATTTTTCATATTTAGGTGGTTGCATAATACAGTTTATGACTGGGTCAAATGATAGTAGCAATTTGTATATCATATATATTGCAGTACCAATATCCAAATCAAGCAATCGTTCACCCACCTTTGTATTCAAATCAACACCAATTAGAGATGGGTCGCACAGTGATGCGAAAGGGCAGCTAGACGGAAAAAAATTCGAAATCGAATTTTTACATTCTGAATATTTAAAACTGTTAAATAATATCCATTGATCTCAGGAATAATTTTTTTTATTTACCTGCGCTTCTACAAAAAATGCAAAAATTCTTGAAAGTTGGCCCAAAAGGTGATTTCTTAAAATGTTTGCTTATGGGTTTTCTAGTTATATTTAATTATTTTTTTAAAATATTTCCTAAGATTCAAAAGAGTTGAAAATTAGCATACTATATAACTAAGATAAGGTCTTTTAAAATAAAATATGTTCAATAACCTATATTTTAAAATGTTCGCGCTATAAAACGGTATTTATCGATTTAACTGCGTAAAAAATGAACATTTGGTAAAATATTTTGTAAAATTAAAAAAAAGGACCATTTTATATTTGCAAAAATATACTTTTTATTTAACCATTATTATGTCTACTCTAAGCTCTAAAAGTGCCAAGGTGCGTGAATGGCCGGTTTTCTTTTTTATAACCGGTTTGATTGTCATAAAAATGCTTTTTATTTTCATTTCAAAACCAGGTTTCAACTGTTTTTTATAATTGTGATAAGGCGATAGCCCAAGCTGCTAGTGCTTTTAATATTCATTGTAAATTTAATTTATAACTAGGAAGAAATGATCTTCGACTGGGCCGAAATTAAAATAGCCCCACGAGTCACTTTGTATGGGAGGTAGGCGTGGTTTTAACCCGATTTCGTTGAATTTAATACTTAGAGTGCATATTAAATATCGATGCTCATTCGCAAAATTTTAGTCCATCTATTAATTTCTGTGGAATTCTAAGAGATTTTACCGTTTTGATAAAGTCACTTTGTATGGGAGGTAGGCGTGGTTTTCATCCGATTTTGCTCATTTTGAATTGACCTTCATGTTTTAGATAAACGCTTAAATATCGATTGTCGTTATGATTGATTGAAAATTACGGCTGATCACGGCTGATTACGTGATCACAGACAGACGGTCAGAAGGGCAGACAGACGGACATGGCGACTCATGCGTTGATGCTTATCAAAAATATATATTATTTTCTATACCTACACTAAGGGAAAAAAATATTAAATTTATCCAAAAACTTTTTTAATTTATCCAAAAAGCGAGTCATTTTTGCACCAATAACGCATTTGAATAAATCGACTACGTAAATATTTAAAATTTATTTGAATACTTTTTTAATTTAATTAAATATTTAAATATTTAAACAGAATAAATAAAAAATATATTAAAATTATGCACGAATTTGTTTAAAATATCTTTCAAATATTTACTATTTGAAAATAAACTATCGCATTTAAAGAAAATTTATATAAAAATATTGAATTTAAAAAACAACATATTTAAATTGAATATGATATTAATGGTTTATAGTATTATTTTCTTCATATTGCGTCCATCAAATGGCATTTGCCTGTATTATTTATTCTCGCTTCACTTTTTTGTTCTCTAATTTATACTATTTTTGACAGTTGGTGCAATATTAGGGCACCAAATGTCAAAAATAGCATAAACTAGAGGGAGAAAAAATAATTTTACAAAATACATACAGATAGAAGCAAAATATGTAGGTAAATGACAACCGGTGCAAGATATTTCAGAGAAAATATCAAGTTGTCACTCCACCCTACATAATTTAATTTCTTTGCCAAACATGCATAATATATTGCTCTTGCAACAATAACTAAATCAGAACTGTAAGAACTGCAAATGCAAGAAATAAACTCAGGAACAAAGTGCGATGCTGTTGCTGCTTGTCGGAGTATGTGTGTAAGTGTGCGATGCTGTTGCTGCTTGCTTGTATGAAATATGTGTGTACGTGTGTGGTATAAATTAAATTCAAATACGGGAAAAAAACGAGTAGTAAGGAAAATATTTGATTTATCCACGTAAATATTTAAATAAAATTGATACTCAGGCGTGGATAATGTTAATATGCATTATTTCCCTTAGTGTACCACGTATACTTTCGTTTGCATAGGTTTTCTCATCTTTTAGTTATGGACCAAAATATAGTCCATATGTATGGCAGCTACCACGCCCACTTGTTCAATCGCACTGAGATTTTGTTCCACTTTTTTGAAATTACATACAAGACATCTACGTTTAATTTTGCTATCGTAGCTTATCTCATTTCTAAGATATAGTGCGAAATGTGTTTTAGTTGTCGCGCCGAAATTTTTTCACTTTTTTCAAATTGCATACAAGACGGCTGCATTTAATTTTGTTACTGTAGCTTAACTCATTTCTAAGATATAGCGAAAAATATGATAAAGTTGTATGGCAGCTGCGACGCCCACTTCTCCAATCGCACCAACATTTTTTTCACTTTTTGAAAATAACATACAAAAAATCTACGTGTGATTTTGCTGTCGTAGCTTATCTAGTTTCTAAGATATAGCGCAAATTATGTTTCAGTTGTTTGGCAGCTGCCACGTCCCCTTGTCCAAAATTTCTGAAATAGGTTTTTTGTATTTTCCTATACCTGAGGCGTCCGTGGCGTAGTTGGTTAAAGTGCGTGGCCGCTATGTCAACGAACCTGGGTCTCCAGGTTCGAATCCCAGCAGCGACAGAAAATGATTTGAATTAAAATGATTTTTTCTGTACGGCCACCACCTCTCTGCAGACAATGGCAAACCTCAGAGAGTAATCAAAATGCCATGTAAAGCTTCTTGAGAATAAGAACATTCCGTTCATCGCCGTTCGGAGTCGGCGTTAAGCCGTTCTCGGTCAATTGTGTACAAACTTAATAACACGCACAACACAATTGATCATAAGAAGCTAGGTCAAAGTCCTTTCAAGGGCTGAAATGACCAGTTATTTATTTTTTTTTTTAAAACACTGATAACTACAAAAAAAAATCCACAAAATATTTTTCGTCTAACTTGTACCAATCGCTTCACTGTGCGACGTGAAGAAAGAGTCAATAATCTGGAAATATCATACGATTGTTTCATTCACGCATACACAAACAATTATGTATTTGTACTTTTGTCGCTCGTCAAATTAGAAATTATTCTATGCCGACGTCAGCAACATTACTATGTTGCCGCGACATTTTCACCACATTCACCTCCATAAGAAAAGCATTTAAAAAAATTTGACAGATGTCGTAATGTCGTTGTCGTTCTCAATGTGTTCAGTGCATTATATCTGCACTATTAGATCTAATATAGAAGTACGTAGGATATTTTTGTTATATTGATTTTCTATCAAATGGCGCACTTCTCAAGTGGAAAGTGAAAAATTTGTCTAAAATATCATTAGATTAATATTAATAACAAATTAACTCTTCAAAAAAAAAAAAAAAAAGTCTAACGTACTTCCATACACAATATATTTTTCAAGATAGGTACATTCAAAGTTTCAAGTGAATCGGTTGAAAATTGTCTGAGTTATGTTTCCGGCCATCTTAGAAAATGCAGTTTTGAGTTAAACGAGTTTGAAGTATTGACGTGGTGGTAGTAGTAGTAGTAGAAGTTGTACCAGGCGGCTTATACTAAAATTCATAAACCAAGTACTTAGAAATTTTTCCCGGCCATAATCTTTTGAAACATCATTTTTAAATTCATAAGTGACCATTTAAAAAAAAACAAAATTGATTTTTTGAAAATTCTAGAGTGACCTTAAACGATCCTTTGTTATTGAGTTATCTGATGAAATGAACGGTTGGCTCATTCAAACACATTCCAAAATATGAATGCTTTTTTACAGCTAATTTTGGATCTAACGAAAGGGTTTCATTTAGTATTAATTTAGTGCAATTATTTATAGCGCAATTATTTTATGGAAATCGATGAAGATTAGTTCTAATGAAGTGCCTGTGGTATACATTTTTTCTGCAGGATTCATTTCATGATTATGTTTTTTTAGTCATATAAAAAAAATAAAAATAATAAAATTAACCATCGATAGTTGTATTTTCTGAATTTAGACAAAATTTGAAATATTGCTTTTTAAAAGAAGTCATCATTGGAATTCCACCCTATATCGTCTTCATTTTTAAATTGTTTTGACGTGACGAAGTTACGTTGTACTCCTCTAGTTTCCAAAAAAGTTAAAAAATGAATTTTTTAAAAATTCATCTGCGTTTCATTGAATTGTTACTCGCTGGGTATAAGAGCTATGATTAAAAAAATAGTATGACCATAAAGGTGAATTCTTTGAATATATTAAAAAAACAAAACAAAAATTTAATACGGCATCGGGACGTAGTGGGAGCTGCGTAAGCAACGCACCTGACAATTTGTTACATGGAACTATTACTCGCTGAGTATTAGTGCTAGGATTAAAAATACGATACGCCAATAAAGGCCTACTGGAAGCCCTCACAACAAAATTAGACAAAAAATTTCTGACATCATGGGGACGCTGAGAGAGCCGCTCAAAGATCGATAACGCAACATTCATGCAGCGGCGTTGCATCGAATTTTTACTCAATGAGTATATAACCTACGATAAAAGTTTAAAAAGGAAAATAAAGTTTTTATACATGGCTTTACGACAAAAATAAAAAAAAAATTCCGGCGTTGTCAGGTCGTGAATATAGCAGCTTATGTAACAGAAATGTAATATCGTTGCATGGAATTATTACTCACTCAGGAGAAGTGCTACAGTAAATTTTGTTTTACGAAAGCAGGGATGTGTTATTACGCTTCACAACTAAATTACAAAAAGAATTTAGTTGTCATGATTTCAGGGATGCAATCACATAATGCAGTAAAAATGCTACAGCCATGAAAAAACGTTGCATGGATTTTTAACTCTGTGACTACTAGTGCAACGGTAAATTTTAAGGAACGAAAACAAAGGTGAGGTCTTCGGGCATATGACAAAAATAAAAAAAAAATTTGTCGGCGTGTCAAAAACCCTTAGGGAACCGCCTAATGTGACGCATATGCATCACTTTTGCTGGATTAATTGAAATTAGAGCACAACCAATGGGGAAGCAAAAAAAGAGCTAAACGAAAAGCACCAACTCCAAATCCAACAACAACACCAACACCAACACCAACACCAACACCAACACCAACACCAACACCAACACCAACACCAACACCAACACCAACATCAACATCAACATTAACATCAACATCAACATCAACATCAACATCAATATCAACATTAACATCAACATTAACATCAACATCAACATCAACATCAACATCAACATCAACATCAACATCAACACCAACACCTACACCAACACCAACACCAACACCAACACCAACACCAACACAACATCAACATCAACATCAACATCAACATCAATATTAACATTAACATTAACATCAACATCATCAACATCAACATCATCAACATCAACATCAACAGCAACATCAACATCAACATCAACATCAACATCAACATCAACATCAACATAAACATCAACATCAACATCAACATCAACATCAACATCAACATCAACAACAACATCAACATCAACATCAACATCAACATCAACATCAACATCAACATCAACATCAACATCAACATCAACATCAACATCAACATCAACATCAACATCAACATCAACATCAATATCAATATCAACATTAACATTAACATTAACATTAACATCAACATCAATATCAACATAAACAATAACAACAACAACATCAAGAACAACAACAACATCAATATCATCATCATCATCAACATCAATATTAACATTAACATTAATATCAACATCATCAACATCAACATCATCAACATCAACATCAACATCAACATCAACATCAACATCAACATCAACATCAACATCAACATCAACATCAACATCAACATCAACATCAACATCAACATCAACATCAACATCAACATCAACATCAACATCAACATCAACATCAACATCAACATCAACATCAACATCAACATCAACATCAACATCAACATCAATATCAACATTAACAATAACATCAACATCAATATCAACATCAACATCAACATCAACATAAACATCAACATCAACATCAACATCAACATCAACATCAACATCAACATCAACATCAACATCAACATCAACATCAACATCATCAACATCAACATAAACATCAACATCAACATCAACATCAACATCAACATCAACATCAACATCATCATCAACATCAACATCAACATCAACATCAACATCAACATCAACATCAAAAACAACAAAAACAACAACAACAAATCTAGTTATGATTTCAACAGTGGTTTTGTGGCAACCAACACTGCTCACAAACAACAAAATAACACAGTGAAACTGGACTATGAAAGTAGAAAAGGACTGTAACATGAATTAGGATATGATTTAGGACAAAAATTAAGACACACCTTTCCAAACTAGGAAAGGGATGCAGTATATTTGAAGTAAAGAATTTGGTCATGGATTAAAAGAAGAGTTTGGAAATAGGAGTACAAAGAAACATCGTCACGTCAAAATCTACGGGTGTGTCCACGACACAGCCAACTCTTTTTTTTTATTTGTTTTTTTTTTTTTTTTTGTGTAAGATATGTTTATTTCGTTTAGGGATTTCCAAATAAAGTCTTTTAATCTTTTACTTCCAGTTTGGAAACAAAAAACATGCTTGTCAAGCGAAATCCAAGCATCATGCGTAACAAACTCTTTTCACCTTGGCTTCAATTAGTAATAATTGGACCTTTAACTAATTGAGCAATATGACTTAACCCATTTTTACTTCAGTTTCATCGCCAAATTTTACTTCTATCGAATTCCCTTATGTACTTTAATTGCCCTCAATTGAAAGTGTCATTGTTTTTCTAACATTTCGGTTTATTTTTATTTGTTTTATGCCCAACACTTGGATAGTTTATAATTTATTATAGCGTAATGCCGTTTTAAATTTAAACAAACAGCAATTTGGCCAAATTAACCAGACAAAAATAACTTGCTAATGGGCAGAAAATGGCCAAAACTAAATTAAAAGACTCCAAAAATACACAAGTTTATTGTTAGTCAAAAGGCCTTTATGAAGTTGAATACATTTTCGCAAACCAAACGAAGCAATTCTGTTATTTTTTTTTTTAACATGCGAATGTGGGTGAACTTGTTAGCGCGATCGAGGCCAAAGCCGTTAAAAATCAACAAATAAAAATATCTGACTTAGATTTCTTGAAAGCAGATAATTTAAATAGAGCGAATTGTTGTGTGTCAAGTTGTGCTTTTGCGCTGTTTGACTGCGCTAAATGTTGACAAAAAGGGAGCATTAAACGAACCAAACAACTGCAGTGCGCCTTAATCATAAAAAAACTAAAACAAATAAAATAACAACAACAACAACAACAACAACAACAACAACAACAAGTATTTAAGCTGAGAACGAAGCGACAGACTGAAAAAGGTCAAAACATACAATCGTAATGAGCCAGCCAAGTTTATAATAGATGTCAATCGGTCGGTCGTTGGGCAGCCCCCGTGGAGCCTTGTTAGTCATGCGCAGACAGAGACGGCCAAATAATTGCAAGATACAAGCGCATGCTGTATCCTTATCGCAAAGATCGATCTTATTTATTGATCACTGCTGAGTTGTTGGCGAATTTCGGCCAACGTGTGCATAATTGTTAATGGCGGCGGCTTGCATGAATGCGCCAACATGTTTTGGTCACGAAAGAAAAATAATTAAAATGTTGTGTAAAGCAACAATTTGTATGACAACAAATTGATATACTTTAATTGCAAAGTCTAGAAATCTGTGGGATTTCAATAAAATTCTAATTAGACCTAGTTTAAGAGATAAGCATTAGTACGTTAATGCAGCAAAAAGAATTTGTGTGCCAGCAAGTGGAAAAAAATGTTCCTTATTGTGACAAGTTTTGTTGATTGCCTTAACCATTAACATATGTATTAATGGTTAAGGCACGATGTTTGTCAGGAGAAAACTAATTTATGTGTAAATGTCTTTTAAATCAATTTTGGTTGCATGTTTGCAAAATTTGCAGGGAAAGCGTCATGAAAAGTGTACCTATATCAAATATTTCAGAAATTTCCATATGATGTAATGCCCCGATTTGGGCAAAACTAAGCTTGGTCTTATTAAAACGTATTTTATAATATTATTATTATTTGGTGTACAAAAAAGTTTTAAAGGATTTTTCTTTAGTTTTATGCCTTATTGTGAAATTAAATTATTAGAAATTTGTTACTAATTCATTGCGCAAAGTGTTGTCCATCATTAGCCACTAATTTTTTAGTGGCAATTCTCCGATACCATCTAGACAAAACGATGTGTCTTTTGATCAAGAATCTTTTCAAGAATCGATCCTATTCTGGAGTTCTTCAAAAGAGCGAAAGTGCTGATCCTCAAGGGCATGCGTCATCGACGAAAACAAATAGTAGTTGGAAGAGGCAAAGTTTGGGCTAAACGGCGGGTAGGGTAGGACTTTCTATTTCAGCTTTTCAAGGCATGCGTAACATGTGGCCGAGCGTTGTCACGTTGCGTGCCTTTGCTCGTATTCCGGCCGTTTTTGCTTGCGTTATGCTCGGCTCAAACGCACCAATTGAGTTCGGTGGAGTTACCCTTTGATGGTTTCACCCGGCTGTAGCAGCTCATAGCACACCACACCCAATTGGTCCCACCAAATACAGAGCGTGACCTTGCCACTGTGAATATTTGGCTTTGGCGGCGATTTTGGCGTATGGCCGGGCGGCCCGTATAATTTTTTGCGCTTGGGATTATCGTAATAAACCCATTTTTCATCACCAGCCACAATACGACGCAAAAATCCCTATTTTTTTTTTGCCGTTGGAGCAGCTGTTCACATGTGAAAAACCGCCGTTTGAAGTCTCTCGGCTTCAATTGATACGGCACCCAATATCCTACCTTTTGGATCATTCCCATGACTTTTAAACAAACAGATATGGCTTTTTGAGACCCTCCAAAATCTTTTGCGAGTTCTTCTTGCGTTTGGCTTGAGTCTTCATCCAATATAGCCTCCAATTCGGCATCCTCAAACTTTTCTGGCCGTCCTTCGCCCTCTTTGTCATCGGTATTAAAATCACCACTTCTAAAACGTCCAACCAAAAGCAAAACTCATATGTGGAAATCGGTGAAGCATGTTGCTCGTAAGTTTCTTGCAGCCTTCGATTGCCTTAAGCTGCATTTTTCTTCAAATGAAAGCAGAAAAGTAAACTTTCCCGCAAATTGTGTTTTGTTGGCACGAAAGGTGACATATTCGGAGCACATAAAAACTATGTTCACTTCAGCGGAACGACACATACTGAAGAAGAAAGCCTAAGGCTTTATGATGAGGCTTTAAAATGAAGTTGATTGCAACATTGTCCCATTCGATTTAGTACTAGTGATGCCATCTCAAGAAATCCTTTAAAACTGTTTGTCCAATTAAACTACCCTTCAAGTCCAATTACTTCTTCCAATTACTTCTTTTGTTGGCGAAACATTTTATATATTTCGATTGAGAAAGAAGACATTTGATACAGAAGTAGTAAAAAGTCATTTCTGAAGATCTTGCATAAAATAGACGTAACCGGAAGTAGTTAAAAGTAACAAGGAATAAAACTTAAACCCCTATAAATAAAGTTTTATCTATAGTACATTGGTTGGTTAAAAGTTTTCTTGCAAAAACTGATTCCTAAAATGCAAATGGCGTGCACATTCAATCAAAAGTGGACATATACCTATACTAATAGGTCACAATCTATTATAACTTCTATTGAAACGCTATTACCACTACAGTCACCAATTTTTTATTATTTTGAAAAAATTTATAATAAAAAAACAAAAACCGTTCTTACTTTTTTTCCCAACACTGTATATCTAACATTCTTGATCACCTGGTAGATAGAATGTCCCACCGAAATGGCCTGTCTTTTTGAAAATGTTTATTTTTAGTTAAAAATAATATGCAGTTAAAATTTCAATGTGTCAAATATATTTCGATTTCTTTTTAATATTTTTTTACAAACACCTGCCAAAGTTTTAGACCCGAGTAAATAATCTGGCATATTTATTTTTGCACTATTCAAATACTTCATTTAAAAGAATACAAGTTTAAAATGCCTCAAAATATTTTTAATAATTTAAAAAAAAAAATTGTTGGTTCAGACCTACATACTACCCCTCAGCCAGGGTACCCCTCAGTCTGGGTTTTTTTATTTAGATATCACAAAGGAAGTATTGTACAAGTTTTCAGAGTGCCTCAAATACGTACCCTAAAACGGCTAACGGCTCTCCTACTAATAGGTTTTGACGTAACAGCGTTTCTTTAGCCTTGTTCTTATTATTATCCCGTTCCTTTCCTTTAATACTAAACTTTCCATCCATTCCTTAGTCTTAAATTTGACTTAATAATTATCCTACTTCATGCCTAAACTCTTGTTTTAATCCATATCGAAATTCTTGACCAAAGCCTTGTCCAGATTCATATCTTAGTCCCTTTTACAATCTTTGCCATAAATCTTGACCTTAGTGTGTCCAAATCCTTGTTGTTCTCCTTGTTCCATTTCTTGCCCTTATACTTTTCATAATGTTGTCCTAAATTACGTTTTGGATGTGTCTAAATCTTTGTTCTAATCCATATCCTAATCTTTGTCATGGTCCTTTTCCCAATCCTTATGTGAATTCTTATCCTCATTATTGTTCAGTTCCATTCTTTAATATTTGTTCAAATATACTCCTTATCTTATCCCTTGCCCTCATTCTTTTTCTAATCCTTGTTCCTTATATCATTTTTTTTTTTTTTTTTTTTATATTTTATATATTCTCTTTTGATTTCGTATTTGGTGCATTTATGTTAATTCGAGAAGTTCCATAACAGACCTCATGGTGTCATTAATTTTATTTTATTTTATTTCCATTATTGTTTCTATCGTATGTCCGTAAACTTTAGCTTTACTGTCGTTCCATAAAATTAACTTTGTTGCCTATAGTCATGGAGTTATAATTCCATGCCTCGTTTTTTCATTATTGTTGCATTTTTAAAACATTAAGCGGTTGCCTTCGTGTCGTTGTGGATAGAAGAATTCTTGATATTTGCGATTTGTGTCAAAAACAATTTTTTGTTGTAAAATAAAATATTTCGAAACATTTTTATTCAGCGAGTAATAATTCCATGCACAAATTTTGCATTTTTGTTGCTTAAGCTGCTACCTCCGAGGCCTGACGACGTCATAATTTTTTCTTTATTTTTGTCATAAGGCCATGTATAAATACTTCATTTTTTACAACTTTAACCGTAGCGTATGTACTAATAGAGTAATAATTCTAAGCAACGCCGTTGCATTATTGCTGCATTTTCAATCTTTACAGCATTATGACGTCATGATTTTTTTCGTTAGGCATATAATAATTTTTACGTCCGATTTTTTACGTATCGCTTTGTAATTACATGTAACAAATTTGCAGTTTCGTTGCTAAAGCCGTTCCCACCACGTCCCGATGACGTCTAAATTTTTATTTTTGTATTTTGGTCAAAGTATGAATCTTTAATGTCATGTCATTATTTTTATGCTACCAATATATAAATAATGACATTAGACATACTCAACTAGTAAGAATTTCATGCGAAGCTTATGCATTTTCGAAAAATGCCTTTTTCCAATTTTGGAACTCATGCGCAAATGTAACGTTGTTACATCAAAAACAATTTAATTTTGGTTCGTACAGTCTAGTTGAAATAAATATGTATTTCATCCCAGTTTAAGATTTTCAAATAAAAGACGCTCTAAAAACTGAGAGTGATCCGCCTACTCAAAAGATAACCCATTAAATTAAAAAGAAATTAGTTTTGCATAAAATAAAAGTAGGCATGGCATGATTAGGCTTAAGTTATGGTAAGATTTTGATTCGTGGCGTCCGTGGCGTAGTTGGTTAAAGTGCATGGCCTCTATGTCAACGAACCTGGAGACCCGGGTGCGAACCCCAGCAGTGACAGAAAATTATTTGAATTAAAATAATTTTTCTGTACGGCCGCCACCTCTCTGCAGACCATGGCAAACCTCAGAGAGTAACCAAAATGCCATGTAAAGCTTCTTGAGAACAAGAACATTCCGTTCATCGCCGTTCGGAGTCGACATTAAACCTGTAGGTCCGGTTCTCGGTCAATTGTGTACAAAACTTAATAACATGCACCAGGGGCGGTTCCAGGAATATATTTCGGGGGGGGTTTCAAAAATATTTATGTACGTTATATATATAAAAGGGTAGTTAAATTTAAAGGGCGATGTTGATTTTGAATAAAACACAAATTATTAAGGAAATTATTGTCGTTTCTTTTTATTATGATAATATTGGTATGGTTCAATTATGCATGGAACAAAATATCGCGTAAATGGCCGCCGCGACCTCGGCGGCACACCACCATCCGATGGTCCAAATTTTCGATGACACCAAGGCATAAGTGAGGTTCTATGCCGTTAATGTGCCGAATTGGCGGGTTGCAATAAGGCCAACGGCAATAAAGCCGAATTGGCTTTATTTCCTTTTCAAAGAGAAATAAGGCCGAAATTGTGAATTTGGTTTTATTTCCATTTGAAAAGGAAATAAAGCCTAAAAAAAAATTTAGCAAAATGGTAATAAGGCCGAAAAATAATTTTTGCAAACTAAGGATTATTTTTTATAATTATTTTTAATAAAAAGTACGCTCCCTGTAGTCTGTTGTTTGAAAAGTTACTGGACTCAGCGTAGGTACTCAATTTGCAAGAGAACAGTTGCCATTGTCAACCTCAATGTGCTTGTTTTCGTATCAACGCGAAAAATTTATTGGTAGTAGTTCAATAGTGAAGGTGAAGAAGTTTTAATATTATAAGGAATGAGCGCCGCAGGCAAAAAATTTTTATTAAAAATCGCGGCGATTTATTATAAACCTGCGGCACTCATTCTTTATAATATTAAAGCTTCATTAAAAATTTTAGTAAAAATCGCGCATATTTTATAAATTTTCATTCATAACTTTTACGTTTATATTTTACATTTTTTTCTCGACCACTTACAAAAAGATGTATGTTCTTTAGCATTTAAACGATCATATTTTTCGGTTTAAACGGATATATATTTCTATTATTAGAATAAGATATCCTAGTCTTCTCAATAAAAAAATATGTAAATTTTTCAGACTTTTACGATTTTTATCTCCTAAACCATTTGAGACCTACCTATTTTTTTTTTGCAGCATTAGATTTAGAAGTTCCATACATATTTAAAAAACAAAAAAAAAAAAAAAGAAGCGTGTACCTAGAGTGCAATTATTCCAAAATATGTACATTTTTCAAACTTTCACGATTTTTATCTCCTAAACCATTTGAGACCGACCTTTTTTTGCAGCATGTGCATTAGGAGCTCCAAATGCACATTTAGAAAAAAAAAGAAAAAAGGAGCATGGGCCCTGAAGTACAATTATTCCAATACTTTATATCATTAATTTTTCATTAAATAAAACCAAAAAACTTATTTGATGGCGTTTTAATATTGGTTCCTTTTAAAGGGAAATAAGGTCAAATTGGCTTAATTTCTTTTTCAAATGGAATAAATCAAATTGCCGTTGGCCTTATTGCACCCCGCCGCCGAATTATCTCATCCTTTAGCTTTTGAATTGTTGCTGGCTTATCGACGTACACCTTTTCTTTCAAATAACCACAAAGAAAGAAGTCCAACGGTGTCAAAT
The DNA here is from genome assembly GCA_943735915.1 of Pherbina coryleti. Lineage (NCBI taxonomy): Eukaryota > Metazoa > Arthropoda > Insecta > Diptera > Sciomyzidae > Pherbina > Pherbina coryleti. The sequence goes on from OX030951.1 coordinate 112,507,344, forward strand.
CACATGATTAGTGGCCAAATGACATCGCCACCACGTGAGATAACACGGCCATTGAATTTGTCGCGCAAAAGAGCCATTGTTTCGTTAGCTGTGTGGCAAGTGGCACCGTTCTGTTGAAACCACATATCGTCCACATCCATATCTTCCAATTCGGTCCATAAAAAGTTCGTTATCATCTCACGCTACCGAACACCATTCACAGTAACTGCCTGACCAGCCTCATTTTGGAAAAAAATACGGCCCGATGATGCCGCCAGCCCATAAACCGCACCAAACAGTCACTCTTTGTGGGTGCATTGGTTTTTCGACAATCACTCTTGGATTATCATTCGCCCAAATGCGGTAATTTTGCTTATTGACGAATCCACTGAGGTGAAAATGTGCCTCATCACTGAAGATGATTTTCTTCGAAAATTGATCATCCACTGTTGCCATTTCTTGCCACCATTCTGACCGTGTAAATGCAAGTCTTTATGCATAATGTTCATCAACGACGAACGTGAGAGGTGCAATTGTTGGGCACGACGACGAGTTGAGATGGACGGCTCTTCAGCCACACTATCGCGAACAGCAGCAATATTTTCTGCAGTACGACCATGCACTGGTGTTTTCACATCTCCTACAGACCTGGTTTGTTCAAATTTTTGCACGATTTATCCGATTGTACACACATTTGGACGATTAAATTGACCGAAAAAATCACGAAGTGCTCGATATGCATTTTGATTTGAAAGCTCATTTTCATAATAAGCCTGAATAACTTTAACGGTTCAAATTGAGTTAGTCTGAAATTGAGAAATGTCAAATGAAATGCAGAAAAAAAGTTGACATTTAGGTGTGGTTTATATTCAACATCGGCCTTAAAATTTAACCACCCTTTATATACATTAGAGCGGGATAATTTTTTTTTCAAAAAATCGTAGGCGTGGGAAGAAACCGTTAGTCTAAAATCTATTTCGAGCCTCTGGTTTTTAAAAAGAAGGTTATAATTTGTGTTTTGCTGCAATATGTGAAAAAATTATTCCACTTATTGGAAAAAACTTTGCTACGAAAAAAATAGCCATCCATATTTCACTCCATATTCACTCCATATGATTGTGTGGTGCTCAGGATTATTTTTTTGTGTTAAATACCACAAGCTGACGCTGGGGTGAAGATAATTATAATAATAAAAGTTATTTCTCTGTTTATTTGACTCGAATACAAATCTTAAAGGCCAACATAAAACCAACATCAAAATAAATAAAAACTACAAAAACTGGAATTTTTCTCCATTACTGCATAAAAAGGAATTTTACGTCACACTACAAAAACCGGAATTTTTCTCCATTACTGTATAAAAAGGAATTTTAAGTCTACACTTCCGATACTATCGAAACTGTGGGTTTTTAAATTAAAACTGTGCGGTGTTTGGATATATTTTATCCAAAAAATGCGGTGTTTTTGTGATTTCAGGTTAAGATTGTATGTGTGACTGTTTACAGCTACAGGCGCAATATCGCAAAAATAATCAAAAACTGGAACAGAATTCAGTATTTTAGCAATACGTGTAGAAACAGCTACAAACGTTTACAGCATAGGGGTGTGAATATTTAAAGTAAATTATAAAAAACCAATTTTTTTTCTTTTTGGTACTCTTAGCCCACATAATAAACATCAGTACATCACATTTAAATACAGGTTCTTTTAGAATTTCGGGGGGGGTTTGAACCCCCAAAACCCCCCCCTGGATCCGCGCCTGACATGCACAACACAATTGATCATAAGAAGCTAGGTCAAAGTCCTTTCAAGGGCTGAAATGGCCAGTTATTTATTTATGTATTATTATTAAGATTTTGATTAAGTTGTGGTTTGGTTCTGGTTATGGTTTTGTTAAGGGTTGAAATTTAATTTTCATCCTTTATGGTGGTCACACGCACAAACGCTGTGGGTTTCTAAAGTATACACGAAGAAAAAATGCCGTACCTTGGTACAATCCACAATTATTTTTAGTTTGATTTGGTTAAAATGTAATTTTATGTGATGTGATGAATGAGATGTGATGTGATGTGATGTAATGTTATGTAATGTCATGTTATGTGATGCTATATTATGTGATGTCATGTCATACATGTCATTAATTGACATCATGATGTCATGTGATGTGATGTGATGTAATGAGACTTGATGTAATGTGATATGATGAGGTGTGTTATATGATATGATGTGTGGTATGATGTGATGTGATGTAATATGACGTGATGGGATGTGATATTATATTATACTGTGTTTGTTTTTTTTGTTTTTTTTTTTTGTTTGTTTTTTGTTAAAGACGACAGGAGGGATATTATAAAGTGTGTGGTGTGATGAATGCGATATGATACAATGTGTGGTGTGGTGTGATGTGATGTATTATTTTTTTTTTTTTTTTTTTTCTTTATTGATTGCATGTGAGATAAATTTATCGTATGCAATTATTTCTCAAAAAAAATACATTTTGTACGAGAAAATAATTTAATAGATTTTATAATGAATAACGCTATCAATTGCGTGACGAGATCATTGCTAATTCTTATTTAAATATTCATTTAGTATAACATAATTCAGTTTACTAGTTTACTGTATTCAAATTTAATTTTTTGTATAGTACTTGGCATTAACAATTCATATTATAAAATATTTAATTTTCTTTTAAAAGTTTCAATTTTACAGTTCAAAATTATAGTTTTGTAATAAGAGATTTTTAACCATACTTTTGAAGTGATCTAGGATATTACAATTTTTTACATGTGCAGGTAGTTTGTTGAAAATTCTTATACCATAACTGCGTATAGATTTTGTGCTTCTTTCTGTTCTAAAAAAAGTTGTTCGTAAATTTCTATTGTTTCGAAATCTATACATGTTGTTTTCTGTGGGATTTAAGTCAAGATTGTTCTTAATAATATTTTTTTTTATTTTGTAAATAGTTATTAATGTTTGCATTATGCTGTATTTCTTTATATCCAGAAATTATTATGTGCTGTGATAGGATGTCATTTGATGTGCTGTGATGTGCTGTGATGTGCTGTGATGTGGTGTAATGTGATGTGATGTCATGTTATGTTATGTGATGTAATGAGATGTAATGAGATGTGATGTTATTTGATGGTGATGTGATGTGATGTTGTGTTATGTGATGTGATGTAATGTTTTATTATGTGATGTGATGTGATGTGATGTGATGTGATGATATGTTATATGATGTGATGTGATGTTATTTGATGTGATACATGATGTGATTTGATGTGTGGTGTGATGTGATGTGATGCTATGTTATGTGATACCATGTCATGTGATGTGATTTTATGTGATGTGGTATAATGATATTGAAGTTATGTGTGATGTGATGTTATTTGATTTGATCTATGATGTGATGTGGTGTGATGTGATGTAATGTCATGTCATGTGATGTAATGAATCATTTTATGTTATGTTATGTATGATGTTATTTAATGTGATTTGATGAGATTTAATATAATGTGAAGAGATGTGATATGATATTTTGTGATATGATGTGTGATGTGCTGTTATGTGATGTAAAATATGTTGTGATGCAATGTGTAGTGTGGTATGATGTGATGTGATGTGATGTGATAAAATGTGGTGAGATTTGATATGATGTTAAATGATGTGATGTGAAATATGATGATACGAAATGGTATGATATGATGTAATATGTGATTAAATTTTTCAATAATTACTTTATTTTTCCCAACTACTTTTCATCGTTTTTATTAATTCAATATTAAAGTAAAGGAATGTTTATTTTTTTGACGTAGAATACGTCATTCTCGGAGGTGAGTAGGGTGGTTGATAGTGATCAGGTGTCGGTATTTATATAACTTTTTGAGCCTTTGGTGGGCCTAAAGTACTGATCGTACAATGTTGATGTTAGCACTTGTTCGTCTGCTTGATCCTCAATGCGACAAAAATTCATGTTAGAACTCTCTAACTTATATAAATTTTACACAATTACATGAAATATAAAGCCAACATTTGATGTTTTTGTTTGCTTAAACTTGCTACCTATTTATCGACAGTTTCCGGTTTTATCGACAAAACCATAAAATTTGTATGGGAGCCCCCCTATGGAGTGGTCGGAGGAAATAGGTGTTAAACGCAAAAATGTTCCTTTTGCAAAAATAATGGAGGCCGGTAATATATATTAACCCTCTCCGGCACTCTCTTAAAAGTCATATGCTCAGGTGTATGGAATAAAAATACAAAAACTATAATATTTGTAAGGGAGCCCCCCTAAGGAGTGGTCGGAGGGAATAGGTTTCAAAGGGAAAAATGTTCCTTTTGCAAAAGTAATGGGGGTCAGTCATACATATTAACCCTCTCCGGCACTCTTTTAAAGGTCATATTCTCAAGTGTATGGAATAAATATTTTGCTAAATAGTTTTTAAAAAAGATGTCATCAAAAGCGAATTGACTAATTCTGCGTCTTGTGTTACGACATAGTCGAAACTACTGTATCTTTTTTTAAATCGTAACATCTTGAAGATTTTTTAAAAAATCGGTTGATGGGATGCAAGTTTGAAAGTCGTAACAAATCCGACATGACAAACCATTTCCCAACACTGGTTTGAGCAGAGGCTTGAATCAAGCGATACTAGCTCACACTTCAACAAACAATTGAATTTTACTGATTTTCTGAGACTGCCTTCAACTCGCAGCGGGTAGGAATAAAACTTCAGTTTGCTTAACGCTTGGAGTAAAAACAAGCGTTAAAAAAGCTTTCTCTTCCGTATGGCGCTTGAATTAAACAAGAATTGACGGGTTCTGTTCTTGAACCTAATCGATAATAAAATATTATTTTAGATTTAATTTAAGCTAAATGTTTGCCTTTGAACCAGCTTGTTTTGTAAATATTGCGTTTTGGTTCAATTATTGTTTCTACAGCTCATTTTATGTCGTTAACTAAGTCTTTTCCTCGTGCCAACAGATAACACTAGAAAATAATAAAAATTACAACCGGTATAATTCCACCAGTTCTTGCAAAGTCAGAATAAGTAAACAAAGAATAAGTAAGCAAAAAAAGAATAAGTAAGTAAGAATAAGTCACATAGAATAAGTAAAAAATATATAATTTTGATTATGCCTTCTAATCCAATGATCGCTCTCTACCGCTATTGTTAACGCATATCAGCAAAATAAGCTCTTCATGTATTTTTCCATAAAAAAATATTTTATTATTTTTCATATGCTTGCTTCTTAACTTTTGCGGAAGTCTTTTCTGAGAATGTATGCATAAAACATGCGGCTCAAATGTAACGATTATGTTTTTTACCCACATTCTACGTAGCTTTAATCTAATTACGTTAGTGCAGCGACCTAACGTTTTCTAATGATTGGCACTGCCATGGCCTGTATGCACTGTGAGAATAACTGTTTAAGTTTTGAGTGTGGAATTTTCATAATAGCTGCTTAAGTTCAGAGAACAATGCTGATATAATAACAATTTTTACATCTTATTAAGATAGCTTATTTGAACACCGTTATACGATATGTTTTTCACTGTGTGTATTTTTAATTACACTCGAACAAATATACCTAAGTGGAAATAACAAAATATTGAATATTAAAATTAAATTAGGAAAATTGCAAAACAATCCTCTACCTAATATAAAGTATTTGTGGTTATTTGTGTATGTTTTTATTATAAACCGAAATACAAGAAATCGAGATAACACAAGATTATCCAAGAGTTATTCCAAAATAATTTAGTGAAGTTGATTCAAAAAAATTTTCAAACTGTAAAAAATTCCAGTATATTTCAAACAAAAATAGTATAACTCAGAAATTATAAAATAAAATTAACCACCTGACTAATTTATTTGATATTTCGCATCATAGAGCTAAAGAAAATTACAGTCCGAGTAAAAGAGAATAAAATAATGCAATATCTGATATAAGCCATCTTTATTAAATCACAATTGTGAAAAATGAGTTATTTCTTGTTTTTAATTATTAAGGGGGCATATAGGTTACAAATTAAAAAAATTTTTTTTCGGAAATTTTTTTTCATAGAAGGAAAAAATATATCGGTTTCAAATTTTGCACATATATGTATTAACATTTGAAGCATAATCGCGAATAACGTTGTAAACGACAAAATTGTAATTTTTGACTAGAGATAAAAAACGTTTTAAACATTGTAGGCGTTTATTTTTGGTTTTTTTGTTAAACACTCTGATTTAATAAAACTTTACCCTACATAAAATATAAAAAAATTAAATAAAAGATTTAATTACATCGAAATTTACCGCTTAAAAGTTTTTACAGTGGAATAACGTTTTATATCCAAAAATTGAATGGATGATGAAGCGTTTTTCCACTGAACATAATAGGCTTGGGTAGTTCATGAACGAACTAGTTCAATTGAACGATTCCCACTCATGAACTATGTGAACTAGTTCAGTGTTTCTCGTTTTTTTAGTTCATTTCAGTTCAATTGATATTGCAGCGAGTAGGAATAAAACGAACGAGATCAAAAATAACTAAATTTACCAATCTATGGTTTGAGTCCTTGGTTTAAGACTAGGTTTGAAACTTTTTGTGTCTGCACTAATAGTAATGTTGAATTTGATGGCTATCACATATTCAAACCAATTTTGTTTCATTTGGTAATGAACCTGGACATGAACGAGTAAACGAAACGAACTAAAAGACCAATCGAAGTAAAAGACCTAACGAACTAAAAGAACGAATGAACTAAAAGAACTAACGAACTAAGAGAACAAACGAAGTAAAATATGCAACGAACGAAATGAACGAACGAACTAAAAGAACTAAATGAACGAACTAGTTCATTACATGCGATTGAACTAAAAAGAGCGATCTTTGTGGTGAACTCAAATGCCCAAGCCTAGAACATAACATATGACTTATGGTGCTTAATACGTTTTTCCACTACTAAAAACGACTGCACTTACAGCTAACTGCACTAACAACGTTCTTCCAAACAACATTCACAGGAGCATTTTTATTTTCTATGGCCTCTCCATTTCTCGAAATATGAGACTGACCACTATCTCTTAGTCTTTTATAGTTAAAATTATTCCAATTTTCGAAATTTATTTAACGTTTTGAGCATCGATAGCACTTGCGCAATAAGTTGGATTGGTCGCTTTTATTCATTTTACAAGCACGTGTAACGTTATTCAACTGAGTGGCATTTAAAAATGCGTTAAAAATGCCCCAACCTGCATTTTATTACTCACTTCTGTTTTTATATAGTATAAGAGAGTAATTCTAACTGGTATCCGCGAAAAAAACACCTTTTTAAAAAAATGTCGTTTACAACGTTATTTGCGATTATGCTTCATTTAAAGAATAAAAAAAAAAAAGAATTTTTCAGAATTTTTGAAGCGGTTTTTGGCGTTATTTGATTTTTCTTTTTTAAAATGCCAAAAAACAGACGGTGTGCAGGATATCACCAGTCTGGAACATCTGAGGAAAAAAAAACAAATTAATCCTTGTTTAAGTGGCTATCGCCTGAACTAAGATAATTTCTTTTCCGCCGCAAAAAAACAAAAAGGCGACCGATTTTGTTACCTTGAAAATCGAGTTTTCTTCTAAATGGCCGCCATTTTGTTTTTTTTAATGATATAAAGTACTAAAATGTTTTTTATCCATGCACGCAGTAGAAATTATGAAAGGTGGTGGTAAGAGAATCAAGAATAACGAAATTTCAGTTTAATACCTCAAAAACTGAGACAGCTCGAATCGAAAACCGTTATTCAGTGTGATTTTTTTTTTTTTTTGATCCAGCATAACCAGAAACCGGCTATGCTCTCAATCTGGTGGGATTCGAAGAGGCCTGTCTTCTACAAACAACTCCCACAGAATATAACCATAAATTCGGAAGTCTACTGTGGGCAACTACAGAAATTAAGCGTGTGTCAACAAACAGAAACATCTTCAAGCGCGGATCCACGGTGGGGCGATAAGTGCGATCGCCGCCCCCAAAGCTTTGTGAATATACAAGTTTTCTAAGCTAGTCTCAGAACATATTCAGAATAAAGCATTTGTGCATGAGTATTTATTTAAGCGTATACTGCCTTTGTACAATCATTTTTTGAACAATTCGTTATTTGCATCTTCAGATGTTCAAATAATCCGAAATGCTGTTGGTACTATGAAAGCGACGATATCGTTCTTTAATGCCTCGGCAAAGCGTTCCAATACATTTAAAAAAATAATGGGTAGTCGGTTATCTAGCTTGTGTGAAACTAGATGGGTCGAGAGACATGAGGGAGTTTTGCAATTTCGTTTTGCTCTTCCGAAAATGATTGAAACCCTACACCATATATCTCAGTGGCAAGATTCGAAAACGTCGTCAAAAGCAAACGCTTTGAGAATCGTTCTTTGTGAGACGAATTTTTAAGTTGCAGTCGCTTGCCTCTCTGATGTGTTGAGTAACGCACTAGCCCTCAGCTGTTTCCTTTAGAAAAAACAAAATGATGTTAAATCAGCGCAGAATACTATTCAAGATACTTTAAATTTATTACAGAATAATCGAGAATCCTGTGAGATAAAATTTGAAACTCTTTTTAAAGAAAACATTACAAATAATATTGGAGAAGAAATTAAAATGCCACGTGTCATTTTCGAAAGAACCGCGCTCTCTAGTAAAAGATACCATAGCATATTTCAGACAAGCTGTTTATATTCCTATGCTGGATAATGTGATGATGGATTTAAAAAGACGATTTTCAACAACTACTTTGGATTTGTATTCATTTTTAATCCTGTTTCCTTATTCCATTACCTCGAAAAGCATTACATTATCTATACAAGCTGTGAGAAAATTTTGTAGAAGATATTACATTTTCTTCAAAGAATCTCAGAGGTTTTAGAAAGGTCTTTGATTAATGAGTTGGACATGTGGCACTTGTAATGTGAAAGAGAAAAGTATGATTCAAGAACTAGTACAATGCAACTATAACACTGCTCTGATGCTGAAGTATATCCTCTTATTCATACTCTTTTTAAAATTTTAATAACATTGCCTTCAAGTGGAGCAACTGCTGAAAGATCATTTTCTACATTGAAGAGAATTGAAACCTATTTAAGATCTACGACAACAGAAGAAAGATTGAACGCACTTGCTTTATTGAATATTCATTATGACATTAATGTGATTGAGGGTCCAGTGATCGATAGATATGCCAAAACACGGAAGCATAGATTAGATTTCGTGTTGTAATTAGATTTTTCAAACCAGGAGATTATGCACTAAGTTATATTTCCCTTTTAATTTTTATATAAGTTATGTTAAATGTTTTTTAATTCATGTACACATAAAGTCACTGAAAACTGGTTAACTCCTTTCTATTTAATATATTCGAAAAACTGGTTTTTAAAATATCGCTATTTTAGGGTTATTCCACAAAACGATTTTTACATTTTACAGAATATTTTGTTGCTTTCAAATTGATTTGACGAACTACGATTCCCCCCCCCAAAATGAACCTTCTGGATCCACCACTGAACGTCTTGAGATGGTCAACCGGAAGAGGGACCCCCATGATACTGCCAGGCTTTTACGAGTTTGGAGACTCGCCAAAACTGCTTGAGTTTTGATGGGATGGATGTTTTGTCCCATCCACAGTCCAGACATTGTGACCTCGGATTACCATATACTTCGCTCCCTGTAAAGCTCAGTGAATGGTTTAACCTTTGATACTGACGGCCGATGGTTTTAAGATTGGGTCCTCTTCATGCAAGGATGAAAACTGTAATCTAGTGACAGATATCCAGAGTACACTGATAATGTGGAGGGAACACTTCTCTAGGCTTCTGAATGCCGACGCTGACAACAATCCCGCAGATAGCAATGCGGAAACCCCAATTGTGGACGACAGCGTTAAAGTTCCGCTTCCTGACTATAATGAAGCCTTGAAAGCTATAGCTCGGCTTAAAACAATAAAGCCGCAGGAGCTGATAGCTTACCTGCTGAGCTCTTCAAGAATGGAGGCGAAGCTTTATTTAAATGCATTCATTAGCTTCTATGCAGAATATGGTCGGAAGAATGCATTCCAAACGATTGGAACCTCAGTGTGCTCTGCCCAATCCACAAGAAAGGCGATCCCACAATTTGCGCCAGCTACTTTGGGATAAGCCTTCTTAATATCGCATATAAGGTCCTGTCGAGCGTATTATGTGAAAGACTGAATCCCATCGTAGACCAGCTGATTGGACCTTATCAGTGTGGCTTCAGTCCTGGCAAATCCATCATAGACTAGATATTTACGCTACGACATATCTTGGAGAAGACTCTACAGAAACAAATCAACACGCACCATCTTTTTGTCGATTACAAAATCGCCTTCAATAGTCCAATAAAAAATCACCTATACTCCACCATGTCTGAAGTTTGTATTTCTGCAAAGCTCATCCGTCTTTACAGAATGATTCTGAGCAACACCAGCAGCACAGTTAAATTCGGGAAGGATCTCACTCCCCTATTCGATATCAAACGAGGTTTCAGACAAGGTGATTCCTTATCGTGCGACTTTTTCAACCTAATGATGAAGAAAATCATCTGAGCTGCTGATTTGAGACGTAGTGGCACGATATTCTACAAAATAATTATGTTGCTGGCGTATGCTGATGATATCGATATCATTGGCCATAATACTCGTGAAGTCAGTGAAACATTTTCTGGATTAGTGAAAGATTCGAGTCGATTCGGTCTTGCAGTGAACGCAGACAAAACGAAATACTTAGTGTCGACAAGTAAACAGTCCCAGCGTCTTGGAAACCACGTCAATGTTGACAACATCTCCTACGAGGTTGTTAAGAACTTTATCTACCTGGTATCCAGCGTTAATTTCACCAACGATGTCAGCATTGAGATAAAATGAAGAATAACTCTTGCCAGCAAGTGTTACTTTGGGCTAAGTAGGCAATTGAGAAGCAGAGCCCTCTCTCAACGTACAACACTCACGCTCTATAAGTCACTAATTATGGCCGTCCTATTATATGCAGAACAAACCTGGACGTTGAGCATTTCTTATGAAAAGACTTTGGGAGCCTTCGAGAGAAAGATCTATCAAAAAAAAGGCAATACGTCCTGTTGTGTAAGCTTACTAACTACATATTGTTTACATTTCTACTACTTATACCTAACTACTTATGTTACTACTATATATACTTATACCTAACTATACCTACTACTTATACCTAACTACTTATGTTATTACTTATACTAAACTACTTATATAGCTTAGATGCAATCCTGTAATATTATAAAACTAAATGAAATTAACGAGTTGAAATAAAGAACATATTATAAAAGACTGCAAACACAACATGGTGTCAGAAGTGGGAAAAGACTGCAAACACAACACGTCCAAACTTGCGTCAATGTTAACTACCGAATGCGATAGAACCACAAGCTGTATGAGCTGTACACCAACATCGACTTGACCGAACTTGTTATGATCAAATTGTGTTGTGAGTGTTACTGTATGTTTGAACAGAATTGATCGAGAACTGGACCTACTAGTATTATGCCGATTCCGGACGGCTAATGCGCTTGTTCTCAAGAAGCTTTACATGGCATAATTTACTCTCTGAGGTTTGCCATTGTCTGCAGAGAGGTGACGGCCGAACAAAAAATTAATTCAATTGAAAAAACTTTCTGTGCCAGATGGAATTGAACCAAGTTTCTCTAAAAATCGTCGTCTAACCAGGAAATATAGTGAATTTCCTTCACAAAGAGTTCCGAACACCAGTGGTGCTCCTTACATGGTTTCCCATAGCCCGCGAACATCGTGTTGTGTTGAGCTTTTGCACACGAAGTATCAATCGGCTCGCTGTGTTTGTACACTGCGCATGATACAATTATACAAGGTAGGAGTGACAACTGGCAATTTTCTCACGGGTGTCTTGCAGCAACTGTCATTTGCCTGGATATTTTTCTTTCTATTTTCCTTTTTATTTTTTTCGTTCTCTAATTTATACTACTTTTGACAGTTGGTGCAAGACGAAAGAACTGTCACTCCTACCTTGTATAATTGTATCATGACCAGTGTTGTCACTTTACCACAATTGTGGTAGATCTACCACTTTTTTCGACATTTTTCATTTCTACCACTTTTACCACCCATTATTTGCAATTTGCTGAAATCTACCACTTTTTTATTTCAGTCTTACAATTTTTTTCAGTTCGTATCACAAATTTTATTTACCACTTTAATATTTACTGAGCTCTGTTTACTAAAGGGTGTTTTTTTTAGAGGTATAGAACTTCGAATTGAAATAAAACACAAGAAAATCGTTTTAATGTCCATCAATTTGGCTTTATTGGAAGGATAATTTTATGCCATTAATGTTTAAATATGATTTCGGGCATGTGGCCGCCGCGGCTGGCTCGAATAAAGCCAATTATACAGGTCCAATTTTCAACCACTTTTTCGAGCATATGGGGCCGTATGTCGGCAATAACGCCACGAATGTTGGCCTCCAAGTCCCCTAACGTTTCTGGTTTGTTGGCGTAGACGAGCGACTTCACATATCCCCAAAGAAAATAATCCAATGGTGTCAAATCACACGATCTTGGTGGCCAATTGACAGGTCCATTCCGCGAAATTATGCGCTCATCGAATGTTTCCTTCAATAAATCGATTGTCGCCGTCTTGTTGGAACCACAACTCATCCACATTCATGCCATCCAATTCGGTAACAAAATAGTCGGTTATCATGGCTCTATACCGGTCTCCATTAACGGTAACTGACTCTCCAGCATTATTTCGGAAGAAGTATGGCCCAATGACTCCACCAGCCCATAGAGCACACCAAACAGTCAGTTTTTGTGGATGTAATGGCGTCTCAAGGATCTCATGTGGATTCTCTTCACTCCAAATGCGGCAATTTTGCTTGTTGACGTAGCCATTCAACCAAAAATGAGCCTCATCACTGAACAAAATTTTGCGATGAAAATCAGCATCGAGATCAATCTCATTTTCGGCCCATACACCAAAATCACGACTCATTGCATGGTCTCGCGGCTTTAATTTTTGCACAAGCTGGATCTTGTAAGGTCGCAAGCCAAGAACTTTGCGCAAAATCTTCCATTCAGTTGATGGACAAAGCTCCAATTGCTGTGCACGGTGGCGAATCGATTCATTCGGGTCCTCTTCAACATTTTGCTCTACAGCGGCAATTGTTTCTTCGGTGCGCACTGTTCGACGTCTCTGCGGATGCGTATTATCACATAGAGTAAACGTAGTGCGAAAACGACCCATGTTTAACCGAATTAATTGCTCTGATGGACGATTATGTCGACCATAAAATGGACGGAGCTTGCGGTAAACTTCGCGAACTGAACCATTATTTTCGAAATAAATTTGCACGATTTGCAAGCGTTGTTCTTTTGTCAACCTGTTCATGATGAAATGGCAAACCAAACTGAACATAAATGACATTAGAGTTGCCAGATTTGACCACAAAATGCCAGTTTTATCTCTATTCGAAAAACAAACCCCTAAAAAAATACCCTTTATTTGAATTTTATCATTGTGAATGCATTTTTTCGGCGTGTCATTGTTATTGCTCATCGGCTAGTTCAGAAGTGAAAGAAACAGATGCAAGTGCATTACAAGGAAAGATATTTGTGAAATAAGGACAAACAGTGCATTATTTCAGTATTTTAAACGGTTGAGTGAAAGTTTTGAAAGTTCATAAATGGCCAACTCACACGGGATTGCTTGATTGGCAATCAATGAACTTTTCTTACTCTCTTTCACATGCTGATTGTTGGTAGCTCACACGACACGCTAGTCATAATTTTGCATTTCTTTAAAAATTTTATTTCGTAACCTAGCAACACTATTCAGATTGCTGATTGCTGACATGTACAGCAATCTCAAAATGAACAAATTTAGATTGCTGCAATCTGTGTTCATCCGCTCCGGCTCTCAGAGCTTTTGATAGTTTCACATTGAAAGCAACAACAAAACGATTGGATTGTTTGAGTGCCAATCACCGTGTGAGTTGGGGAAAAACAAAATTAGCTTTCATACTTTTACATGAATTGTTTTTGTTGTTTATTTTTTATTTTTGATATTTTCTCAAAGCTTTAGTATTAAACTGAATGTAAAATGCAATACAATATATAATTATTTTTTCACTAGTCAACGTTTCATTAAAAATGATTGATAACTTAAAATGTACCTTCAATAATATTATAAAATGCAATGCCTATGTATGTTCTTCTATTTTTATTTCAATAAAATTTAAAATTTTTAAAATACTGGATTTTTAAAATTATGTATATGTGTACATACAAATAAGGATTTTGAATGGTTTTCTTAAGGAGAAGAAATCTACCACCCACTTTTTAAATCTACCACTTTTTTTAGACTCAATCTACCACTATTTAAGATTTTCAAGTGACAACACTGATCATGACACTGTGTAAAAGTTTGTATTTTCTGCTGTGCTTTAAATTTCAAGTCAGTATGCTTTGAGCGTTCATGTGGCATGGGAGTCGCTCGCTGTTTTATTTATGAATATACGTAAATATATTGCAATGTTTCAGGAAAAGCATTAATATATTATTGCTTGATGTTTTCTATGTTAAAATAGCGAAAAACGAACTCAAAAATAAAAAAAAATAATTATTATATTGAGATCCAATACTCGACAAGAGTTCCTTGCACCAAATGTTGTTAGAGCTTTTAACAACATATTGTTTCAGTGTAAAGCTGTGCACTCGGAAAGCTCTCTTTGTTGTTGTTTGAACCGTGCGTTGAGCACCACTGGACTAGACTTGGGTGTACGAGTATGACTTCGTAACAGCTCAACAATCTGCACAGTGGCGCTATCCAGATGAGTCGAAACCAAAAAAAAAATATAATTTTTGATTTAATAAAAAAATCAATATAATTTGAGTGTTTTAAAGCGTTTGGGGAGAATATGCGGCGAAAGAGGTCAAAATTATGAAAGGACAATTCATGGTTTTTACATCACGATAATGCACCAGCTCATACATCACTCATTGTACGCGATTATTCGACCAAAAACAATGTCAGTATCGTTCAACAAGCACCATATTTGTAAGATATGGCCCCGTATTACTTTTTCCTATTCCCCAAACTGAAATTGTGGTAAACATTTTGAGACGATTTAAGTCATCAAATAGAATTCGTAGAGGCAGCTAAAGGCCATTCCGAAATTGGTCTACCAAAAATGCTTAAAAGAATGGAAAAAACTATTGCACATGTGTACCGATGGTGATTGTTATGAAGGTGATAGAATAAATATTGAAGAGAAATTAACCGTTGTTGTTTTATTTGCACATTCCGGTTCAATTTTGAACAGAAGGTATATGAAAATTTTCAGAATAGAGCTTTATTTCGTCTTGAGTTACACTCTTAAAGAAATAAATTTAATTTCCCACAAGTAGTTATTTCTACCTTTTTTCGCATTATTATTTTTTTTTAAACTGTTAATTTTTCATTGCGCCGTTTATTTGTCGTTACGTTCTGTTTGGGAAACCTTGTTAATTGCACATTAGCTTCAATGTGAATTTTTCTCACTTCATAGCATTTTTTTTAACGTAGCGTTGTTGCGCGTGGCGCAGGGCGGGCAGGCGTGCGACAGCTATTTGCGAAGTGCGTGAAATTACGAATTGAACTTAATTGGTGCGTTGCATTATTTTTATTTTTAGTTGCATAAACTAATTAGATATATTCAATGCAAACAACAGCTACAATTTAAACAATGAGTAAGTGTAACAAGTACGTAATTGTTTGCGTTACGTTGTGCAAAAATAAGGTGGAAGTATTTAAAAAAGCGCGCTTGTTGGAGACTTGTGTACTTTTTGTTTTTTTTTGTTTTAAACCTTAACTAAATGGTTAAATTTTGTTGTTGTTGCAACATAAAAAATTGTTTTAACAAATGCTTCCTTTAATTAAATCAGTCAATGTTGCTCATGTGACATTTAACGTAACTGCTTTAGAGATTTTTCAGATTTTGTTGAGTTTCACATCGTGTAACAGTATAATCTTGCAATTTAATGTAACCATTATCCGTTACGTACCTACTATTTGAAACGGGCGGATATAAAAGAACATCTGTCCAGCTTATTCTCGCTACACGTTTTGGCATTTATTTCAGCTGTCAATTTAAGTCAGATCGAACAATTGCTTCCGTCAATTGAATCTAAATTAAAATACCATAGAAATAAACTCCACACGCAAGGTTAAAAGCTAACTTCTTCAGACAGAGTTTTGTGTTGACTTAAATGCTGGTGCCTGTCTGCCTGGCGGTTTGGACCAGAGTCCATTGATTCAGTTGCCAGTGCTCATACTTGTAGATGTCAGTTGCCTAAGTTTACTGCCATGTTGCATTTGTTGGATATGCGCAGCAACAACAACTGCACGGAGTCATCGGGTCTTCGCTGCTTCACACTTTGGCGGCTTGGCACAAGCATGATTCAGAACAACGCGATAAACACGACCTTCCTTGATTTGTTTTTTTTTTATTCTTTTTGTTTTCTAAGCCTCCTGAATTTCTTTTCAAGTTGCAGCAAATGATGGTTGAGTTGCCAACAACAACACCTTGTATTTGCAGTGGCGCTTGAGGCAGCTGTAGGCCACCAACGAGCTTGATTTGGTTAATTGTGGCCGTCGTTGTCGTTGTTTGAGTAAGTTTTGTTGTTGATGTTGTTGATGTTGTTGTTTGCCATGCTCTTTATTGCTGTAGGCACAATAATTGCTACATGGCGCAAATAATACAAGTAAGGCGACTATTTTAAAAAAATCGAGTTATTTTAGAATTTATATTTCTGCTCTGGTTTGATACGAGATACATAAAATGGGTGGGGCAGTAAAGACTCCAAAAAAAGAAAAGCAAGTTGATCACATTTATAAACGTTTTGAGATATAAATATGTAAATCATATACAAATATAATATTAATTAAGTCCCAGTCGAAAGCCTTAGATGCTAGTACTGCTTAATTCCGTATTTATGTCTTAATTAATTGCTGTATAAATACTTTTAAAATAAAATAAATAAATAAATCAAGCATATTTATGAAAACATAAATAATATTAATTTTTTCAAAATTGAATGTCTTGACTCGTTAGATAAAAATGGAGTTTTAAAAAATTTCAAAGTTTTACTACTTCTAAAATCTAAAGTTATCAGTTGGCAAGATAACTAATAGAAAACATTAAAAACTAAATTCTATTACTAAAAATATAAATTTCAGAACTAAACAGTTGTTGACTTAACAACACTTTTATTTTATGGGCTACCAATATCCGGTAGATTTCAAGATGTCATATTTATTCAAGAACTTTTACGCAGACTGCCTTTTAAGTCTTGCTCCTCGGCAACATTAAGTATTGCCAGATCAATTTTGATAGTTCCATTCCAAAATTTGACATTTTCTAGCATAAACGTAGTCACAACGTTTTTGTGTATGTTCGCTTATTGTGTTGTTTACAGTGGTTCGAAAATTATACTTCAGTAAAAATATTAAATAAACACGTTAACATTTTCGAGTGATGATTTTCGATGTAAATTAACAAGAAAAGAATGCATCGATCAATTTAGTTCTACTGTTTGTTATAAAGCTTACACTCAGCGACTGTAAGCCCGGGTTCATTGAGTTCGAGGGTGGTCGACGTTCTCTCTAAGATTAATTTCGTGAAGGTCGTCCAAGAAGGGCTGTTTGGACTGAATACATGGATGCTATGCGTGAACTGTTGGAAGCAGACGGACATGTGATATACCTTAAGATGGAGTCATTCTTGGGCATTAGTCGGACTTGCATATGTATATTCGATTTTAATAAGGCTTTAGGCGTCAGAAAGATATGTTCCCGTTGGTGCAAGGAAATGCTGAAAGAAAATATAGTGGAGGTGGTTTGAAATACCTCGTAGAGGTCACTAAAGGTGACAAATTATATATCTACGCTTATGACTCCGAAACAAATCAGCAATTCACTATTTGGGTCTTTTAAAGTGAGTAAAACCCGACAAAAGGACGTCGAAGGAGCACATCCAAGCAAATGGTCACGAGTTTTTTCAGAAGGCCATCCGCCTTACAGTCCTGACTTGGCACCCAATAACTTCTTCTTGTCCCTTCACATTAACATAAAAATGAGTGGCGAGCGTTTTTCTACGCCCTAATACGCCTTTAAAAACCTAATTTCGAAGGAACTAATTTCAGAGTGGCAAAGCTGCTTCAAAAAACGATTGCAACAAATGCAAAAGTGTGTAGATCATTTTGGAGAATATTGTGAAAAACAATTATCACTGATTAACCACCATTTTTTTTAATTGTGAGCCAAAAGACTAAAAAGGCGAATCTGATAATAGACTGGCCCAGTGATCAACGAATATAATTAGACTGCCTTTGTTCTAGACTTGGGTTCAATTGAACGATTCCCACTCATGAACTATGTGAACTAGTTCAGTGTTTCTCGTTCTTTTAGTTAATTTTAGTTCAATTGATTTTGTAGCGAGTAGAAACAAAACGAACGTGAGCAAAACGAACTAAATTTACCACGCTATGGTTTGAGTCCTTGGTTTGAGACACTTTTTGTGTCTGCACCTGTGAAATGGTCAAGTTGATGGCTGTCACATTAGTAGATTTCTATATTTCAATTAGTGAAGTGTGAGGGACTGTAAATTTTTTTATTAAATGGTTTAAAAATAGTTTAAAAAAAAAATAAAAAATAAAAACTGGCCATTTCAGCCCTTGAAAGGACTTTGACCTAGCTTCTTATGATCAATTGTGTTGTGCGTGTTATTAAGTTTGTACACAATTGTTCGAGAACCGGACATACTGGTTTAACGTCGACTCCGAACGGCAATGAACGGAATGTTCTTGTTCTCAAGAAGCTTTACATGACATATTGATTTCTGTCTTAGGTTTGCCATTGTCTGCAGAGAGTTGGCGGCCGAACAGAAAAATTCTTTGATTCAAATAATTTTCTGTCGCTGCTGGGGTTCGAACCCGGGTCTCCAGGTTCGTTGACATAGAGCCCACGCACTTTAACCAACTACGCCACGGACGCCACTATTTTTAAAAATAGTTAAAACTGAATTTAAAATATGAATTGAATTTTAATTTAAATACAACCTAGTTTGTTTCATTTTATATACCTGGAAATGAACGAGTATACGAAACGAACTAATAGACTTAACGAGCTAAAAGACCTAACGAACTAAAAGAATGAACGAAGTAAAACAAGTAGCGAACAAAAAGAACGAACGAACTAAAAGAACTAAATGAACGAATTAGTTCATTACATACGATTGAACTAAAGAGAGCGATCTTTGTCGGGAACTAAAATGCCCAAGCCTATTTTGTTCAAATCCCAGTATTTTGTATATGAGATCTATTACAAAGAAATTCATTATTATCTTTTTTTTCAACTTCAAGTTGTAAATATTGATGAGTTTTCAATTTCAGTTGGTCAGAAATGAGAATAGAAAATTGCAAATGCGAAAGGTTAAATCCATGGCCTGGCCGGGATTCGAACCCGGGACCTCTGGGGTGGCAGTTCAGCACGCTACCTACTCAAGTAAGGAGACGGCAAATAATAATTTTGCAAGAAACTGAAAAACTCTCAAAATTTTATTTTGTTATCAAAAGCGAGTTCTCGACAGTGCGCTTCATATAGGCTTAAGCCATGATACAATTATACAACTGTCAAAAATAGTATAAATAAGAGAATGAAATTAGTAAAAAATAATAAAAAACAAAATATACAGGCAAATGACATTCGGTGCAAGACACTCGTGAGAAAAATGACAGTTGTCACTCCTTCCTTGTATAATTGTATCATGGGTTTAAGTGAAGTGATTGGAGCTGCCATACTAAAGCAAACCACCAAATGAACTTCGAAGAGGATTCGTACAAGTGTTTACATATATAAAAAAAAGTGGTAATTTCAGAACTTGAAAGGGCTTTGACCGAAGTTCTTATGATCAAATTTTGTTGTGCGTGTTATTAAGTTTGTACACAATTGATCGAGAACTGGACCAACTAGATTTATGCCATCTCAGAACGGCCAATGTGCATGTTCTCAAGAAGCTTTACATGGCATTATTAACTGAAGAGACGAAGTAAAGGGTAGTAGAAGAGGTGTCATTTTAAATTTTTTCAGGTGGCAACATACAACTGTTGTCATTCGATGACGATTTTCAAAGAAAAACTATGAGATTTTTAGATATGGATTGATACACACTCGCACAATGCTTTGAAATAATGAAATTTCACTTCAAAACCCAAGAAAATATCGTGAACACAATTTGTAAAGTTCGTACTGTTTTTGGCCATCATCAAGTGCTTTTTTGCACGTCAACTGAAAATATCGCAGCTGTAGTTAAGAGTGTCGCTGAAAACCGCGGTTTATCTATTTCGAGACAATCACTGGAATTGGGCCTATCCACAGCCACTTTGCACCGTATTTTACATAAAGATCTTGGCCTACATGCTTATAAGGTGCAGTTTACACAAGAACTGAAGCCTTTGATTGAATGCTGATTGGGTGCTGGAAATGCATGAACAAGATCATGGTATTTCAAACAAAATTTTTCTGAGTAATGGGTCTCATTTTCATCTGTCTAGGTACGTGGATAAGCAAAACTGTCGCATCTGGGGCTACGAAAATCCAAAAGAAATGGTCGAACAACCTCTCTATTCACAATGAGTGACAGTTTGTTGCGGGTTTTGAAGCGGCAGTTTCATTGCTCCATATTTTTTCGAAATTGATGCTGGTGCCACCGTTTCAGTGAATGGATTGTATTACCGAACGATGTTGACTCACTTTTTTTGGCCTGAAATTGATTCTATGGACGTGGACGATGTATATTTTCAATAGGACGGCACCACATTCCATATGATTTCTCCAAATAGAGACTTTAATTGGCCGCCGACATCGTTGGCCGACTTAACATTATTCGACTTTTTTTTTGGGGCTATGTTATAGATAAAGTTAACGCTAATGCTCCAGTAAATATGCAAGCACTCAAAAACAATATTAGAGCTGTTTCGCGATATACAGTCGCAATTATGCGAAAATGTGATGAAAAATTTCATCAAAAGAATGGCCATTTGGTTGATATTGCATTACTTACCTCAAAGTTTCTACTATGGATTAAAATAAAATTATCAGCTCTTTTCACAAAAATATTTCGTTTTTGAAATGAAACTTCTTTGGCGGCGAGTGAAATTTCAAGTTCTCTTCTCTTATTCGCGACGATGTGTAACGTTTTCAATTTATATGAACATTTCAAGGTGGCTTTGTTCGTGAAACTTATAACAATGTGAAAAGCAAATATTTATATAAACATTTTTTCCACAAGCAGGCGTTGGACCTTGGACTGTCGCAGCATCGAATAAGAGTTGGACTTTCTAACGTTATGCTACATTAATGCTTTCAAACGGGCGAACAAAATGCTACTAATATTGCACGCGTCCTGCTCCGTTTCTAGTATATCACAGACACAAACCAATGCCTTTCAACCATTTGATTTTCAGCCTAAATGCATGCACGAAAAATTTATTTGTTACATTCAGAGCAGAGCATATCATAAGGTCTTTTTCCGTACTTGAGTAACTTGAAGTTACTTGAAAGCGTTTCCATACACATTTTTCAAATAAAATAACAAAACGACACCCAGGAAGTCTAGAAGTAAAAAACGTCCCGAAGCTAAGAAAAATAGCGAAAACAGGGGCAGAGTGCGTTCGTGTACATTGACAGCGAATTAGAGCTCTTAAGAATGCAGCCGCAGCTAGATCTGCAACTAATGGTAAGAGTATGGCGATTAGAACATCATCTCAACAAAAGTTTGAAGCCAACAAAGTTGATATGCATAACAATCAGCGTTCGCTACTTTACAAGGCCCTCGCTCAACATAGCAGCTATGATGATCAGGAAGCTTTCTGCTTTCGGTGGTTTCGTCAACGAGTACTATGCAAATGCAATCAAGCATTCAAAAAGTGACAAAGTTGAGGAGACATTCGAAAACTACTTAAACACCAGCTGAACGTTCTCGCGCTTATAGAAAATGGAAAAAAAAAACGTAGTTTATTCGATTTTGTATTGCATTTCTTTTTAGATACTTCCTCCCTCTATTTTACACTAAAATCTCTCTTATTCTTTACTTTTTAAGAAGTATCACTTCTGTCACGTGAACGTTGCTACACGCGAGTTTTTATTTTAATGTAAAATGACACTTTTTGTTGAAAGATCCTATACTTCAAAGGTAATGGCTTGCAAGTAATTTTTCTTATGCTTGTATAGCTCTCTTCTATTTAAACTTTTTTCTTTTAAACAAATTGATTCGATGCATAGAGGTTCTCATTGCACTTCAGTAAAAAGGATTTTCTAATACAAATAAAGATAAACTTGACTTCTGCAAAATTATTCCAAGGTGTGGCTTTTTGTAACCATGGCAGGATAATTTAATCAAAGAGTTGTATTATACTTAATCCTGTTTCAATTATGAAATATCAAAAACATTATATTTACATTTTTTAAATTCAACTTGATAAAACTAGTACCAACTAAGTTTTTCAAGAAAAATTGCTTCCTTCATAAAATTGTGCCGCAACACTTTCTTCTAGAAGTTATGTTTCTTTTTAATTTTTATTTACATTTTCTCAAACAGCTTCTTACAGTTGGTAACAAAAGCAAACATTAATTCCATGACCAACTTAGGCGCCTTTCAAGCCTTTCATAAGCTGCCGCCGGCAGTTGTTAACACTTTACCCATGAAAAAAAAAAAAACAAAAACAAAATAAAACAGCGAATAAGCGCCACTCCAGGGTAGCCACCAGCATCACAGGAATCTGGGAAAGTTAAATGTGAGCGTGCTTTAGACTAAACAACTGTTAATTTTTTATTCTGAGTTTTTCTTGTGCTGACATAAACGTTTTCTGGCTTAAAACAAAATAAAAAAAAAACATTTGTTTGTCTGACGTCTATTTTCTTGTACTTAAAACTTTACACTTCGAATAGCTTTTGCTTCTCAGTCTAGGAAAGTTTTAAAGTCTTAACAAATGTGTTACAACCTTCAATAAATTTAAAAGCTTTAAAAAATGTTCAGAATTCTTATCGCTTTTTCTCAATTTATCGACATCATCAAAGTTAAACACATCTTCAATATTTAAAAATTGCCCAACACTGTATTTTATAGTTATGAATATAACAAAAACATCAAGTTTCAATATAAGGCGATATACCACTAGTAATATTTCAAACGCCCACAATTTAGACAAAAACCAAACAAGAAAAAAAAAAAAAGAATGCAGCCGCTGATTTGTTTTTATTTTATATATTTATTGTTGTTGTTGTTTTCTTTGTTGTATCAATGAAATCGAAAGTTGCTGCAAATGTTGCATTCGTATAAATTTCTGAATGAATTAAAATGCATTTCGATAAATTTTTTTTTATACAATTTGCTTGCATTTTGCAGAGGCGTTCTTGAATTCGTCATGGCGCGGCGCATGGCTGCCTGTACGGCGACTTTTAAATTAACTAACCACATTTCTTTATTAAGCACTCAAAACTTGAATTTGTTGTTAATATTCAGCTACAAGTGGCAGCAAAAAAGTAGAAAATGACAGTTACTTTATTGACACCGTCATAAATTGTGACACGCTGTATTAATTAGCCGCAAATGAAGTTGGTGTCAGCATGCCTTGCGGAACAACCGCTTCCCAATCGAATGCATCTGCGAACATGCTTTTGTTCAAACTCACTCAATTACAAACATATGTATACGAGTATTCGACGATTTCGAAAATTATGTTCGGTGATAAATTTCAATTTAGCCTGTAATCAATTCTCAGTTGTTTTTTTGGTGAACCTGAATTTCTTCTTCTTAGTAGTTTCCAAAAGTTGTTGTTGGTACATTGAATGGTTTTAACAATTTAACATATTTTGTTAATATTTCAACTATGCGTTCTACTATTTTTGAAGTTATGGAAGCCGTTATCAGATTCCCATTTCCATGCTTTTGTTCCTGCGAGTTGGGAGAGTTACAATATTTAGGAACTGAACAACTTTGAAGGGTTCATAATTGCGCAGAACGTAGCTGAACTCCTAGAAATAAACCATACTAACTGAATTCCTTTTCGATAATTGTAAGTCTTGTCAATTTTATAGAAAATTATCGTTTCTGCTGATCAACTACTCGTAAATCGAAAATCGTCGTTATTGTATTTTAGAATTTTCCAAGTTCTGATTTCCTAGGCAAACCCAAAAATGATAGAAACAAGATTACGCGTTCCGCAGTCCCGTTATTTAATGCTCTATATCTCAATTGAGTGGCGTCCGTGGCGTAGTTGGTTAAAGTGCGTGGCCGCTATGTCAAAGAACCTGGAGACCCAGGTTCGAACCCCAGCAGCGACAGAAAATTATTTGAATTAAAATAATTTTTCTATACGGCCGCCACCTCTCTGCCAGAGATTGTGGTTTGATTACTCCGCCAGAGTAATCAAAATGCCATGTAAAGCTTCTTGAGAACGAGAACATTCCGTTCATCGCCGTTCGGAGTCGGCGTTAAGCATGTAGGTTCGGTTCTCGGTGAATTGTGTACAAACTTAATAACACGCACAACACAATTAATCATAAGAGCTAGGTCAAAGTCCTTTCAAGGGCTGAAATGGCCAGTTATTTATTTTTTTTTTATTTTATATCTCAATTGACTGCATGACGTCACGCAGCGCTTGAAATGAATGCAACTGTGCGATTACTTAGGCAAGTTAACGAAATTGAAAATAAATTCTTGCGGAAAAGTAAAGTAAAAATAACTACTCTTCTGTATAAAAAATGGATATTTTCGTATAGGTATTTCATAAACCATTCGATATCGACAAAAAATAATAACACCAATAGGTTTAGGAGGTCTTTGTACAATGTACATTGTACATATTATTAAAATAAGAAAAAAAATTTAGTATATCATATATATAAAAATAAGTTGCATTGTGTATGAAATTGATGTTCTCGGTAATGCGTGAACCGATTTTGTTTCTGGAAATTTCCCATGAGAGGTGACGTCAATACGAAGGTTTTTTGCTGTTGAATTATAGGCATTTTAGTGAACTTATCAACAATACAGGTGTGAAAAAATACAGATGCGCACATATGGTGTATATGGGGAAATATTTGCAAGGGTAATTGGAAATAAATGGAATATTGGAATAATTTGGCAAGTCTCACTTTAGTTTTCATTTGCGCGATAAATATAGGCATCGTAAAAATTTTCCATACCCCTTTTTTTCATACCCCCCTTTACCGCCTACAAATCAGTAAAAATGCTATATTTAAGACTTTTTTGGTCGTACTAGACTAAAATTTGGTAAATAAGTTCGTATGGTTACTGTCGGCAACTATACTAAAACTGGGCGTGGTCTAAATATATATATACGCCCACTTTTTAGAAATCATTATTATTCCTGAGTTGTACATGTTTTGATAGTGGAACTTGATATGTAGACGTTATGGGCCCAAGAGGTAGTTATTATATATTTGAGCGAACATTAGACAAGGGGGAATGGCCACACAGGCCAAATTTATGATATCGAATTGCTTTGCAACTAAACGTCATTTGTAACTATGCAATAGACTCCTAAACTACTCATCCGATTAGCATGAAAATTTGTGTATAGAAGGTTTTTGGTACGGTACGTGTTTGTGGGCTATCAATTTGTATCCACCTTGAACAACAGAGGGCGCTGTAGTACAAATTTTTTACAAAACTGCCTAAAACTCACAAACCGCTTATGCGATTAGAATGAAAAGTGGTATGCAGTGGTTTTCATGAAGGTTGAGTGTTTTTCTGCAACCTTTTTTGACTTATATTGAACACCAGAGGGCGCTGTAGTACAAACTTTTTGCAAAACCACCTAAAACTCCCAAACCGCTCATGCGATTAGAATAAAAATTGGTATATAGTAGTTCTCAGGCACGATGCGTTTTTGACAGTATCTTTTTTGAACCACCTTGGACAACAGATGGTGCTGTAGTACAAATTTTTTACAAAATCACATATTTTTAGTTGTTACATAAGCAAATATTTACAAAATATAAAATATTTCTAAATTTAGTAAAATTAAAAACTTACTTACTTACTTACTTATCTGGCGCTTACAACCGTAAGTCGGTTTTGGCCTCGTATAAGAAATTGCGCCAGCCATTTCTGTTCTGCGCTTGCTGGCGCCAGTTGGAAACACCAAGTGTAGTCAGGTTATCCAACACCTGATCCTTCCAACGAAGATGTGGGCGTCCTCTTCTGCGTTGACCACCACCGGGCACCGAATCGAATATTTTTTTCGCTGGAGCGTCGTTTTCCATTCGCTCAACATGACCTAGCCAGCGGAGCCGCTCGATTTTGATACGCTTAACTATGTCGATGTCAGCGTACAGCTCATACAGCTCGTGGTTCCATCGAATTCGGTACTCGCCATTGACGCAGATTGGACCGAAGATCTTACGAAGGATCTTTCTCTCGAAGGCTCCCAAAGTCTTTTCATCAGAACTGCTCAACGTCCAGGTTTGTGCTGCATATAATAGGACGGGCATGATTAGTGACTTATAGAGCGTGAGTTTTGTTCGTCGAGAGAGGGCTCTGCTTCTCAATTGCCTACTCAGCCCAAAGTAACACCTGTTGGCAAGAGTTATCCTTCGCTTTATCTCAATACTGACATCGTTGAAAGAGTTTACGCTGGATCCCAGGTAGACGAAGTCCTTAACAACCTCGAAGGAGATGTTGTCAACAGTGACGTGGTTTCCAAGACGCTGGGGCTGTTTATTTGTTGACACTAGGTATTTCGTCTTATCTGCGTTCACTACAAGACCCATTCGACTCGACTCTTTCGCTAACCTGGAGAATGCTGCGCTGACTTCGCGCGTATTATGGCCAATGATATCGATATCATCAGCATACGCCAGCAGCATAATACTTTTGTAGAATATCGTGCCGCTGCGTCTCAAATCAGCAGCTCGGATGATCTTCTCCATCATCAGGTTGAAAAAGTCGCACGATAAGGAATCACCTTGTCTGAAACCTCGTTTGGTATCGAATGGAGGAGTGAGGTCCTTTCCAATTTTAACTGTGCTGCTGGTGTTGCTCAGTGTCATTCTGCAAAGGCGGATGAGCTTTGCAGGAATACCAAATTCAGACATGGTGGAATATAGATGATTCCTTATTGGACTGTCGAAGGCGGCTTTGTAATCGACAAAAAGATGGTGTGTGTCGATTTGTTTTTCTAGGGTCTTCTCCAAGATTTGTCGTAGCGTAAATATCTGGTCTATGGTGGATTTGCCAGGTCTGAAGCCACACTGATAAGGTCCAATCAGCTGGTTTACGATGGGCTTCAGTCTTTCACATAGTACGCTCGACAGGACCTTATATGCGATATTCAGAAGGCTTATCCCACGGTAGTTGGCGCAAATTGTGGGATCGCCTTTCTTGTGGATTGGGCAGAGCACACTGAGGTTCCAATCGTTTGGAATGCATTCTTCCGACCATATTCTGCATAGAAGCTCATGAATGCATTTAAATAGAGCTTCGCCTCCATTCTTGAAGAGCTCAGCAGGTAAGCCATCGGCTCCTGCGGCTTTGTTGTTTTTAAGCCGAGCTATAGCTTTCAAGACTTCACTATGGTCGGGCAGCGGAACTTCAACGCTGTCGTCCAAAATTGGGGATTCCGGAATATCATCTCTATTGGCGGGATTGTTGTCGTCGTCGCCATTCAGAAGCCTAGAGAAGTGTTCCCTCCACATCATCAGTGTACTCTGGATATCTGTCACTAGATTCCCATTTTTATCCTTGCAGGAAGAGGCCCCGGTCTTGAAACCATCGGCCAGGCGTCTTATTTTTTCGAAAAATTTTCGGACCTCATTCCTGTCACCATGCATCTCAATTTTCTCGCACTCACGCATTTCCGCTTCCCTTTTCTTTCGCCTGAAAATGCGTCTCTCTTCCCTCCTCTTCTCTTTGTATCGCTCCTTAGCAGCACGCGTTACAACCGACTGCAGGGTGGCTTTGTAGGCGGCATCTTTTTCTGCAGTGGCGTCGCGACACTCTTGGTCGTGCCACTGGTTTCGGCGAGGGCGGTGATAGCCAATCACCTCTTCGGCAGCCGTACGCATAGAGTGGGAAATGTGATTCCACTGCGCGCATATATCGTCGATCGGAGGAGTGCTTTCTTGAAGCAGGAGTGAGAGTCGAGTAGCGAAGTCTTCGGCTGTTTGCTTTGATTGCAGCTTTTCGACGTCTAGCTTTCTTTGTGCTGGATTGCGCGCATTCTTGGTTGCGCACAGGCGTGTACGGATCTTGGCTGCGACAAGATAATGATCCGAGTCTATATTGGCACCACGGATCGTGCGTACATCTAAAACACTAGAAGAGTGCCTTCCGTCAATCAAAACGTGATCAATTTGGTTGCGCGTCTTTTGATCAGGAGACAGCCAAGTTGCTTTATGAATATTGAGATGCTTGAATCTAGTGCTACTAACGACCATGTTTCGCGCTGCGGCAAAGTCAATCAGCCTCATTCCGTTATCGGAGGTATTGTCGTGGAGGCTGAACTTTCCGACTGTTGGACCAAAGATATTTTCTTTTCCCACCTTGGCGTTGAAGTCACCAAGCACGATTTTTATGTCGTGGCGGGGGCTGCGCTCATAGGCCTCTTCAAGGCGCTCGTAGAAGCTGTCTTTGGTCTCATCGTCCTTATCTTCTGTCGGAGCGTGCGCACAAATCAGGCTTATGTTGAAAAATCTTGCCTTGACACGGATTATGGCAAGTCGTTCGTTCACAGGTGTGAATCGCAGAACATGATGTCGTAGTCGCTTGCCAACCACGAATCCGCATCCAAATTCGTGCTTCTCCGCATGGCCGCTGTAGTAGATATCACAGGATGCTTGCCGTGAGCAACCCTGTCCCTTCCATCGCATTTCTTGGATTGCAGTGATATCAGCTTTGTATCTTAAATTAAAAAACTTTCGTTATTTTGCCATCAAAAACATGAACATATCTTGAAAACTATGAAAAATTTTACTACAACGATATATTTAATGCTCAAAAATGAGAAAAACACAATCAGAATTTAATTTTGTGACCTTCGATTCAAATGTCTCCGCTGCTTTTTTATATATTTTGTTAAATTTTTTTTTTTGTCTTAAAGCTTCATCAAAGTACTATTAAAACCTAATTGCAAAAATACCGTTAGTTGATTATATATATTTTAAATATTTTTTTCAAAAAAGGTCTGAAATATTGGAGTTTTCCTCAAAAATAGCGTCAAAATTTGTTTTTGTTGTAAAAATAATTTAAATTCAAATTCGAAAATTTTCAGTTCTATTTAAAAATTATAACATTTGTAAGCAAAAGTTATTTAAATTTTACGCAAAAATTAAAAACCATTTTTGTGATTAAAAAAACAAGGCCCAACCTTGATTTTTTCGAACAAGATTTTTTTCCAGTATTTTGTTTTTATATTTTTGAAAATATATACAAGCTAAAACATTAATTTTTTAGAAAAAATTATCTTAGTGTCTGTTACCAATCAAAAGTTATAGCCAATAATCTTTATCCAAAATATAAATAGAAAAAGCAAAATGCTGTCTGTGTGATGGCTGGAAACTTCAAAACTACTGAGCCGATAGAGCTGAAATTTTGGCAGTACATTTTTTTCAAGTACGAGATGGTTTAAATTTCTGTCACACCCCCTTTTAACGGCCATAAATAAAAAAAATGCTATATTTCCTACGGTTTTCGTCGATTTGGCTACATTTTGATAATTTTGTTTGTATGCTCACTGTCGGCAACTGTACTAAAACTGGGTAATGTTTATCCACTAGAAAACTGGGATGGGCATTATATAAGTGGGTGTGGCTCCGCCCATACAATGAAAATTTGTATTATCTAATAGCTTTGAAAGTAAAAGTAGCAGTATTTACATACAAACTCAAAATGGAGTTACTATTTGGTGATATCCTGCTACTGGGAAACTGTAACGGGCAGTGGAAAATGACAGTGGTGTCAAACTATGAGTCTAAAAAAAGTTTTGAATACACCTTTTATGTTCCCATATAGTTGCAAGGTGCAGCAACGCGCGCCGGGAAAAAGCTAGTAGTATATAAATGCATGCAGTAATTTAATAAAAAAGCGCTGGGTGACGTCATGCTCTATTTGCGGAACGCGTAATCTTGTTTCAATTATTCTTGGGCAAACCATTGCTTCCAATCTTATACTGCGGGAAACCATTCCAATATTTACCGTTTATATTCTTCATAACTAGGATCATATTATGATTATGACATATACATTAGGGCGTATCGAATTACAATTTTTTCGAATTTCACATTCTAAGAGGTCTCAAAAGTTGCATGGGGTTGTCAAGATCACCCAAAAAAAATTTAAGAAAAAAAAGGATGTCTTCCTGCCCCGCAAGGACAAAGTTGTTTTTTGAGGAAAACAGTAAAAAATAAAGACATTAGAATGCTTCGACTTTTATAAAAAAAAACTCCGTATGTCTTAAAGCAAAAGTAAGTATAAGCTTAAACTAACAATATATTGGTAAACACGATGCCACTCACGATTCTTATCCACAGTGTCCTGTGTGAAGGATATTCGAATCAAAAGTTGAAATCGAGATAGCACAGAACTTTTGATTGTTACCCAATAGTCTAAATTTTCTGCATTTTCCTATTTTTGAGAAATGTTTACTTGAATGCAATTTTTTAGCTTTTTCAAAAAAATTCATATAAGATTTTATATCTCGGGTACCAGAAATGGTACCGAAGAAACTTTGCTCAATTTGGATTCTTCAAATATTTCTTAACAACACCCTGTCTAAAAGTTTTAATTTAAAATACCAGCTTAAGGCCACGATTTTATTTATATAAGAGCAGGCTAAAATATTAGCATAGTGAATGTGGGAAAACAATAAGGCAAATTGCTGAAATAATGCACCGGTATAAAAACCGGTGGCGACCGTGGCGTAGTTGGTTAAAGTGCGTGGCCTCTATGTCAACGAACCTGGAGACCCGGGTTCGAACCCCAGCAGCGACAGAAAATTATTTGAATTAAAATACTTTTTCTGTACGCCCTCCACCTCTCTGCAGACAATGGCAAACCTCAGAGAGTAATCAAAATGCCATGAAAAGCTTCTTGAGAACAAGAACATTCCGTTCATCGCGAATTGGAGTCGGCGTTAAACCTGTAGGTCCTATTCTCGGTCAATAGTGTACAAACTTAATAACACGCAGAACACAATTGATCATAAGAAGCTAGGTCAAAGTCCTTTCGAGAGCTGAAGTGGCCAGTTATTTATTATTTATTATAAAAAGACAATCCATAACTTCATAAAAAACCCTACTAAATACGGGGAAACTAAGCGGACTGGGCGACCATCACTCGTAAGCAACAGGGAAAAGCGGCAAATAAAGATATTAGCTGTGAATAAAGAAATAAGCCCGGCCCAAATAAAGCATCAGATTTCTCTTCCTGTCACTACCAGACAGATTTGTGGTGCTCTCCCAAGACACACAATCACACACATATAAAAATACACTTACACTTTACATAATGGGTGTTTTTTTTAGGGGTTTGTTTTTCGAATAGAGATAAAACTGGCATTTTGTGGTCAAATCTGGCAACTCTAATGTCATTTATGTTCAGTTTGGTTTGCCATTTCATCATGAACAGGTTGACAAAAGAACAACGCTTGCAAATCGTGCAAATTTATTTCGAAAATAATGGTTCAGTTCGCGAAGTTTACCGCAAGCTCCGTCCATTTTATGGTCGACATAATCGTCCATCAGAGCAATTAATTCGGTTAACCATGGGTCGTTTTCGCACTACGTTTACTCTATGTGATAATACGCATCCGCAGAGACGTCGAACAGTGCGCACCGAAGAAACAATTGCCGCTGTAGAGCAAAATGTTGAAGAGGACCCGAATGAATCGATTCGCCACCGTGCACAGCAATTGGAGCTTTGTCCATCAACTTTATGGAAGATTTTGCGCAAAGATCTTGGCTTGCGACCTTACAAGATCCAGCTTGTGCAAGAATTAAAGCCGCGAGACCATGCAATGCGTCGTGATTTTGGTGTATGGGCCGAAAATGAGATTGATCTCGATGCTGATTTTCATCGCAAAATTTTGTTCAGTGATGAGGCTCATTTTTGGTTGAATCGCTACGTCAACAAGCAAAATTGCCGCATTTGGAGTGAAGAGAATCCACATGAGATCCTTGAGACGCCATTACATCCACAAAAACTGACTGTTTGGTGTGCTCTATGGGCTGGTGGAGTCATTGGGCCATACTTCTTCCGAAATAATGCTGGAGAGTCAGTTACCGTTAATGGATACCGGTATAGAGCCATGATAACCGACTATTTTGTTCCCGAATTGGATGGCATGAATGTGGATGAGTTGTGGTTCCAACAAGACGGCTCTACATGCCACACAGCGCACGTCACAATCGATTTATTGAAGGAAACATTCGATGAGCGCATAATTTCGCGGAATGGACCTGTCAATTGGCCACCAAGATCGTGTGATTTGACACCATTGGATTATTTTCTTTGGGGATATGTGAAGTCGCTCGTCTACGCCAACAAACCAGAAACGTTAGGGGACTTGGAGGCCAACATTCGTGGCGTTATTGCCGACATACGGCCCCATATGCTCGAAAAAGTGGTTGAAAATTGGACCTGTATAATTGGCTTTATTCGAGCCAGCCGCGGCGGCCACATGCCCGAAATCATATTTAAACATTAATGGCATAAAATTATCCTTCCAATAAAGCCAAATTGATGGACATTAAAAGGATTTTCTTGTGTTTTATTTCAATTCGAAGTTCTATACCTCTAAAAAAAACACCCTTTACTTGTTTTTAAATATTAACTATAAAATAGTTATCAAAAAATTGTTTATCAAAAAACTTTCAAAAATATTTTATCATATATAAAATTGTATTCGAACTAAATGTACATAAATAAAATATAATTATTAAATAAAAAATAAAACAATTTATTTGTGAACATCCACAATTGCAACCATAGATTCATCAAATTTAAGCAGCAGATAACAAAATTCATTATGAAAATCGAGTGCCGAAACCTAAACTTCTGCAGTGTCATAAAGAAACGAGAACGGTTTTCCTGAAAAGTTCAAATTTTGGGACCTGGAATGGGAAAAAGTGATATTTAGTGACGTAAAGAAATTTAATTTAGATGTTCCTGATAGTTGCTAAAAGTATTGTAGGGATATGCGTCGAGATCGTAAAGTTAGCTATGCCCGAAACTTTAAAGGAGGATCTCTAATGATGTGGGCTGCTTTTGGTTACCTGGGAAAGACCAGACCGTGTTTTATTTCACACAAAATGAAAGCTTTAAAATATGTTGAGCTTCTTGAGAATGTTTTGATTGACTTCGGAGAGGACTTGCGAGGCGAAAATTGGACATTGCAGCAGGACAATGCCGACATACATATCGCAGCCCATACAAAAGCCTTTTTTAATGAAAGAAACATTACAGTCCTGGAATAGCCTGCGATAAGTCCAGACCTAAACCCAATGGAAAGCTTATGGGGAATCCTGTCACAGCTTGTTTACGCAAATGGATGTCAATTTGAGTCGTTGACAGAACTAAGAAATAGAATTATACTTGAATGGGACACTCTGGACCTAACTCTTCTTCATACATTGGTAAACTCCATGCCAGACATATTGCAAGAAGTAATAAATAAGAGATTGTGGCGTCCGTGGCGTAGTTGGTTAAAGTGCGTGGCCTATATGTCAACGAACCTGGAGACCCGGGTTCGAACCCCAGCAGCGACAGAAAATTTTTTGAATTAAAATAATTTTTCTGTACGGCCGCCACCTCTCTGCAGACAATGGCAAACCTCAGAGAGTAATCAAAATGCCATGTAAAGCTTCTTGAGAACAAGAACATTCCGTTCATCGCCGTTCGGAGTCGGCGTTTAACCTGTAGGTCCGTTTCTTGGTCAATTGTGTAAAAACTTAATAACACGCACAACACAATTGATCATAAGAAGCTAGGTCAAAGTCCTTTCAAGGGCCGAAATGGCCAGTTATTAATTTTTTTTTTATTTTTTAATAAATAAGAGAGGAAATCATACTTCTTACTTAATTTGAATTTTAAACATGAAGAAGTATTTACATTCACATAATCAAATATTTAAAGTAATGTCCCATATAATTATTTCTTTTATGCTTGAAAATATTCTTTTGTATTTTAGTTTAATATAATAAATATTCTGAAAAAAAACTAGATGTACTGATGTTATTACAAAAACATGTTGACAATATTAACATAGAAAATATATTTCGTCAGTTGTTTTTAAGCAGGAGTAAAATTTCACTTGTCAAATTTAGTTATTCCGCCGACTGTACATAGTAGCAAAGGCCTGTAGTATGTTAGGCTTCATAATCAGAAACTCGAAAGAACTCTCTGATCCTTTGTCTTTAAAAGCTCTTTATTTTTCCTTTGTGAGATCTCTTTTAGAATATTGCTGCATAAAATGGGACCCATTTTATGCTGGCTCTTCAAGTAGAATTGGAAGAGTTCAAAGACGTTTTACGAGGTTTGCAATTAGTAGCTTACGATGGAATATTGAAATGCCTTCTTATAATGTAAGATGCCTTCTTCTTGGTTTTCAATCCTTAGAAAATCGTCGTAAATATTTTCCCATAATGTTTGTAAGAGATATTATTTGCTCGAATATAAACTGTTCTTTTTTGCTTTCTGAAATACGCTTTCACGTACCTTCACGTGCGCTCAGATCTTCTAATCTATTCTATGAATCTTCATAGAGTAAATTATAGTATAAATCAATCTATTACACGCTGTTTAAGACTGGCTTACTCAGTGTGTCGTGAAATAGATTTTAATAAAGGTTTAAGTAGAAGTGCTTTTAAGAACACTTTACTTTTATATTTTAATAGTACACGTCATAACGCAATGTGAACTATCTTAATTTGTATCATATTGTTAACGTCTACTAAATTAATCAATTATATAAGTAGTCAGTAAGACATTGAAAATCTGTTTGATGAATGAATAAAATAAATAAATAAATAAAAAAAATTTAATATAGGTCCAACGGAAGTACCTCTAGGGATTGACTGATTTCAACCATTTTTGAAAATTTTTAATCAAGACAGCCATTCAACAATAAAAAAAATAAATAACTGGCCATTTCAGCCCTTGAAAGGACTTTGACCAAGCTTCTTATGATCAATTGTGTTGTGCGTGTTATTAAGTTTGTACACAATTGACTGAGAACCGGACCTACAGGCTTAACGCCGACTCCGAACGGCGATACACGGAATGTTCCTGTTCTCAAAAAGCTTTACATGGCATTTTTTATTACTCTCTGAGGTTTGCCATTGTCTGCAGAGAGGTGGCGGCCGTACAGATTTTCTGTCGCTGCTGGTGTTCGAACCTGGGTCTCCAGGTTCTTTGACATAGAGGCCACGCACTTTAACCAACTACGCCACGGACGACATTCAACAATATAATATTTATTACTTTACAGTATCAATACGCATCATATTTTTATGTTAATGTTAAATGTTAAATGTTAAATGTTAAATGTTAAATGTTAAATGTTAAATGTTAAATGTTAAATGTTAAATGTTAAATGTTAAATGTTAAATGTTAAATGTTAAACGTTAAATGTTAATGTTCATGTTCAACTACATCTTCACCTTTGAGTGTGATATACAAAAGTAAAAATAAAATAAAGGGTCCGCCATCTAACTTTTTTTTTTCAACTAGTGCTTATTTCGTGAATGGTAACACTTAGCACATGTCTGATTTGACAGATAATTAGTTTTATCCTTCCGCTGATTATAAAAGCCAATTCGTAAGATACTTTATTTAAGAATTATAAACAAAAACAAATATAAAATGAGCTTTTCACTCGGATTGGTATTGGCTGTCAGATTGGGTCTCATCAGGTGCTGCTGAACCGCGGCGAAAAGCTTGAATCTTGCTATCAAATTCGGCTTTCAAAATCTGTATTTTTAATAAATGCAATTCGTCACTTTCTAATTTCGCTTTATCGGCACGTTCAAGAGCACTATCACGCTCTATTTCCGCACGTTCAAGATCTATTTTTGATTTAGTCAATAAATGGTCGCGCTCTTTTTTCATCATTTCGATTTCTAATTGTCTTTTTTCTATCTTAACTTTATGGAGTTCTTCTTCGCGTTTCAATTTGACCCCTTGAACTTTGTTCTCGCCAAGAGCAATAGTGCGAGTTCGCTTTCCATAAGTTTTCAACAATGGGTATGTGTTCCCACGCATTGCGGAAGGAGTGCTTTTAAGCCATCGGTGCGTAGCTGCGGGATGCTGCGAATAGGAATTATCGTTTGATAAAATTGCATTACCAAATAAAATAATAGCATCCTCATGAGTCGGCGAGTCTTGAGGTTGTGAAGTGTTTGCAATTAAAGTTGGTGTTGATTCAATTTTCAATTTTTACTTTTCTGACTCCGGTGGTGTTTCGCTTGTTTCTACATTTAATTTCCCGTTTGTGTCCCCATTAATGCAAGCAGTGTCGTCTGCGCGAAAATCCATGAAGAGAATTGTTTCATCGACATAAACAACATTGACTTCGTCTAATACGCTCAAAACATCGTTTGTTTTCTACTGACGCAACACGCCCGTTGATAGATAAAGATAGCTACGACGTCAGTTCCTGCAGTGGCTCACTCAGTGGTTCCCTCTCTTTTAAACATAGACCACCACCAGTTTTTTTTTAATTTTTTGCAACACTGGATTGCGATGAGCGAAGCCATCCTTTGACTTTTGTGTATTTTTCTCTTAACGATGACACGGTGCGAACCTTAAATAAACAAAAACAAATATACATATAAACATTTGTTTCAGATTTGAGAATTCAGTCATTGAATAGTAGTACCATGAACCTAACATTTACTACTTTTAAAAAATTTCCAATGGCCAAAATCCTAACATGAAATAACTTATTTGCATATGTTTAAATTTAATAATATTTTTTAAAATTCTTCATAAATTTTCGACTTTTCTGTGTTTCCAAGTCAATGTCAAAGTGATTTCGTTGCAAATAAAGTTAAATTCGATTTGTCGTTAGTTAAATTCGTATCAAAAGTTAAATTCGTACTTTGTAAATAAGCAAGAATTTAACTTCGTACAGAGAAGAAATATTGGTTTGTGTCTTTGCTAAGTTATCTTTGTATTTACGAATTTTACTTCACGCAGTTTCTCGCTGTTTCATCAAATGCATGTTTAGAGTTGTATGCATAACATACTAAGTTGGTATTTGATACCAATTGGCCAAATATTTTCTACTTTAAACAATTTTCGTTGTCCAAAATACTGAGGGAAATCATACACCATAACAGAGGTTCATCAATTGCCTGTCTATTGGTATGTCATGTTTTTTTTACAGTCATTCTAAAAATGGTGAAATATCTTTGTGTTAAGTCTTTTATAAAATTTTCTATATATTTAAGATTCAATCAAAGCTTAACACAAGACATCTATTTTTGAAAAAATGTCCCAATTCTATAACTACCTTAATAACAGTCAAAAGAAACATTCGAAACGAACAGAAACATTCACTTTAAAAAAAAAGTACTTGAACTTACCACGCCAGTTGTAGCTGCATTGAAGTCGTCAGCAATGACGATCCCACGCATCGAGTTTTTCTTTTGAAGCCACCGCATCTGACCTCTTGTTTTCGATAATGTGCTTCTGTTTAAGTGCACATTCAACGAGGAGTTCTGTTTCTCCTGGCAAAAAGTTTGCCTTTGGTGCACGCTTTTGATTTTCTTTTTTTTTTCTCGTGACTCCTTTTTATTATGACGCAGCATTACGTCTAATTCTTGTCCTAAAAAAAACAACGATTACTTGAGGAAAATTGAGTTTTATTTGTACTTACCAGTTATTATTTCCAAATCCAATTGATTGCTTCAGAAAAAACATCTATTTCAAAAGTTATAGCTTCAATACTTTTTTTTTTGTTTTTTATGACAAATGATTTGAATTTCGTTGGGATACTTTGATAACTAGAGAAATTATAGGTGTGTTTCCGTGCACAATGTCGAGTTAAAGTCGAGTAAAGTTCGAGCTGGGAGCGTAAAATGAAATTTGAGAATAGTGTCAAAAGTACGGAAACGACTTCTAGCTAGTTTCCAGCACAAAAACAGCTGATTGCCTATAAAACGTAAACAGTGCCAAATTTATTTACGCCAATTATCGATTATCAACTTTCAAATTAATTTATTACTAATTTATTTATATTTATTTGCAATTTGTATTTCACTATTTGTAAATTTATTTTCCGTCGCACCACATAAACAAGCAAAAAATATAAATTTGACATTTTCTTGTTCTTCTTGATGCTTGTTCTTATAATGCTCGAAGTAATTTCTTCCAGCACACTTCGAGCTACTTTCGAGCTCGAGAGAGCGCTTTTATGCTTGTTCTTCTTCTCTCTTTTGAGCTAGAAAAAGTACGGAAACACGTTCTAGCACATTGCAAGTTACTACAATCGAGTACGGAAACAGACCTTATAACTTTGCTCAGCTTTAATGCTAGCAACGTCAACTGACAAAGCTTCTTGAAGCTTTTAAAGCTTATTGAGAACAAGAACATTCCGTTCATCGCCGTTCGGAGTCGGCGTTAAACTTATAGGTTCGGTTCTCGGTCAATTGTGTATAAACTTAATAACACGCACAACACAATTGATCATAAGAAGCTAGGTCAAAGTCCTTTCAAGGGCTGAAATGGTCAGTTATTTATTTTTTTTTTAACGTCAACTGACAAAAACCAAAACTGAATGAAACCAATTTTTAACTTTAGATATTAAAATTTTTAACTTCTCAAGTTGAACAACTTGGCAAGTTGACAAAAGTTATTCAACTTGTACAAATTAACAAAAGTTAGAAAAAGTGAATAAAACGGCCCTAAAAAGTCTTAACTTTTTCGTTGTCACTACAACACAACCCATTATACGACTTTATGGTGCAATTTTAAACTCCGCCAATTCTAAAATATTAACCTCACGAAATCAATTATGTAGTTTTGAAATCATTATGGCTAAATCGCAATACTGCGTTAGGTCGGTCGTGCGTTGACAGCTCAAGTAGAAACTCACGTGTTCTTATGCAGCAATTCATAATTCGACCTCAAACTTTGATCGTACTTTGATCGTAAATATCATACGAAGGGGTAAAGTACGATCAAAGTACGATCTAACGAGATGAGCAGAGAAAATTTCTACTCGGTCGTGCATTTGACATTTCTTGCTATAGCAGAGTTGCATTTTCGTTGAAAGAGCTTAGTATGTGGGTGTTTTATAGTTTCATAGCAAAGATAGATTTTCATGGTATTTCGTTTATCATCGTTGGAATTTATGATTTATATAATGTTTTTTTATAACTCATGCTGTTAAAGCAATACTTGTTGCCATACTTTTCACGAACCGCCTTAAACGCGATATATTAAAGGGACTTATATAGAAAATTGCGGGATTGAGAATTGTGGGGAAAACCACTTTTGTGGGATTTCTTGCATGGCTGGTTTAATTGGCATCATCTTAGTGGCAGACGCACGACCTACTAACGCAATATTGACAGTGCAAAATTCGAAGTTCGTGCGTTCTGACAGCTTATCTCGTAAAGTTTTTGAAACGTCGATATAACGTACGATCGGCGCACGACCGACCTATCGCAGTATTGCGATTTCAGCATTAAGATTATATTCGAAAAATATTTTGTAGCCTTGTAGCCAACTTAATTCTCTCTTTTTCTTATCGCAGTCCTAACACTTCGAGTCTGTTAATTTTTATTAAATATTGCTGCCATATGTGACAAAACCATCAACTACAAAAGGAAACCAAAAGATTAACCTCCCACCCTCCTTCACTCTATAAGTCATAAAAAGGCACCTTTGAGCTCTTTTTTAATGGGTTGTGTTTGTTAAGAACTGACTGTTGACTAAGTTTGGAGGAAATTAAAATGTACTAAAAGCACCAACAAAGGCAAGTCTTAACGTTTAGCCTTTGCCGCGCCAAAGGCACCTTTCAAGGCGGTGTCCTCTAAATGTCTGTCTATGAGTCCGCCGATTGGGGACATTTAATTGGCCTCAATGCATTATTTATAATCAATAATTCCTTTTTTCGTAACAAATTTTCACTGCAATATCTCGATTTGTTTGTTTAGCTTTTATCTTATTCAAATAAAAAATAAAAACTGAGAACAACGCACCAATTAAATGATAAGTCGTGACAATTTTTTTGTTCATTCTCGAATCATGGCGTCTCAACGTGTTGCAAGCGACATACATGGCAAACAATTAAATTTAATAATAAATATGGTTTTTTTTTAATTCATATTTATTGACAGATTGATTATTTTATAAATCGATAAATGGGGAGTGTTGTTGTTTTTGGGCTGCGCCTCTTGCTTAAGCTTATTTCCAACTTTATTAATGTCAAATCTATTCTAAATCTGTGGCATGAGAATCATTAGCCCCGAATTCTTCTGTATACGTAAGAAGCACATAACAACGCAAAACACCTCATTAAATTAAAAATAGCGTTTAACACGCATTTCTCTCAGTGGAATGCATTTTTTCTTTTCTTTTTCTTCAATGATATGCCTCGAAAAAAACACATTCGAAATCCAAATACTTGAGCTTTAAATAAAAACATGAAAATAAAAATAATTTCTTCTTGCTAATCTTTTTCTACATTTGAAATAGATTTAAGATTAAAAAAAAAAAACAAAAAAACTAAGTTGAAGAAGCAGAACTCTGACTAAATTGTTCACTCTTCTTTATCGTTACAGCATGCAAACTATGTGCGACAAGCAGCTGAGGATTACTTGGCCCGACGACAGGCGCGCAACAAATCGATGACACGCTCGATGACTTCCGGATTGGCGGGCCCGATTCTAGCTATGGGTACCGTGCACTATTTGCCAGCGGCTAAAAGCGGTACATTTTTTTCCAGAGACAACGTATCCAATTTTATAACTTGGTGCAGGTAAGAACTAAGAAATAAAAAAGTTTATTACAGTATAATTCGTAATTTAGTATGAGTATAATTCAATAAGTCCCTAGATAAAAGTAGAAAAAAAGTAATTTTGGTAAATTTTTTTTTTTTTAACATAATCTCCTTTCAGCTCTATACAATTCTTCTCTC
Source organism: Pherbina coryleti (assembly GCA_943735915.1). Taxonomy (NCBI): domain Eukaryota; kingdom Metazoa; phylum Arthropoda; class Insecta; order Diptera; family Sciomyzidae; genus Pherbina; species Pherbina coryleti. The sequence goes on from OX030951.1 coordinate 112,548,580, forward strand.
AACTCTCTTGGGCATCGTCGCAATGTTGGTTGCCTAAGCCTTATGTACAGGTACTATCATGAGAAGTGCTCAAGGGAGATACATGACTTGGCGCCATCAACTCGTGTGTTTTCCCAGTCTACTCGGTCAGCTCACCAAGCCTATCCCTTTACCATTGCCTTGATGCCCAATAGAACCTCGCATTACCGGGATAATTCGTTCTTTAGTCGTACAGCAAAATTGTGGAACAACCTCCCTGCGAGTGTGTTGCCCGGCAGTTTTGAGCTGTGTAAATTTTAAACAAATCTTCACCGACACTACTCTATCTTTCCACCCTCCAACTAACTATCACCCGTCTTTGAAATCAACACATTGCTTTCGCATTCATAGGGGGCTTAGTCTAAAAAATGAAAAAGCTCTATACGATTTTCTAAGCTTTTTTACAAATTTTTTAACCCGTTCGTTCAAAAAGTAGGATTTCGGAAGCACCTTAAAATAGACCTTTGTTTGGGAGACGACCTTCTCGTTAGACGTAAACCGTTGACCGTCAAGCCATTTATTTAAGTTTGGAAATAAGAAAAATTCAGTGGAGGCCAAAGCTGTTGAATACGGTGGATGTTGTAAAAATTGGAACCGTAATTTCATAATTTTGGCCATCGCAACTGCGCAGGTCTGCACCCGTACATTGTCTTGATGAAAGCAGATCTTTATCCGTATCAAATGAGGGCGTTTTTCCTTGATTCTTTCGCTCAGCCGGTTCAATAACGACGCTTAATACTATCCTCATATCATTTTTCGCTTTTCCAAGTAATCAATGTAGCTGATACCGCGTGCCGTGGCCATAAACTTGCCGTCCGATTTCTTCATCTTTGTCTTCTTCGGAGCCCGTTCGCCTTCAAAAGCCCTCTGTTTGGACTGTTTCTTTGTCTCTGGAGTGTAGTGCTGTGGCCCATGTTTCATACACAGTAATGTAACTACGCAAAAAATCCTCAGGATTGTGACGGAAAAGCTCCAAAACAATTAGAGTCGATCACACGATTGGGTTCATTCTCGACTGAGTGCAAACGCGGCACCCATCTTGCCAAAATTTTTTTCACACCAAATTGTTCGTGAAGAATAGAAGCGACTGTGCCTTGTGGTATGCCTTTGGCCTCAACTTTTTCGCCCAATTCATTTCGTCGAATACTTAAAAGCATATCGTAGGTTTTGTCAATAATTTCGGGGGTAGAAACGTCCACAGGGCGTCCGGAAAGATATTCATCCATCTTGCGTAGATGTACATTTTGTTTTTGTCCTCGTTTTGTCTTAGACCTCGTCTGAGAAATTGCGTCAGACATTTATGTTTTGCGCTTGCTGGCACCAGTTGGAAACACCATGTGTCGTTCAGTTGTCCAACATTTCATCCTTCCAACGAAGATGTGGACGTCCTCTTTTGCGTTGACCGCCACCGGGCATCAAATCCGTCTGTTCTCACGAGCAGCCTGTCCAAAGTCAGGATATAGGAGGAGGGTTGCAGGCAACGGGTTTGCTCTATCCTGTGTGAATGTAGAGAAGTGGCTACCCAGATCCTGAAGTTGGTCGCCCAATTTGAGGAGTAGATTGGACCGTTGTTAAAAACAATGGTAGCATTATGCCTACGAGAGAATAATAATAATCCTAAATAAATTTGTGAGCACGGGGATATATCTTATCTTGGCAGACACACAAACGAAATTTCCACTGGCATATATGCATGTCTTATGGATAGTTTAAAATAATGCTGGCATTATATACTACAAAATTGGAGTCTTGCTGGGTGCAAAAAATGAAGAGCCACCGAGAAATGTTCAACGGCCAAGTGATGATGATGAATGCAACACAACGAAATAGCGTTCTAAAGAACTTTCGGAGTGTAGCCACAGCACGACGGAACGAAATAGTTCGCTAGAGTACTTTTAGAGCGTCGAGTCGATAAGATGCGAAGAGACGAAATATCTTGACCTAGTAGTTTCAGAGTATGTAAGAGTACTTTGTGGCGAAAAGCTAGCTAAAGTACTGTCGGAGTGTAGGAGGGACACGAAGAAATGAAAGATTAATCCTGAGTTATTTCGGAGTGGCAGCAATTTGAGGTGTATTTGAGGTGTCAGATTTAGGTATGATGAGGTGAAAAGTTTACCTTAATAATCTCGGAGTACCAGAGTTAAGTGGAGTGGCTTTTGAATGCTGATTGGTGGCTCAGAATGAAATTGGTGTAATAGTGGTGACTTAAGTTTCATTCACAGTCAAGTGCAATATGTCATATATGTCATTGTATGTGAGTGCTATGTTGAGGTAAATCCATTTTATCCCGGGAGACTATCGCAGGGAGGTGCCAGCAAGCGCAAAACAGAAATGGCTGGCGCAATTTCTTACACGAGGCCAAAACCGACCTTCGGTTGTAAGCGCCAGATAAGTAAGTAAGTAAGTAAGACTATCGCAGGGCTGGTTCTTTCGGGAGTATAGTGCTTGCTGTGGTAGCTCAATGTCGTGAGCACAACAGCGTTGGTCGGCGTGGAGTTGCGCATTTGTACAATCGGGTGGTAAGCTCAAATATTGTCAGAGATTTTAGATGGATTTCGATTTCCACCAATAAATGTGAATGGGGATCTAGCTAAGCGTTCATAAGTTGGTACTGTTGTGTTCGAATGTTGGTTACTATCCATACCGTATATTTATTAATTAAATATGCACTTACATAAGTTTGGTGTGCAACCGGTGTTGAAACTACTATGACAGGGTGTTGGACGCGTCTGGAGTCTTGGAAGTAACGCCCAGGAGATGGTTGGATGGACGTTGGTGTGAGTACCAACATGCGGACGATTTATCTGTTGGCCATCAATTCCATGAACTTCGACTCCTACCAAGGAGCACCGTAGAATTAAGCCGAACAGGCAGGTCTCTACGCT